>JAQNBH010000015.1:0-203140 GCA_028752905.1 Cladorhizidae sp. MBARI D1340-BT2 | reverse complement strand
CATGCATCGTAAGTAGGTGACCTTGTTTTATTGAAGGTCAGAGGCTGCTGTGAGCTGTTGTCACGCCCACCTACCGTAATCACCATAGCTAACCTGCAGAAGTGCTCAAAGCAGTTGCTAAGTGATTTTTAATCTAAACTATTTTCACACGAGGTAAGCTTGGCCGACTCTATGATGCCACATGCCCACGAGCATGATCGTCAGCATTGACGAGCTCGTTGTGCTTCACTGCAGCTGGAAATTAGTCGCTACAAGTCATTTGAGGATGCGGCATCTTTTGGCAGGAAAGTACATGTAGTTATGATTGGACATGTGGAGTACAAGGTAAGGAGGGGAGAGGGGGTGGGGGGGAGGACAGAGGGAGGGGGAGGGGAGAAAGAACAATAGATAAAAGTCCATGAAGAGCACATTTGGTTGTCAGTTTACTGCCGAGTCAAGGCACACACACACCAACACACTTGTATACATGTAGTGTCTGATGATTGAGGCCACACTTGTATACATGTAGTGTCTGATGATTGAGGCCTCACTTGTATGCATGTAGTGTCTGATGATTGAGGCCACACTTGTATACATGCAGTGTCTGATGATTGAGGCCACACATGTATACATGTAGTGTCTGATGATTGAGGCCACACTTGTATACATGCAGTGTCTGATGATTGAGGCCACACATGTATACATGTAGTGTCTGATGATTGAGGCCACACTTGTACACATGTAGTGTCTGATGATTGAGGCCACACTTGTACACATGTAGTGTCTGATGATTGAGGCCACACTTGTATACATGCAGTGTCTGATGATTGAGGCCACACATGTATACATGTAGTGTCTGATGATTGAGGCCACACATGTATACATGTAGTGTCTGATGATTGAGGCCACACATGTATACATGTAGTGTCTGATGATTGAGGCCACACATGTATACATGCAGTGTCTGATGATTGAGGCCACACATGTATACATGTAGTGTCTGATGATTGAGGCCACACTTGTACACATGTAGTGTCTGATGATTGAGGCCACACTTGTATACATGCAGTGTCTGATGATTGAGGCCACACTTGTATACATGCAGTGTCTGATGATTGAGGCCACACTTGTACACATGTAGTGTCTGATGATTGAGGCCACACTTGTATACATGTAGTGTCTGATGATTGAGGCCACACATGTATACATGCAGTGTCTGATGATTGAGGCCACACTTGTATGCATGTAGTGTCTGATGATTGAGGCCACACTTGTATACATGCAGTGTCTGATGATTGAGGCCATACATGTATACATGCAGTGTCTGATGATTGAGGCCACACATGTATGCATGCAGTGTCTGATGATTGAGGCCACACATGTATACATGTAGTGTCTGATGATTGAGGCCACACATGTATACATGTAGTGTCTGATGATTGAGGCCACACTTGTATACATGCAGTGTCTGATGATTGAGGCCACACTTGTATACATGCAGTGTCTGATGATTGAGGCCACACTTGTATACATGCAGTGTCTGATGATTGAGGCCACACTTGTATACATGCAGTGTCTGATGATTGAGGCCACACTTGTACACATGTAGTGTCTGATGATTGAGGCCACACTTGTATGCATGCAGTGTCTGATGATTGAGGCCACACATGTATACATGCAGTGTCTGATGATTGAGGCCACACATGTATACATGTAGTGTCTGATGATTGAGGCCACACTTGTACACATGTAGTGTCTGATGATTGAGGCCACACTTGTACACATGTAGTGTCTGATGATTGAGGCCACACTTGTATACATGCAGTGTCTGATGATTGAGGCCACACATGTATACATGTAGTGTCTGATGATTGAGGCCACACATGTATACATGTAGTGTCTGATGATTGAGGCCACACATGTATACATGTAGTGTCTGATGATTGAGGCCACACTTGTATACATGCAGTGTCTGATGATTGAGGCCACACTTGTATGCATGTAGTACCTGATGATTGAGGCCACACTTGTACACATGTAGTGTCTGATGATTGAGGCCACACTTGTACACATGTAGTGTCTGATGATTGAGGCCACACTTGTATACATGCAGTGTCTGATGATTGAGGCCACACTTGTACACATGTAGTGTCTGATGATTGAGGCCACACTTGTATACATGCAGTGTCTGATGATTGAGGCCACACTTGTACACATGTAGTACCTGATGATTGAGGCCACACTTGTATACATGTAGTGTCTGATGATTGAGGCCACACTTGTATGCATGTAGTGTCTGATGATTGAGGCCACACTTGTATACATGCAGTGTCTGATGATTGAGGCCATACATGTATACATGCAGTGTCTGATGATTGAGGCCACACATGTATGCATGCAGTGTCTGATGATTGAGGCCACACATGTATACATGTAGTGTCTGATGATTGAGGCCACACATGTATACATGTAGTGTCTGATGATTGAGGCCACACTTGTATACATGCAGTGTCTGATGATTGAGGCCACACATGTATACATGTAGTGTCTGATGATTGAGGCCACACTTGTATACATGCAGTGTCTGATGATTGAGGCCACACTTGTATACATGCAGTGTCTGATGATTGAGGCCACACTTGTATACATGTAGTGTCTGATGATTGAGGCCACACTTGTACACATGTAGTGTCTGATGATTGAGGCCACACTTGTATACATGCAGTGTCTGATGATTGAGGACACACTTGTATACATGCAGTGTCTGATGATTGAGGCCACACATGTATGCATGTAGTGTCTGATGATTGAGGCCACACATGTATACATGTAGTCTGTCGTGATTGATAGTTAAAATATGTCTTGCGCGTCTCGGTTGGCAAGGTCAAGAAAAAAAGAGCCCCCAGGTCTTGTTGTATTGCTCCTCCTCAGGAGCAGAGAAGTACATAATTATGCCCCAACTGGCAGCAGGTCACCGTATCTGTTTCCTGCTTCACACTTTCTGGTGCTAATTTGGCCCTCAACGTATTGATGTGTAGATATTCCCAGCAGTGTCCTAGGAAATGGAAGCTGCCAGACATTGTCTGCATACAACCTTCACACCGTCACCATGGTTACCAGTGTGAACAGAGAGCACATTTTGGCAGTCTCTTTGCAGCTGGACAGAGTAGAGGTTTGGACCTTTGTTAACCCTCTTCAACATGCCTCAGATCCTGCGATAGTGAACTGGCAGCACCCAAAGAAAAATTACAACTCTGACATTTCCATATTTCCCGATACCTGTCCTTGTGCCGGCTGAACTGTGGCACTTACCAGATGGAATTTTTCCAGTGCCTTGTCTTGCAATAACCAATCTGTTTCTTGATTCATTAAAGACACGATGATCTGATAATGGTTGTCTTCACATTAATCCTGGTCGTGTGGTTGAGCAATAGTGAGCCCATCAGCAACTGATGCACATTTTGGCTGCAAGGAATGAACAGTCAGTCATTGAGAAGCTTCCTCTTCAGAACAGGCCTGCAACAAAACCAGGTCAACTGCTTGTGATTCGTGTGTGGGTGGATGGGTGAGGGTGGGTGGGTGTGTGCTTTAGTAACCATCGTGAAGAAGAATGGGTTAGTTCTGGAGTTATAGATAACAACTAAAAGTCGAAACAAGACAAAATGTGCAAACTGAAGGTTCAATTAACTCTTAATCGGCTCAATTGATAGAAAGGAAACAGGAATTCAGCACTGTAGACAACACACATTTAGATGATCCTTTACCTCTTAACACAGTGTACACCAATACTAGACTGCTGTTTAAAGTTTGTGCTAAAACTCGACAGTTTGGAGAGGGAGGTGTGTTGTTGATGTTACCATGGCTATAATTGGTGTGGTTGTGTTCCTGCCCTGCAGCCATCATGCTGAGGTGTCTGCAAGCTGTGGCTCTGCTGGTGCCGGACTTGAAGGCACACTTCAAGACTCGCCTGGCCGAACAACAACACATACTACTCAACCAGTTCGACACCGTAACCATGGTAATGCACATGTAGCTGTATAACTGCATGATCATCTGTTACATGCAATCTCTCCCAATTCAGTCATACTGCAAATAGTGCTGTTGTGTTGAGTGTGTGTGTGTGTGTGTGTGTGTGTGTGTGTGTGTGCATAGTTAACTTTTGAAGATTATATAGTTAAGGGACTTGTCACACTCACTTAGATAAACCTATTATTAAGTCTTTCATGGCCATAAGCATCACTTGACAGCCATAAGAATCACATGATGGCCGTTAGTGCCACATGATGGTCATAAGCATCACATGACGGCCATAAGCATCACATGACGGCCATAAGCATCACATGACAGCCATAAGCATCACATGATGGCCATAAGCATCACATGATGGACGAAAGCGCCACATGACGGTCATAAGCATCACATGATGGCCATAAGCATCACATGACAGCCATAAGCATCACATGATTGCCATAAGCATCACATGACGGCCATAAGCATCACATGATGGCTGTAAGTGCCACATGACGGCCATAAGCATCACATGACGGCCATAAGCATCACATGATGGCCATAAGCATCACATGATGGCCAAAAGCATCACATGACAGCCATAAGCATCACATGACGGCCGTAAGTGCCACATGACGGCCATAAGCATCACATGATGGCCGTAAGTGCCACATGACGGCCATAAGCATCACATGACGGCCATAAGCATCACATGATGGCCATGCACTTTGAAAATTCATAAATAATTGATCGTTGAGTTTTATAAGCAACTAAACGTAAGATCTCATTTGCTTCCTCCATACACATGCAAAATAAATTAGATCAGTAGGATTCAGGTAACATAGGGAACTTAAGGATCCAAACCATTCGCTCTAGATGTCAGTCAGACTAAGTTTGGACATAGTTCTTCTGCGAGTATTTGATGACAACTTCGGCCTGTCTGATGGAGAAGAAGTATGAGGAAGGGAGAAGGCATTGCTTCATATCTTGGAGAAAGCACCTTCAACCTCAACACAGTCCTGTCAATGAGCAGAGTGGCAGTGCTGGACCTAGGTAGCGAAGCAAACATTGCCTTTCTCTCCAATTTTATGAATAGCGAGGAGGATACCAGAGAGGAAGAAAGCGCTGGCACTAAGTATTAACTATACCAGCGCAGTTGTAGCTACTTCTTCCCGATTAGTTGGTGGGCTGTATAATACATGTATAAACTCTTCCCGGGTAGTTGGTGGGCTGTATAATACATGTATAAACTCTTCCCGGTTAGTTGGTGGGCTGTATAATACATGTATAAACTCTTCCCGGTTAGTTGGTGGGCTGTATAATACATGTATAAACTCTTCCCGGTTAGTTGGTGGGCTGTATAATACATGTATAAACTCTTCCCGGTTAGTTGGTGGGCTGTATAATACATGTATAAACTCTTCCCGGTTAGTTGGTGGGCTGTATAATACATGTATAAACTCTTCCTGGTTAGTTGGTGGGCTGTATAATACATGTATAAACTCCTCCCGGGTAGTTGTTGGGCTGTTATAAACTCTTCCCGGGTAGTTGGTGGGCTGTATAATACATGTATAAACTCTTCCCGGTTGGTTGGTGGGCTGTATAATACATGTATAAACTCTTCCCGGGTAGTTGGTGGGCTGTATAATACTTGTTAAACTCTTCCCGGGTAGTTGGTGGGCTGTATAATAAACTCTTCCCGGGTAGTTGGTGGGCTGTTTGGTGGGCTGTATAATACATGTACATGTATAAACTCTTCTGGGTTAGTTGGTGGGCTGTATAATACATGTATAAACTCCTCGGGTGGTTGGTGGGTCAAGGATTATCAGAGTCAAGTATGCAGTGGCAATCTCTGGTATACTCCCATTTGCTTCTCCTAGTGGCAGCTGGGTTGATAAGTGTAGAACAACATCTTAATTAGCATGGTACAGCACCATATATGTCATTACTAATTACAATAACATTGTGGTTAATTTCCATAACAACCAATCTTTACCCACAAATGCCAGTACTGTATAAGAACATAGCTATGGAGTTGGTGAACCTGTGAATTAACCACAATGTTTGTATAGCACTCTTGTTTATGAAGATAATAGCTTGTTATTATGACCACAGAAGGATGTATATAGTGAGCATGATGCTGTAGGACCACAGAAGGAAGTATATAGTGAGCATGATGCAGTAGCTCTCTGAGGACCACAGAAGGAGGTATATAGTGCGCATGATGCAGTACCTCTCTGAGGACCACAGAAGGAGGTATATAGTGAGCATGATGCAGTTGCTCTCTGAGGACCACAGAAGGAGGTATATAGTGTGCATGATGCAGTTGCTCTCTGAGGACCACAGAAGGAGGTATATAGTGAGCATGATGCAGTTGCTCTCTGAGGACCACAGAAGGAGGTATATAGTGAGCATGATGCAGTTGCTCTCTGAGGACCACAGAAGGAGGTATATAGTGAGCATGATGCAGTTGCTCTCTGAGGACCACAGAAGGAAGTATATAGTGAGCATGATGCTGTAGCTAGAAGGAGGTATATAGTGAGCATGATGCTGTAGCACCACAGAAGGAGGTATATAGTGCGCATGATGATGCTTTCCTCAGACATGCTTCAAAACATCATTTTGTCCAGCATGAATGACATTGGAAGTGCCTTGAGCAAACTCGCCACCTGGTACAGTTTATATTTGTTCCTGGTAGCTTCTCATGCTTAAGCTTCCCCCCCATTCCCCCCCACCTCCAGGATTCTCTCTGACAGTCTAGCTTATAGCTGGTGTGTTATAGCTTCTCACATGCATCTTCTAAGCTTCCCCCCACTCTGACAGTCTAGCTTATAGCTGGTGTGTTATAGCTTCTCACATGCATCTTCTAAGCTTCCCCCCACTCTGACAGTCTAGCTTATAGCTGGTGTGTCATAGCTTCTCACATGCATCTTCTAAGCTTCCCTCCACCTCCAGGATACTCTCTGACAGTCTAGCTTATAGCTGATGTGTTATAGCTTCTCACATGCATCTTCTAAGCTTCCCTCCACCTCCAGGATACTCTCTGACAGTCTAGCTTATAGCTGGTGTGTCATAGCTTCTCACATGCATCTTCTAAGCTTCCCCCGACCTCCAGGATTCTCTCTGACAGTCTAGCTTATAGCTGGTGTGTCATAGCTTCTCACATGCATCTTCTAAGCTTCCCCCGACCTCCAGGATACTCTCTGACAGTCTAGCTTATAGCTGATGTGTTATAGCTTCTCACATGCATCTTCTAAGCTTCCCCCGACCTCCAGGATACTCTCTGACGGTCTTCCATTATTCCTCTGTGGACCCAAGTGACATTTCTTTCTACTGTTCCTTGCAGGAGAAAGGTTGTATGCATAGACTTTGATTCTTATCAATTTTCAGAAGTAGCTGGTGCTGGCAGTCAGTCCTAGTCCTCATATGTAGCTCATAACTGCAGCCAATCAGCCTTGGCAAGGAGCCAGGAGTGAGTACAGCTTCTGTTTCTCACAGGACATAAATGGTTCCTGTGAATAGAAGATTACAATTAAGCAACTCTCCCAAGCCCAGTTATTAGGACAGGAGAAAGAAATTCATGACATTTGGCATGTGTACGAGTGCGTGAGTCAGAACAGTTGAAACTATATGTGTGGATGGGTCAGGACAGTTGAAACTATATGTGTGGATGGGTCAGGACAGTTGAAACTCTATGTGTGGATGGGTCAGGACAGTTGAAACTATATGTGTGGATGGGTCAGGACAGTTGAAACTATGTGTGGATGGGTCAGGACAGTTGAAACTATATGTGTGGATGGGTCAGGACAGTTGAAACTATATGTGTGGATGGGTCAGGACAGTTGGCAAGTGTGTGTATGGATGAGTCAGGACAGTTGAAACTATATGTGTGGATGGGTCAGGACAGTTGAAACTATATGTGTGGATGGGTCAGGACAGTTGAAACTATATGTGTGGATGGGTCAGGACAGTTGAAACTATATGTGTGGATGGGTCAGGACAGTTGAAACTATATGTGTGGATGGGTCAGGACAGTTGAAACTATATGTGTGGATGGGTCAGGACAGTTGAAACTATATGTGTGGATGGGTCAGGACAGTTGAAACTATATGTGTGGATGGGTCAGGACAGTTGAAACTCTATGTGTGGATGGGTCAGGACAGTTGAAACTATATGTGTGGATGGGTCAGGCAGTGAAACTCTATGTGTGGATGGGTCAGGACAGTTGAAACTATATGTGTGGATGGGTCAGGACAGTTGAAACTATATGTGTGGATGGGTCAGGACAGTTGGCAAGTGTGTGTATGGATGAGTCAGGACAGTTGAAACTATATGTGTGGATGGGTCAGGACAGTTGAAACTATATGTGTGGATGGGTCAGGACAGTTGAAACTATATGTGTGGAATGGTCAGGACAGTTGAAACTATATGTGTGGATGGGTCAGGACAGTTGAAACTATATGTGTGGATGGGTCAGGACAGTTGAAACTATATGTGTGGATGGGTCAGGACAGTTGAAACTATATGTGTGGATGGGTCAGGACAGTTGAAACTATATGTGTGGATGGGTCAGGACAGTTGAAACTATATGTGTGGATGGGTCAGGACAGTTGAAACTATATGTGTGGATGGGTCAGGACAGTTGAAACTATATGTGTGGATGGGTCAGGACAGTTGAAACTATATGTGTGGATGGGTCAGGACAGTTGGCAAGTGTGCGTGGGTGAGTGTGTGGTGAAGTGTTCGTGCTGTTATCCTGTCATCTATTTTACTCCAGTACAATATCTATATGTACAGCTTGGTTGCAGTGCGCACACGCATACACACACACAATGGGACAGAGGGTAGCTATAGTTTTAACTATTCTATCGGTGCATTTGGAGGTGTTTGTTATAGGAAGATGCTTATGTTATAGGAAGATGTGTATGTTATAGGAAGATGCTTATGTTATAGGAAGATGCGTATGTTATAGGAAGATGCGTATGTTATAGGAAGATGTGTATGTTATAGGAAGATGTGTATGTTATAGGAAGATGCGTATGTTGTAGGAAGATGCTTATGTTATAGGAAGATGCGTATGTTATAGGAAGATGCGTATGTTATAGGAAGATGCGTATGTTATAGGAAGATGTGTATGTTATAGGAAGATGTGTATGTTATAGGAAGATGTGTATGTTATAGGAAGATGCGTATGTTATAGGAAGATGCGTATGCTATAGGAAGATGTGTATGTTATAGGAAGATGCGTATGTTATAGGAAGATGCGTATGCTATAGGAAGATGCGTATGTTATAGGAAGATGCGTATGTTATAGGAAGATGTGTATGTTATAGGAAGATGCTTATGTTATAGGAAGATGCGTATGTTATAGGAAGATGCATATGTTATAGGAAGATGCGTATGCTATAGGAAGATGCGTATGTTATAGGAAGATGCGTATGTTATAGGAAGATGTGTATGTTATAGGAAGATGTGTATGTTATAGGAAGATGCTTGTGTTATAGGAAGATGCGTATGTTATAGGAAGATGCATATGTTATAGGAAGATGCATATGCTATAGGAAGATGCTTATGTTATAGGAAGATGCGTATGTTATAGGAAGATGCTAATGTTATAGGAAGATGCGTATGTTATAGGAAGATGCGTATGTTATAGGAAGATGCGTATGTTATAGGAAGATGCTTATGTTATAGGAAGATGCGTATGTTATAGGAAGATACGTATGTTATAGGAAGATGCGTATGTTATAGGAAGATGCTTATGTTATAGGAAGATGCATATGTTATAGGAAGATGCGTATGTTATAGGAAGATGTGTATGCTATAGGAAGATGCTTATGTTATAGGAAGATGCGTATGTTATAGGAAGATGCATATGTTATAGGAAGATGCGTATGCTATAGGAAGATGTGTATGTTATAGGAAGATGCGTATGTTATAGGAAGATGCGTATGTTATAGGAAGATGCGTATGTTATAGGAAGATGTGTATGTTATAGGAAGATGCGTATGTTATAGGAAGATGCGTATGTTATAGGAAGATGCGTATGTTATAGGAAGATGTGTATGTTATAGGAAGATGCGTATGTTATAGGAAGATGCATATGTTATAGGAAGATGCGTATGTTATAGGAAGATGCGTATGTTATAGGAAGATGTGTATGTTATAGGAAGATGCGTATGTTATAGGAAGATGCATATGTTATAGGAAGATGCGTATGTTATAGGAAGATGCGTATGTTATAGGAAGATGCGTATGTTATAGGAAGATGCGTATGTTATAGGAAGATGCTTATGTTATAGGAAGATGTGTATGTTATAGGAAGATGCGTATGTTATAGGAAGATGCGTATGCTATAGGAAGATGTGTATGTTATAGGAAGATGCGTATGCTATAGGAAGATGCGTATGTTATAGGAAGATGCTGCAAGTCTGATATATACCTCACCATGGTGTGGCACAATAGACTTATTAACAGTACAGGACTCTGATACTTGCACTGCGCATCAGTATTACTAGTGCTCACAATGTGTGTTGTAATAAATTGTGACTAGGCATGTCCAAGGAGGCACTGAAGTAAGTGCCCAAGGAGGCACTGAGGTGAGTGCCCAAGGAGGCACTGAGGTGAGTGCCCAAGGAGGCACTGAGGTGAGTGCCCAAGGAGGCACTGAGGTGAGTGCCCAAGGAGGCACTGAGGTGAGTGCCCAAGGAGGCACTGAGGTGAGTGCCCAAGGAGGCACTGAGGTGAGTGCCCAAGGAGGCACTGAGGTGAGTGCCCAAGGAGGCACTGAGGTGAGTGCCCAAGGAGGCACTGAGGTGAGTGCCCAAGGAGGCACTGAGGTGAGTGCCCAAGGAGGCACTGAGGTAAGTGCCCAAGGAGGCTCTGAGGTAAGTGCCCAAGGAGGCTCTGAGGTAAGTGGCAGGCAGAGTCCTCTTTCCTCCTCAATCAATCATCTTCTTATTAAGGCCCACTGTGATGTGGTTTAGCTGTCGCGGTCAACCGAAGCAAAACCCTGTAATGGGAAATACACCCACACACACGTGCCTGAAGACAAGGCTTGGGCCACACCTGAATCACACTCCGTGAAGCATTCTAATAAGAAATACACCCACACACACGTGCCTGAAGACAAGGCTTGGGCCACACCTGAATCACACACTCCTAATAAGGAGATAGGCATAAGAGCTGCCTGGAAATAGTGACACAGACCATGTGCTAAGGTCATGACCTTGCAAGCAGCTCTATGCATGTGGACCCGCCCATTCTGCACTGGTCGAAGTAGCCAGTGAGGACATGTGGACCAGTGAAGCTAGCTCTAGTCTGGGCAACAAAGTGAGCATCAGTGAAGATATATGTGGATTAATGAAGCTAGCTCTAGTCTGAGCAATGAAGTGAGTATCTTGTGACCCATGCCCACCTCATGAATGTACGTCCATATCTGTGTTGTCATGCTCACCAACTTCTTCTGTTATCGCCACCACATGCACATGCATGCACTTACATGTATGTATGTTTGCATGTATGTTGTCATGAGCATTCCCTCCACCCCTTACTCCCACCTGCTGTGAAGTCTCTCTGCCTGTATCTACCAGCTGCTGTGAAGTCTCTCTGCCTGTATCTACCAGCTGCTGTGAAGTCTCTCTGCCTGTATCTACCAGCTGCTGTGAAGTCTCTCTGCCTGTATCTACCAGCTGCTGTAAAGTCTCTCTGCCTGTATCTACCAGCTGCTGTAAAGTCTCTCTGCCTGTATCTACCAGCTGCTGTGAAGTCTCTCTGCCTATATCTACCACCTGCTGTGAAGTCTCTCTGCCTGTATCTACCACCTGCTGTGAAGTCTCTCTGCCTGTATCTACCAGCTGCTGTGAAGTCTCTCTGCCTGTATCTACCAGCTGCTGTGAAGTCTCTCTGCCTTTATCTACCACCTGCTGTGAAGTCTCTCTGCCTGTATCTACCAGCTGCTGTGAAGTCTCTCTGCCTGTATCTACCAGCTGCTGTGAAGTCTCTCTGCCTGTATCTACCAGCTGCTGTGAAGTCTCTCTGCCTATATCTACCAGCTGCTGTGAAGTCCTCTCTACCTATATCTTCCAACTGCTGTGAAGTCTCTCTGCCTATATCTACCAGCTGCTGTGAAGTCTCTCTGCCTGTATCTACCAGCTGCTGTGAAGTCTCTCTGCCTGTATCTACCAGCTGCTGTGAAGTCTCTCTGCCTATATCTACCACCTGCTGTGAAGTCTCTCTGCCTATATCTACCAGCTGCTGTGAAGTCTCTCTGCCTATATCTACCAGCTGCTGTGAAGTCTCTCTGCCTGTATCTACCAGCTGCTGTGAAGTCTCTCTGCCTGTATCTACCAGCTGCTGTGAAGTCTCTCTGCCTGTATCTAGCTCTGACCACACATCTATCCTGTCCTCCCTGACTCTCTGTCCCCCTCTCAACCTCACCGAGTGAGTCTGGTTATGACTTCTTTCTCAAACCAATGGGGGAAAAATTCCGGATTTTATCCATTAAAACCGATATCATCCCAGGGACACACCAAGTATCGCCCCCCTACACACACATACTTTTTCATGGGGCTCCTACCCCCAGTTTCTGCGTCTATAGCGAACGGGCCAAATAGTAGGACGTAGGAAAGTGAAGGGAAGGAAGAATCAATGCTATGGTTACACCCACAGGATCGAACTGGGGACCCTGAGCACCATAGCAAACAGATAAAGCACAACCTTTGAGACGTATTTACATGTATGCACATGTGTACATGCAGTGTGTGTGGAGATGGTGTGTGTGGATGTGCACTTCATATGCACATGTGTACATGCAGTGTGTGTGGAGATGGTGTGTGTGGACGTGCACTTCATATGCACATGTGTACATGCAGTGTGTGTGGAGATGGTGTGTGTGGATGTGCACTTCATATGCACATGTGTACATGCAGTGTGTGTGGAGATGGTGTGTGTGGATGTGCACTTCATATGCACATGTGTTCATGCAGTGTGTGTGGAGATGGTGTGTGTGGACGTGCACTTCATATGCACATGTGTACATGCAGTGTGTGTGGAGATGGTGTGTGTGGATGTGCACTTCATATGCACATACACACTTACTCAGCCACTTAGAGTGCTAATGGCAGCTGCTACCATGTTAGGAAGGGCCTGGCAGCTGCTACCATGTTAGGAAGGGCCTGGCAGCTGCTACCATGTTAGGATGGGGGCTGGCAGCTGCTACCATGTTAGGAGGGGCCTGGCAGCTGATACCCCATGTTAGGAGGGGGCTGGCAGCTCCATGTTAGGTGGGTCTAACTAGCTTACCATATTAGGAGGGTCTAGCCAGCTGCTACCATGTTAGGATGGGGGCTGGCAGCTGCTACCATGTTAGGAGGGTCTAACCAGCTTACCATATTAGGAGGGTCTAGCATTTTAGGAGGAGCCTGGAAGTAGCTCTAAGTCACAGCATGAAGAAAATATAGCAGTTGAAGGAAATTGAAGGAATGATATCATTTTTCATCCTGTGGTTCCTAGTTGACTGGACTTATGCACAAATATGTCTGGTTGGTTTGTAAAAGTCAGGGGACCTCAGGGCCTGTACATGTGTGTGTGTGTGTGTGTGTGTGTGTCTGACGATGTCTACACTTTCATTGGCAAGGTTCCTCTATTGTAACATACCATTCATGCACTTATATAGATTGCATTTCTATAGTGCACTTGGCAAGTCTCGAAGTTGCCGAGATACAAATATCTTGGCTCACAACACACAAATATCTTCACCATTGTAGATAGAGTTTCATACCAAGGGGCGAGCGACATGAGATACCCTCCTCCCTCTCCCCCCACTTCACAATGGCATATACCTGTGTGGCATTAGGTGTGTAGTCCTACTGTACTGCCATGCTAGTATGTAGGTGTATAATCCTACCTGTGCTATGCTAGTTGGTGTGTAGTCCTACCTGTACTGCCATCTAGCTGACATCAAGTTATCTAGGTAGTCATAATTGCTATCTCAGAGGTTATAATAATTTTTACCCAGACCCTAGTAATAAGAGTTTACGTTAGATAAATATTTGTACTCCGACCCCTCCCAACTGAAAATCTCTGTGAAATTCTAATAGATATATGTACAGGTATTATACTAGCAGAGGGTGGGCCAGTATGTGCAGGTATTATGCTAGCAGAGGGTGGGCCAGTATGTGCAGGTATTATACTAGCAGAGGGTGGGCCAGTATGTGCAGGTATTATACTAGCAGAGGGTGGGCCAGGTATTATACTAGCAGAGGGTGGGCCAGTATGTGCAGGTATTATACTAGCAGAGGGTGGGCCAGGTATTATACTAGCAGAGGGTGTGCCAGTATGTACAGGTATTATACTAGCAGAGGGTGTGCCAGTATGTACAGGTATTATACTAGCAGAGGGTGGGCCAGTATGTGCAGGTATTATACTAGCAGAGGGTGGGCCAGGTATTATACTAGCAGAGGGTGGGCCAGTATGTGCAGGTATTATACTAGCAGAGGGTGGGCCAGTATGTGCAGGTATTATACTAGCAGAGGGTGTGCCAGTATGTGCAGGTATTATACTAGCAGAGGGTGGGCCAGTGTGTACAGGTATTATACTAGCAGAGGGTGGGCCAGTATGTACAGGTATTATACTAGCAGAGGGTTGGCCAGTATGTGCAGGTATTATACTAGCAGAGGGTGTGCCAGTATGTGCAGGTATTATACTAGCAGAGGGTGGGCCAGGTATTATACTAGCAGAGGGTGGGCCAGTATGTACAGGTATTATACTAGCAGAGGGTGGGCCAGTATGTGCAGGTATTATACTAGCAGAGGGTGAGCCAGGTATTATACTAGCAGAGGGTGGGCCAGTATGTGCAGGTATTATACTAGCAGAGGGTGGGCCAGTATGTGCAGGTATTATACTAGCAGAGGGTGGGCCAGTATGTGCAGGTATTATACTAGCAGAGGGTGGGCCAGTATGTGCAGGTATTATACTAGCAGAGGGTGTGCCAGTATGTGCAGGTATTATACTAGCAGAGGGTGGGCCAGTATGTGCAGGTATTATACTAGCAGAGGGTGGGCCAGTATGTGCAGGTATTATACTAGCAGAGGGTGGGCCAGTATGTACAGGTATTATACTAGCAGAGGGTGGGCCAGGTATTATACTAGCAGAGGGTGGGCCAGTATGTACAGGTATTATACTAGCAGAGGGTGTGCCAGTATGTACAGGTATTATACTAGCAGAGGGTAGGCCAGTATGTACAGGTATTATACTAGCAGAGGGTGTGCCAGTATGTACAGGTATTATACTAGCAGAGGGTGTGCCAGTATGTGCAAGTATTATACTAGCAGAGGGTGGGCCAGTATGTGCAGGTATTATACTAGCAGAGGGTGGGCCAGTATGTGCAGGTATTATACTAGCAGAGGGTGTGCCAGTATGTACAGGTATTATACTAGCAGAGGGTGGGCCAGGTATTATACTAGCAGAGGGTGAGCCAGTATGTACAGGTATTATACTAGCAGAGGGTGGGCCAGTATGTGCAGGTATTATACTAGCAGGGGGTGAGCCAGTATGTGCAGGTGTTATACTAGCAGAGGGTGGGCCAGTATGTACAGGTATTATACTAGCAGAGGGTGTGCCAGTATGTACAGGTATTATACTAGCAGAGGGTGTGCCAGTATGTACAGGTATTATACTAGCAGAGGGTGGGCCAGGTATTATACTAGCAGAGGGTAGGCCAGTATGTGCAGGTATTATACTAGCAGAGGGTGGGCCAGTATGTACAGGTATTATACTAGCAGAGGGTGTGCCAGTATTTACAGGTATTATACTAGCAGAGGGTGTGCCAGTATGTACAGGTATTATACTAGCAGAGGGTGGGCCAGGTATTATACTAGCAGAGGGTGGGCCAGTATGTGCAGGTATTATACTAGCAGAGGGTGTGCCAGTATGTGCAGGTATTATACTAGCAGAGGGTGGGCCAGTATGTGCAGGTATTATACTAGCAGAGGGTGAGCCAGTATGTACAGGTATTATACTAGCAGAGGGTGTGCCAGTATGTGCAGGTATTATATTAGCAGAGGGTGTGCCAGTATGTGCAGGTATTATACTAGCAGAGGGTGGGCCAGTAAATACAGGTATTATACTAGCAGAGGGTGGGCCAGTATGTACAGGTATTATACTAGCAGAGGGTGGGCCAGTATGTGCAGGTATTATACTAGCAGAGGGTGGGCCAGGTATTATACTAGCAGAGGGTGTGCCAGTATGTACAGGTATTATACTAGCAGAGGGTGGGCCAGTATGTGCAGGTATTATACTAGCAGAGGGTGGGCCAGGTATTATACTAGCAGAGGGTGGGCCAGGTTGTACAGGTATTATACTAGCAGAGGGTGTGCCAGTATGTACAGGTATTATACTAGCAGAGGGTGGGCCAGTATGTACAGGTATTATACTAGCAGAGGGTGGGCCAGGTGTTATACTAGCAGAGGGTGGGCCAGGTGTTATACTAGCAGAGGGTAGGCCAGTATGTGCAGGTATTATACTAGCAGAGGGTGGGCCAGTATGTACAGGTATTATACTAGCAGAGGGTGGGCCAGTATGTGCAGGTATTATACTAGCAGAGAGTGGGCCAGGTATTATACTAGCAGAGGGTGTGCCAGTATGTACAGGTATTATACTAGCAGAGGGTGGGCCAGTATGTGCAGGTATTATACTAGCAGAGGGTGAGCCAGGTATTATACTAGCAGAGGGTGGGCCAGTATGTGCAGGTATTATACTAGCAGAGGGTGGGCCAGTATGTGCAGGTATTATACTAGCAGAGGGTGGGCCAGTATGTGCAGGTATTATACTAGCAGAGGGTGGGCCAGTATGTGCAGGTATTATACTAGCAGAGGGTAGGCCAGTATGTGCAGGTGTTATACTAGCAGAGGGTGGGCCAGTATGTACAGGTATTATACTAGCAGAGGGTGTGCCAGTATGTACAGGTATTATACTAGCAGAGGGTGTGCCAGTATGTACAGGTATTATACTAGCAGAGGGTGGGCCAGGTATTATACTAGCAGAGGGTAGGCCAGTATGTGCAGGTATTATACTAGCAGAGGGTGGGCCAGTATGTACAGGTATTATACTAGCAGAGGGTGTGCCAGTATTTACAGGTATTATACTAGCAGAGGGTGTGCCAGTATGTACAGGTATTATACTAGCAGAGGGTGGGCCAGGTATTATACTAGCAGAGGGTGGGCCAGTATGTGCAGGTATTATACTAGCAGAGGGTGGGCCAGTATGTGCAGGTATTATACTAGCAGAGGGTGAGCCAGTATGTACAGGTATTATACTAGCAGAGGGTGTGCCAGTATGTGCAGGTATTATATTAGCAGAGGGTGTGCCAGTATGTGCAGGTATTATACTAGCAGAGGGTGGGCCAGTAAATACAGGTATTATACTAGCAGAGGGTGGGCCAGTATGTACAGGTATTATACTAGCAGAGGGTGGGCCAGTATGTGCAGGTATTATACTAGCAGAGGGTGGGCCAGGTATTATACTAGCAGAGGGTGTGCCAGTATGTACAGGTATTATACTAGCAGAGGGTGGGCCAGTATGTGCAGGTATTATACTAGCAGAGGGTGGGCCAGGTATTATACTAGCAGAGGGTGGGCCAGGTTGTACAGGTATTATACTAGCAGAGGGTGTGCCAGTATGTACAGGTATTATACTAGCAGAGGGTGGGCCAGTATGTACAGGTATTATACTAGCAGAGGGTGGGCCAGGTGTTATACTAGCAGAGGGTGGGCCAGGTGTTATACTAGCAGAGGGTAGGCCAGTATGTGCAGGTATTATACTAGCAGAGGGTGGGCCAGTATGTACAGGTATTATACTAGCAGAGGGTGGGCCAGTATGTGCAGGTATTATACTAGCAGAGAGTGGGCCAGGTATTATACTAGCAGAGGGTGTGCCAGTATGTACAGGTATTATACTAGCAGAGGGTGGGCCAGTATGTGCAGGTATTATACTAGCAGAGGGTGAGCCAGGTATTATACTAGCAGAGGGTGGGCCAGTATGTGCAGGTATTATACTAGCAGAGGGTGGGCCAGTATGTGCAGGTATTATACTAGCAGAGGGTGGGCCAGTATGTGCAGGTATTATACTAGCAGAGGGTGGGCCAGTATGTGCAGGTATTATACTAGCAGAGGGTAGGCCAGTATGTGCAGGTGTTATACTAGCAGAGGGTGGGCCAGTATGTACAGGTATTATACTAGCAGAGGGTGTGCCAGTATGTACAGGTATTATACTAGCAGAGGGTGTGCCAGTATGTACAGGTATTATACTAGCAGAGGGTGGGCCAGGTATTATACTAGCAGAGGGTAGGCCAGTATGTGCAGGTATTATACTAGCAGAGGGTGGGCCAGTATGTACAGGTATTATACTAGCAGAGGGTGTGCCAGTATTTACAGGTATTATACTAGCAGAGGGTGTGCCAGTATGTACAGGTATTATACTAGCAGAGGGTGGGCCAGGTATTATACTAGCAGAGGGTGGGCCAGTATGTGCAGGTATTATACTAGCAGAGGGTGTGCCAGTATGTGCAGGTATTATACTAGCAGAGGGTGGGCCAGTATGTGCAGGTATTATACTAGCAGAGGGTGAGCCAGTATGTACAGGTATTATACTAGCAGAGGGTGTGCCAGTATGTGCAGGTATTATATTAGCAGAGGGTGTGCCAGTATGTGCAGGTATTATACTAGCAGACAGAGGGTGGGCCAGTAAATACAGGTATTATACTAGCAGAGGGTGGGCCAGTATGTACAGGTATTATACTAGCAGAGGGTGGGCCAGTATGTGCAGGTATTATACTAGCAGAGGGTGGGCCAGGTATTATACTAGCAGAGGGTGTGCCAGTATGTACAGGTATTATACTAGCAGAGGGTGGGCCAGTATGTGCAGGTATTATACTAGCAGAGGGTGGGCCAGGTATTATACTAGCAGAGGGTGGGCCAGGTTGTACAGGTATTATACTAGCAGAGGGTGTGCCAGTATGTACAGGTATTATACTAGCAGAGGGTGGGCCAGTATGTACAGGTATTATACTAGCAGAGGGTGGGCCAGGTGTTATACTAGCAGAGGGTGGGCCAGGTGTTATACTAGCAGAGGGTAGGCCAGTATGTGCAGGTATTATACTAGCAGAGGGTGGGCCAGTATGTACAGGTATTATACTAGCAGAGGGTGGGCCAGTATGTGCAGGTATTATACTAGCAGAGAGTGGGCCAGGTATTATACTAGCAGAGGGTGTGCCAGTATGTACAGGTATTATACTAGCAGAGGGTGGGCCAGTATGTGCAGGTATTATACTAGCAGAGGGTGTGCCAGTATGTACAGGTATTATACTAGCAGAGGGTGGGCCAGTATGTGCAGGTATTATACTAGCAGAGGGTGGGCCAGGTATTATACTAGCAGAGGGTGAGCCAGTATGTACAGGTATTATACTAGCAGAGTGTGTGCCAGTATGTACAGGTATTATACTAGCAGAGGGTGTGCCAGTATGTGCAGGTATTATACTAGCAGAGGGTGGGCCAGTATGTACAGGTATTATACTAGCAGAGGGTGAGCCAGTATATACAGGTATTATACTAGCAGGGGGGTGGCCAGTAGGAACCAGATCTGCTCCATCAGGTAAACATATTTGATTACTAGTCACAATAAAACTGAAACTAAATAAATAGCTCTCTAGTAGTTTTTGTTCTCTAGCAACGCTAACATTTATGCTCAAGACTGGAGCAGAACTTTGCTCGACTGAGCTCATGTACAGCAAGCGTTGGAGTTTGTCTCCGAGTTCTTCCATCTTGTATCTCAACTTTTTTTCTGCCATCAGCTCTAGCTAGTTCTTAGACCCTGACCTCTGCACACCTCACCATCGACCCTGACCTCTGCACACCTCACCATCGACCCTGACCTCTGCACACCTTACCATCGACCCTGACCTCTGCACACCTCACCATCGACCCTGACCTCTGCACACCTCACCATCAACCCACACCTCACCATCGACCCTGGCCTCTGCACACCTCACCATCGACCCTGGCCTCTGCACACCTCACCATCGACCCTGGCCTCTGCACACCTCACCATCGACCCTTGCCTCTGAACACCTCACCATCGACCCTGGCCTCTGCACACCTCACCATCGACCCTGGCCTCTGCACACCTCATCATTGACCCTGACCTCTGCACACCTCACCATCGACCCTGACCTCTGCACACCTCACCATCGACCCTGGCCTCTGCACACCTCACCATCGACCCTGGCCTCTGCACACCTCACCATCGACCCTGGCCTCTGCACACCTCATCATTGACCCTGACCTCTGCACACCTCACCATCGACCCTGACCTCTGCACACCTCACCATCGACCCTGACCTCTGCACACCTCACCATCGACCCTGGCCTCTGCACACCTCACCATCGACCCTGACCTCTGCACACCTCACCATCGACCCTAGCCTCTGCACACCTCACCATCGACCCTGACCTCTGCACACCTCACCATCAACCCACACCTCACCATCGACCCTGGCCTCTGCACACCTCACCATCGACCCTGGCCTCTGCACACCTCACCATCGACCCTTGCCTCTGAACACCTCACCATCGACCCTGGCCTCTGCACACCTCACCATCGACCCTGGCCTCTGCACACCTCATCATTGACCCTGACCTCTGCACACCTCACCATCGACCCTGACCTCTGCACACCTCACCATCGACCTGACCTCTGCACACCTCACCATCGACCTGACCTCTGAACACCTCGCTATTCAGCAATTGCAGTGATTTTCTAAAGAGGAGGTTTAGACGCAGCTTTTCCAGACAGCTTAAGTTAGAATACAGCTCTTTAGTAATCGCTGCTAAGTTGTAGTCTTTGTGTGCTATAGTCAGGAACAGGGCAGGAACAGGGATGGCATGCACAACTATCTGCCATCAGCGCTAAAGATCTTGGCTGTAAATCACAACTGCCACTATGAAGGCCATGTCCGTAGTCTATGACCATTCTTGGAATGGAGCTAACCTCCATGGAAGTTTTCGGGCAGCGTGCCAGTGGTTTGACCATACCCCACACCCACATCACACACACACACATATACACCACACACACACATACATACACCACACACACACACACACACATACACCACACACACACACTTTCCTTTTAGAGATGATAAATTGCCTCTGCAAGTGCTGATGCTGCCGTGGTAATTAGCTTGCTATCTATAATAATTTGGTGGCTAGGTGCACACCTCTTGTAGTTGCTGACTTGACTCACACAATATGTGAACATGTCGTGACAGATCTCTTCTCCTCGGGAGAGAAAGTGTTTCTCTCATTGGTGGGCCCCAGGCAATATGGCAGTTTACTGGCCAGCAGTTTGTCATCTGCCACCACTTTATGTAGACACATCCAGCTGTACCTATGTACATATAAGAAATTATAACGATCTGTGAATGTGCATAGAATGTTCTGCCATATTCTTGCTGACCGATTTCCATGCCTAGCAACCAGCACAAATGTAATTCCTTATGTGGCTGGCTAAGGCACCACCAGCTATGAATATATAAGTGCAGCCTCTACATACGTCAAGCAGTCTGGCCACAATAGACATACAGTCTGCAAGTGTCCTCTTTCCTTCCTTGTATGTCCACGGTCACCAGTGATTCCTCTCTTCTCTACTGACCAGACAACCATTCTTCTCTCCTCTACTGACTAGGCAGCCATTCCTCTCTCCTCTACTGACCAGGCAGCCATTCCTCTCTCCTCTACTGACCAGGCAGCCATTCCTCTCTCCTCTACTGACTAGGCAGCCATTCCTCTCTCCTCTACTGACCAGGCAGCCATTCCTCTCTCCTCTACTGACCAGGCAGCCATTCCTCTCTCCTCTACTGACTAGGCAGCCATTCCTCTCTCCTCTACTGACCAGGCAGCCATTCCTCTCTCCTCTACTGACCAGGCAGCCATTCCTCTCTCCTCTACTGACTAGGCAGCCATTCCTCTCTCCTCTACTGACCAGGCAGCCATTCCTCTCTCCTCTACTGACCAGGCAGCCATTCCTCTCTCCTCTACTGACCAGGCAGCCATTCCTCTCTCCTCTACTGACTAGGCAGCCATTCCTCTCTCCTCTACTGACCAGGCAGCCATTCCTCTCTCCTCTACTGACCAGGCAGCCATTCCTCTCTCCTCTACTGACCAGGCAGCCATTCCTCTCTCCCCTACTGACTAGGCAACCATTCCTCTCTTCTCTACTGACCAGACAACCATTCTTCTCTCCTCTACTGACCAGGCAGCCATTCCTCTCTCCTCTACTGACTAGGCAGCCATTCCTCTCTCCCCTACTGACCAGGCAGCCATTCCTCTCTCCTCTACTGACCAGGCAGCCATTCTTCTCTCCTCTACTGACTAGGCAGCCATTCCTCTCTCCTCTACTGACCAGGCAGCCATTCCTCTCTCCTCTACTGACCAGGCAGCCATTCCTCTCTCCTCTACTGGCCAGGCAGCCATTCCTCTCTCCTCTACTGACTAGGCAGCCATTCCTCTCTCCTCTACTGACCAGGCAGCCATTCCTCTCTCCTCTACTGACCAGGCAGCCATTTCTCTCTCCTCTACTGACCAGGCAGCCATTCCTCTCTCCTCTACTGACTAGGCAGCCATTCCTCTCTTCTCCACTGACCAGACAACCATTCTTCTCTCCTCTACTGACCAGGCAGCCATTCCTCTCTCCTCTACTGACTAGGCAGCCATTCCTCTCTCCCCTACTGACCAGGCAGCCATTCCTCTCTCCTCTACTGACCAGGCAGCCATTCTTCTCTCCTCTACTGACTAGGCAGCCATTCCTCTCTCCTCTACTGACCAGGCAGCCATTCCTCTCTCCTCTACTGACCAGGCAGCCATTCCTCTCTCCTCTACTGGCCAGGCAGCCATTCCTCTCTCCTCTACTGACTAGGCAGCCATTCCTCTCTCCTCTACTGACCAGGCAGCCATTCCTCTCTCCTCTACTGACCAGGCAGCCATTCCTCTCTCCTCTACTGACCAGTCAGCCATTCCTCTCTCCCCTACTGACCAGGCAGCCATTCCTCTCTCCCCTACTGACCAGGCAGCCATTCCTCTCTCCTCTACTGACCAGGCAGCCATTCCTCTCTCTTCTACTGACCAGGCAACCATTCCTCTCTCCTCTACTGACCAGGCAACCATTCCTCTCTCCTCTACTGACCAGGCAGCCATTCCTCTCTCCTCTACTGACTGTGCAGTCAGTTCTCTTTCCTTCTATCCAATCCATTGTGCGAAGAAGATATTTGACAAAGACTTCGTGCTGACTGGAAAAGTGTATATGATTGATGCTCGACTCACGTGCAGTTCTGTGGCTAGTGTGACTTGTTAATGTGACAGTAGTGAGAGTATTTGCGAGTGTGACTTACTTGTGAACACTGCATTATGTATTGCCCTCTTCCCTCCATCCTGTGACTCTGTGATATGCTAGGACCTGACAAGACATTGTGACCAGCTGCATTCTAAGTTGCAATCCATCATGGATGAAGCTATGCACAAGAGTCTGGCCAAGGTGAGGCCAACTTGTGTGTGTGTGTGTGTGTGGTGGGGGGAACATATGGGCAATGTTTGAGGATTATTTCCATTTAGAGAGCACCAAAGCACACTCACTCAGGAAGCTAATGTAGAGGGTATTGTACATTTCTTTCAGATAATTACAGTGTCAATGGGCAATGTAGGTGTCAAGGGGCTAATATTGATGTTAGTTGGTCGTTGGTGTCAGGGGGCTAATGTGGGCATCAGGGGGCTATGTCAGTGGGCAAATGTCGGTGTCAGGATGCTAATGTGGGCATCAGGGGGCTACATATGTCAGTGGGTGTCAGGTCAGGGGGCTAATATTGATGTTAGTTGGTCGTTGGTTAATGTGGGTGTCAGGATGCTAATGTGGGTGTCAGGGGGCGAATGTAGGTGTCAGGTTGTTAATGATTATCATCCGCATAATTGACATCAATGAAGAAGTACATATGCAATGGTGTTCAGGTCTGTATTTAAACATGGGAAGGGGAGGAGTTGAATAGGAGATGCTGTAATGAACACACACACAACACAATAAAGAGCCATTGTTGTTTTAGTTGGATACCAGACTGCATGGTGGGGAATTCCGGGAAGAAGCATCATCAGAGACTACACCTTCAAAGTTTACAAAAATTCATTTACTCAATTGGAGTATAAACTAATTGAGAGGAGGTGTTAAGAATATTGCAGCAGTGAGTGGGTTACTGTAAGTGCTGGTGGAGTTAATGTTGGTGTCAGGGGGCAATGTTGGTGTCAGGGGGCTACTGCAGGGGTCAGAGGTGATAACCATGCGCACTAGTCCACACCTCTTCTGACTTCTAAGAGGCCAGAGATCATGTCATATCTTACGAACTTGTAAGGCTTAACAAGTCACAGGAAGACAGGAATGCGTGCTCACTGCTTGCCTGTTCCTTGTCGGTGTTGTGTAAGATCTCAGGGACTGCACCAGCCATCTTGCCATGTATCTGTGTGTGTGTGTGTGTGTGTGTGTACATATGTGTGTGTGTGTGTGTGTGTGTCTGTGTAGTGGGAGGTGAAGGCGCCTGTCCCATCGCCGTGTTTCAGGAACATCATCAAGAAGATAGTCAAACTTCACGAGAATGTGGTGGATATCTTGCCTGCACACCAAGTAGAGGTAAGCAGCTAGTGCAGCCATGGCAACTAGCAGCTGGTGGCAGCATGGTCAGTCACGCGCACACACAACTACATCTACCTAACTTTCCAGTAAATCGACTTTGTTACGTGTGACTTGCCTTAAGTTAGATACATGTGACTTGCCTTAAGTTAGATACATGTGACTTGCCTTAAGTTAGATACATGTGACTTGCCTCAAGTTAGACACATGTGACTTGCCTCAAGTTAGACACATGTGACTTGCCTTAAGTTAGATACATGTGACTTGCCTCAAGTTAGACACATGTGACTTGCCTTAAGTTAGATACATGTGACTTGCCTAAGTTAGATACATGTGACTTGCCTAAGTTAGATACATGTGACTTGCCTTAAGTTAGATACATGTGACTTGCCTTTAAGTTAGATACATGTGACTTGCCTAAGTTAGATACATGTGACTGTCCTGTTGAGTCGGTACATTTAGACTGCCCCCTTGAGTCGGTACATTTAGACTGCCCCCTTGAGTCGGTACATTTAGACTGCCCCCTTGAGTCGGTACATTTAGACTGCCCCCTTGAGTTCGTAGATTTAGACTGCCCCCTTGAGTTTGTACATTTAGACGGCCCCCTTGAGTTCGTACATTTAGACTGCCCCCTTGAGTCGGTACGTTTAGACTGCCCCCAGCTGTGATGCAGAACTCCTCATGGACCAACCACAAGGTGATGACGAGCTCTGATTCTGTTGCAGGCTTTCTTTGCTGGTGTTGAGGTTGCCTTTCGTTTGAGGCTGAAGGAGCAACTGATGAAGTTGGGCATCAGCAACAATGGCAGCTCTAGACATGGGTGAGTGTTTCTTATAGTAGTAGTTAGCCTTGGCCCTCATAAATAGCTCTCACACACAACACACACACACACACACCTGGTATAGTATGCATGGATGTAGATACAAGTAGGTGGGTGGGTGTGTGGATGTGTAGGTGGGTATGTACATAGGTAGGAAGGTGAGTGTGTAGGTATGTAAGTAGGTGGTAAGTAGTTAGTAGTTGGGTAGGTAGGTAGGTGGGTTGTATTAAGTGGGTGAGTAGGTAGGTGGGTATACAGGTATGTAAGTGGGTGGGTATGTAGATAGGTAGGTGGGTATGTAAGTGGGTGGGTATATAGGAATGTGGGTAGGTGGGTGGATGATTAGATACATAGGTTGGTATGTAGGTAAGTGGATGATTAGCTAGATACATAAGTAAGTGGGTGGGTGGGTGGGTGTGAGTAGATGTGGTCGGTAGGTGAGAGGTGTCCATATGCAGCTCTAAAGCAGAAGGTGCACTAGAGTAGCAGGTGTGAGTAGCCAGGTGTTTCATGATGAGTCAACAGCGATGTTAGACCTGTAGGTGTGTATGTGAGGAGGTATGCACTTAAATACACGCATTCAGTGAAGCTGCTACACACACACACACACGTGCACCTACTCACACTTGTTTGAACTCCTGTTCATGAGGTCATGTATTATTAATACGCAAGAACAGAATTAGTTGTTTTTTAGTGATGTCATAAAAGTGATGTCATTAAAATAAAATAAAGCTGCACCCACATAGACCACCACCTTAAACAGCTTTTAAATCATTGTTACATATCAGGGCTACGTTTAGGGAGGGAGCTGTTTGGGTGGGGGCTTGGCTCACTGGGTGAGCTATTAATGTGGGTGTGGCATGTGTCGAGACCCTGATATGTCTCTTAATGTGGATGTGCCTTGTATTAAAGTGGGTGTGGCATATCAGTGGACATTTAGTGGGGCTTCATTCCAAGCTAATAAAAGGATCAATTATAATTGTGGTAGTCCACAAACGAGCTATCTTAGATGTAGTAATGACCCAGGTGGACTTGGCTGAATCATGTTCTGAAGTTTGTAGTGAATGCCAGGGATGACTAGTGAACCTGTGTATGTGTGGTATGCATGGAGTGTGTGGTGAGTGTGCATGGTGTGTGTGGTGTATGCATGTGCGTGGAGTGTGTGGTGTATGTGAGTGTGGTAGTGTGCATGGAGTGTGTGGTGTATGTGAGTGTGGTGTGTGCATGGAGTGTGTGGTGTATGTGAGTGTGGTGTGTGCATGGAGAGTGTGGTGTATGTGAGTGTGGTGTGTGCATGGAGTGTGTGGTGTATGTGAGTGTGGTGTGTGCATGGAGTGTGTGGTGTATGTGAGTGTGGTGTGTGTGTGGGGTGTGCATGGAGTGTGTGGTGTATGTGAGTGTGGTGTGTGCATGGAGTGTGTGGTGTATGTGAGTGTGTGGTGTATGTGAGTGTGGTGTGTGCATGGAGTGTGTGGTGTATGTGTGTGTGGTGTTTGCATGGAGTGTGTGGTGTATGTGAGTGTGGTGTGTGCATGGAGTGTGTGGTGTGTGTGAGTGTGGTGTGTGCATGGAGTGTGTGGTGTGGTGTGTGTGTGGGGTATGTGAGTGTGGTGTGTGGTCTGCATGAAGTTGTGTGTGGTGTGGGCTTGGCTTGGAGTGATAGTGTGGTGAGTGCATGAGTGTGTGTGTGTGGTGTACAGATTGTGGGGTGTATGTGAGTGTGGCAGTTTATGGAGTGTGGTGTATATGGTGTATGTGTGTGTGGTGTGGTGGTGTGTGTATGGAGTGTGGGATGTGTGTATGGAGTGAGGTGTATGAGTATGGTGTGGAGTGTGGTTTATGTGATTGTGGTTGAGTGTATGTATGGAGTGAGTTGTATGTGTGTGTATGGAGTGTGGTCATGTGATTGTGTTGGTGTGTGTATGTGAGTGGTGTATGTGATTGTGGGTGTGTGGTGTATGAGTGGAGTGTGTGGTGTATGTGAGTGTGGTGTATGTGTGGCAGTGAGTGTGGTGGTGTATGTGAGTGTGGTGGAGTGTGGTGGTGTATGTGAGTGTGGTGGAGTGTGTGGTATATGCATGAAGTGCATGTGAGTATGGTGGTGTGGTGTATGTGATGGTGGTGTCTGGTGTATGTGAGGATTGTGGTGTATGTGAGGGTGGTGGCATGTGTGGATGTGTTGTAAGTAATAAATGTGTTATTGACCATGCAGGCTAGTGAATCGCGAGCTACACCACTTAGAGGGTGCTCTGAGTTCCCTGGACAATGTGTCTGCATTTGGCAGTTCTCTCTTTGACGTATGGACAAGTGGCAATGACTCTTAACATCGTATCATTAGCAATTACCTCTCACCATTGTTGCCAATATCTCATTACATTGATCTGGACTGACCTTGTCTTCAATACAGTTTTGTGTGAAACACTCAGCACAACACTGGAATGACGTATTGGCACGAGGAATCATCGCCCAGTGAAACATGCTTTTATCGCATACCTCTCTGTTATTCTAGTGAGCCGGTGTCTTGTCATCCAACAGGCAGGCCTGGATGATGGGCTGCTGTCTCCTAGGAGATGTGTACTCTTGGCTGGTGTAGTTTGGCTGTGCTGGATAGCCATTCATAGAATGTTTGAATGCACAAAAACTTCCTGCAACATCTGTGGGGACAGGAAGTGGGTGGAGACAGTGCAAGTGCAGCTGGGCCACTTGTATAAGCTTCTAGTTGCACAAACCTGCTCTCAACCTAATAGACGCTGCCCTCATTGCCAACCCTAGGGAGCAATAATAGGTCACCATACATGCGTGCTGCCCGTTAACTCTGCTCTGATCTTCCAGTCAGAGCTGCCCATCAGTAATGAGCAAGCATGTTCTCCCATGCCAGAAGAACTGTTCAGAAGTAATGATCCTCCCTTCAACCAATTTTATTATCACAAGAACACTTGATTTGCATAGCAACGTATGAAAAAATAGTGCACACTGCAATCACAGGACAAAACTGTTCATGTAAAGGGAACTATGTACCGAACATTTGCACAGAACATTTGCACGTGTCAGAAATGGTGGTGAAGACATACTTAGTACACAAGAAAACTAGGGAATGATGATGCATATACAAACATTATGACGTTTACTTCTTCTTGGGGTTTTGCTTCTGCACCCCTCCAAACAGCTTCCTTCTCTCTGTGGCTGGCTTGAGGATCTGGAAGGAACACATGAGGGACTCGTCCACACTCATCATGGCCCCTGCATTGTCAAACTCCCCGCAATAGTTGGGGGCGGAAAACAATGTCACCAGCTGCCGCTTGGCGAAGAATTCATAGCCATCTTCCACCACTTGGTGCGCTCGACAAATCAGATCAAAGTCGTGCTTTGTCAGGAACTTGGAGGCTATCTCAGGGCCAAATGTGAACGAGACACCTCGGTCATTCTCTCCCCAACCTTGAGTCTCTTTGTCTGGGTCGGCCCAAAGTAGATCGCAGAGCAGGCCCTGGTCTGGGACATCTGTAGGCCGCATGATACGTCTGACCTGCTCCATAGACTGCAAGTCAGGAGACAGCCCTCCATGACAACAGAATATTTTCTCATCAATGATGGCTGCCACAGGGAGGCAGTTGAAGCAGTCTGTAAAGGTCTTCCACAAGCGAATATTATAGCGACGTTTGCACTCGTCATAAAACCCGTATATCCGATTGATGCTGGCACACTCGTGGTTCCCTCTAAGCATGAAGAAGTTCTCTGGGTACTTAATCTTGTAGGCCAGCAAGAGACACACGGTCTCTAAGGATTGTTTGCCTCTGTCCACGTAGTCGCCAAGGAATAAGTAGTTGGCCTCCGGTGGGAAACCTCCATACTCAAACAAACGCAGCAGGTCATAATACTGACCATGGATGTCCCCACAGATCTTGATGGGAGCCTCTAACTCCAGAAGGATGGGCTGACTCAAAAATATTTCTCTCGACTTGAGGCAGAGGCTCCTGATCTCGGCTTCTGAAAGGCTGACATTTTTACCTGGTCTAGACCCACGCACTTCCAGCAGCCTCGAGATCACACTCTCCACATTCAACTTCTCTTCCGCCATCTTTAGCCTGGTCTACCGGCGACTTTGTTGGGGCGATAGTACTTAGGTAGCTATATACTATGCTCGAGCTTAGCTACGTAGGCAAAATAAGAGAACTCCTGCAATAGCTTTCCCTGAGAGTTACCTGCAATAGACGATAAACACGATAAACACAGTGAATATCCACCAAGACGACCGACTGACTACAAAATCGTACCGAACGTTAGTCTTCTAACCAGAGCAACATATAAAAATGGATTCTCCTTTTTGTGTGTGCCCGTCAAGTGACCTCACTACCCGCGGGTGGGGCATGTAGGGTACTGGGTGGAGGAAGTGAAATATCGCGCGTGGGTGGTGGGTGTGTGGTGAATTATAAAAGTGATAAGGTGCAAATGAACTATAACCAGCTCAACGCGGTCCTAAGCATTTCTTCTGGGAAGACTAGATTACTAACGCTATAACAGAATCCCAGACCTATCCCTATCCTGCCTCCATCGTTTAGGGAAACCCACCCACTCAAGGCTGTGCAGTTTAACGTAAGGCGCATGCGCATACGTCCAGACATCTGCTTTGGGAATTCAGCTGCAAACTAGATTGGAAGCCTCAGGTTGGTAGACTTCTCTTTCCCTCATGTTACTTTTCTACATTGCATGACATAACAGACCACTAGTAGATTAGAGGTGACTTAGGATAAGCGTACCATGTCAATGGTTAGAGTTTGGGCTAGGACAATGGCTAGGGCCAGGGCAGTAGCTATAGCTGTTAGGGATAGGGTAGTAGGTAGGGTTCGAGCAGTGCAATCTAACAATGGTCATGTATGATGCTATAATTTTTGCTTTACTCTTGTGACATGAGGAAGCAACCTAATTTCAAATATAGAAGTAGGAAGGGTTGTATATAGTACATTATTCTTGTAAAATCACACACACACACACACACAGAGACTTGGCTGTAGTAGTGCATCACCATAACTGCTGGTGATATAACTCATGATGTGGAGAATGGTATTTTATAACTGGCTGATGGAAAAGAGAAGTTCATTTGGAAAATGTATATGACAAGGAAAGAGCTGGGCACATGGTCTCCTCCGTGGGTGGATTTCTCTCACACTATTTGTGCTGAATGCTTTCATTGTAAATTGAGTATTCTCTTTGACATTGTCTGATGCTATACGTGAGGACTGTATCTCATTGGCTGATGCTGTGAGGAAATTTTACTCGTATATAGCACTTCTCTGTGTTGTTGTAAGTAGCTTCAGTTTCTTTCAAGAATAACAATAATTATAGCCTAGCATGGCAACAGCAGGCATCATCATTATAGTCTACCATGGCAACAGCAGGCATCATCATTATAGCCTAGCATGGCAACAGCAGGCATCATTATAGCCTACCATGGCAACAGCAAGCATCATCATTAATAGCCTAGCATGGCAACAGCAGGCATCATCATTATAGCCTAACCATGGCAACAGCAATCATCATCATTATAGCCTACCATGGCAACAGCAGGCATCATCATTAATAGCCTACCATGGCAACAGCAAGCATCATCATTATAGCCTACCATGGCAACAGCAGGCATCATCATTATAGCCTAGCATGGCAACAGCAAGCATCATCATTATAGCCTACCATGGCAACAGCAAGCATCATCATTATAGCCTAACATGGCAATAGCAGGCATCATCATTATAGCCTAGCATGGCAACAGCAGGCATCATCATTATAGCCTACCATGGCAACAGCAAGCATCATCATTATAGCCTACCATGGCAACAGCAGGCATCATCATTATAGCCTACCATGGCAACAGCAAGCATCATCATTATAGCCTAACATGGCAACAGCAGGCATCATCATTATAGCCTAGCATGGCAACAGCAGGCATCATCATTATAGCCTACCATGGCAACAGCAAGCATCATCATTATAGCCTACCATGGCAACAGCAGGCATCATCATTATAGCCTACCATGGCAACAGCAGGCATCATCATTATAGCCTAGCATGGCATCATCATTATAGCCTACCATGGCAACAGCAAGCATCATCATTATAGCCTAGCATGGCAACAGCAGGCATCATCATTATAGCCTACCATGGCAACAGCAGGCATCATCATTATAGCCTAGCATGGCAACAGCAAGCATCATCATTATAGCCTACCATGGCATCATCATTATAGCGTAGCATAGCCACAGCAAGCATCATCATTATAGCCTAGCATGGCCACAGCAAGCATCATCATTATAGCCTACCATGGCAACAGCAGGCATCATCATTATAGCCTAGCATGGCAACAGCAAGCATCATCATTATAGCCTACCATGGCATCATCATTATAGCGTAGCATGGCCACAGCAAGCATCATCATTATAGCCTAGCATGGCCACAGCAAGCATCATCATTATAGCCTAGCATGGCAACAGCAGGCATCATCATTATAGCCTAGCATGGCAACAGCAGGCATCATCATTATAGCCTAGCATGGCCACAGCATGATTGTAGCCTAGCATGGCAAGAGCAGACATCATGTTCCACCTAGCATGTGTGGGCCTCACATAATAGTTAACCCCTTCCACACAGATAACTGTAGTGCTGTACGTGTCTGTATTCTCATGTTCCAGCTAGCATGTGCAGTAGCTATTTGTGTTGTTAGGTCACACATGAATCAGATAGTGCCCACAAGACTGTGAGGCTAATTTATTATACGTCTACTCGCTGAGTCTGTCCTAGCTCCACCATTAATTGGCTTGCTTGTCTCTGGTCCAGTTCCCCTGAAGGTAATGTTCACATGCGGTTGTGATATATATAGCATCATATGACAAGGTGTGGCTAGTGATCTCCACGTGCATGCATACTGGCTAGGATGATCGTATCCAGTGGTGCAGGTGGAAGCTGATGATTGCATCTTGTTGAGACAACAACAACTTGACATGTTGCTACACATAGTTCACTTGACTTGTATTCACACCACAGCTCACCCAAGTGGCAGAAGAGCTCCTATCACTTGTCTTGAATTGGACTATCTACTAGATCACAATGAGAGTTCCATGTGGTGTGAGTGTGTGTGTGTGTGTGTGTGTCTGTACACACACTTATTAGTCATCTTGTGGAATAATTGTGGTCTGGCACGTGCTGCATGAATTGAAATTGTAGTTTAGGCAAGAGGTGCTTCATCTTTTCACAAAGCCTGCTAGATATGGACTCTAGTAAGATATGGACATGGTAAGGTATGGACATGGTAAGATATGGACATGGTAAGATATGGACATGGTAAGGTATGGACATGGTAAGGTATGGGCATGGTAAGATGTGGACATGGTAAGGTGTGGACATGGTAAGATATGGACATGGTAAGGTATGGACATGGTAAGGTATGGACATGGTAAGGTGTGGGCATGGTAAGGTGTGGGCATGGTAAGGTGTGGACATGGTAAGGTATGGACATGGTAAGGTATGGACATGGTAAGATGTGGACAGACGATTATTGTTGACAGCAAAATAGACTTGCCAAATGCCTAAACTTACTCAACAAAATGGATTTTTGAATTGGAGTTGAGTCGTCTGATGCAGCGCATAGTTCAGGATCGCCATTATGTAGCTGGTTCTTTGTTTTATCTAGCAGATAGTCCATTGGAATTAGTGAATGGGCAAATAAATATGCGGGGATAATACAAAGATGGTTGAGCTGGATGGGGGTGGTCACATTAGTATTCCTAGAATAGCTCTATGAGAGTGACACCTCAACACACGTACACATCCAGTGTGTCACATGCCTTAATGCATGTAGATAATGAACCTGTCAGCTAACACATGTACACATCCAGTGTAACACATGCCGTAATACATGTAGATAATGAACCTGTCAGCTACCCTCTCCCACACTAAAGACATTTCCATGAAACTTGCAGGTCTTCAAGCCAAGCATTAACTTACAAATCCAGTCATTATGTAATGAGTGTGTATATTATTTCCATACAGTCCACTAGTGCACCATTTGCTCTGCTGTGCTCACTGAACTCATCTGCTGCAAGAGGAAAGACTCCGCAGTATTTAAGTGAACATATGGCATTTATTTAATGGAATGTTGCCAAAGCTAAAAAAATGATATTGAATATCCTTAGAGTTACCCGAGCATGGAAAAATAATGCCTGGAATCTTAAGCACTTTCCCCTTTGCCAGCACAAGTTAAATGTATTTTGTGTAACTTGACTGGGTGTTCGTCATCGTAAAGGAGCTACCCCTGCTGGTATCTAGCGTGCTACACAAAGTGCTGTAATGAGATTCATAAAGTGCAATTCTCAACCGAATTAGTACATGCTCAAAGTTTGTAGTTTGCCTGTTGCTTTTGCCTTGGACAGCCATCACAGAGCATGCTCCTGGCAGCCACCACAGAGCATGCTCCTGGCAGCCACCACAGAGCATACTCCTGGCAGCCACCACAGAGCATGCTCCTGGACAGCCACAACAGAACATGTTCCTGGCAGCCACCACAGAGCATGCTCCTGGCAGCCACCACAGAGCATGGTGGTGATGTGGAGTGCAGCTCTCTGTTGGTCAGAGATGGAAGCTTAGGTGATAAATAGCAGCAGCAAGTCACCAAATTTGGTGCTAGGGAGGAGTCAATCAGGAAATCTTGTGACTACCAAAATTGAGTGGTAGAATTGGCAGGGCCAGCTTTGATCACTTGATTTTTAGCAACTGAATAAGCCAGATAGTGTGCTAGTTCTTGTGAGTCAAGCGTTGCCTGCCCAGCAAGGTCAATGAATAAGTCAGATAGTGTGCTAGTTCTTGTGAGTGCCTGCCCAGCAAGGTCAATGAATGTCAGATGGTGTGCTAGTTCTTGTGAGTCAAGCGTTGCCTGCCCAGCAAGGTCAATGAATAAGTCAGATAGTGTGCTAGTTCTTGTGAGTCAAGCGTTGCCTGCCCAGCAAGGTCAATGAATAAGTTAGATGGTGTGCTAGTTCTTGTGAGTCAAGCGTTGCCTGCCCAGCAAGGTCAATGAATAAGTCAGATAGTGTGCTAGTTCTTGTGAGTCAAGCGTTGCCTGCCCAGCAAGGTCAATGAATAAGTCAGATGGTGTGCTAGTTCTTGTGAGTCAAGCGTTGCCTGCCCAGCAAGGTCAATGAATAAGTCAGATAGTGTGTTAGTTCTTGTGAGTCAAGCGTTGCCTGCCCAGCAAGGTCAATGAATAAGTCAGATAGTGTGCTAGTTCTTGTGAGTCAAGCGTTGCCTGCCCAGCAAGGTCAATGAATAAGTCAGATGGTGTGCTAGTTCTTGTGAGTCAAGCGTTGCCTGCCCAGCAAGGTCAATGAATAAGTCAGAGAGTGTGCTAGTTCTTGTGAGTCAAGCGTTGCCTGCCCAGCAAGGTCAATGAATAAGTCAGATAGTGTGCTAGTTCTTGTGAGTCAAGTATTGCCTGCCCAACAAGGTCAATGAATAAGTCAGATAGTGTGCTAGTTCTTGTGAGTCAAGCATTGCCTGCCCAGCAAGGTCAATGAATAAGTCAGATGGTGTGCTAGTTCTTGTGAGTGAAGTGTTGCCTGCCCAGCAAGGTCAATGAATAAGTCAGATGGTGTGCTAGTTCTTGTGAGTCAAGCGTTGCCTGCCCAGCATAGTCAATGAATAAGTCAGATAGTGTGCTAGTTCTTGTGAGTCAAGCGTTGCCTGCCCAGCAAGGTCAATGAATAAGCCAGATAGTGTGCTAGTTCTTGTGAGTCAAGCATTGCCTGCCCAGCAAGGTCAATGAATAAGTCAGATGGTGTGCTAGTTCTTGTGAGTGAAGTGTTGCCTGCCCAGCAAGGTCAATGAATAAGTCAGATGGTGTGCTAGTTCTTGTGAGTCAAGCGTTGCCTGCCCAGCATAGTCAATGAATAAGTCAGATAGTGTGCTAGTTCTTGTGAGTCAAGCGTTGCCTGCCCAGCAAGGTCAATGAATAAGCCAGATAGTGTGCTAGTTCTTGTGAGTCAAGCGTTGCCTGCCCAGCAAGGTCAATGAATAAGCCAGATAGTGTGCTAGTACTTGTGAGTGAAGTATTGCCTGCCCAGCAAGGTCAACGAATAAGTCAGATAGTGTGCTAGTTCTTGTGAGTGAAGTATTGCCTGCCCAGCAAGGTCAATGAATAAGTCAGATAGTGTGCTAGTACTTGTGAGTGAAGTATTGCCTGCCCAGCAATGTCAATGAATAAGTCAGATAGTGTGCTAGTTCTTGTGAGTGAAGTATTGCCTGCCCAGCAATGTCAATGAATAAGTCAGATAGTGTGCTAGTTCTTGTGAGTGAAGTATTGCCTGCCCAGCAAGGTCAATGAATAAGTCGGATGGTGTGCTAGTTCTTGTGAGTGCCTGCCCAGCAAGGTCAATGAATAAGTCAGATGGTGTGCTAGTACTTGTGAGTCAAGCGTTGCCTGCCCAGCAAGGTCAATGAATAAGTCAGATGGTGTGCTAGTTCTTGTGAGTCAAGCGTTGCCTGCCCAGCAAGGTCAATGAATAAGTCAGATAGTTTGCTAGTTCTTGTGAGTCAAGCGTTGCCTGCCCAGCAAGGTCAATGAATAAGTCAGATAGTGTGCTAGTTCTTGTGAGTCAAGTATTGCCTGCCCAGCAAGGTCAATGAATAAGTCCGATAGTTGCTAGTTCTTGTGAGTCAAGCATTGCCTGCCCAGCAAGGTCAATGAATAAGCCAGATAGTGTGCTAGTTCTTGTGAGTCAAGCGTTGCCTGCCCAGCAAGGTCAATGAATAAGTCAGATAGTGTGCTAGTTCTTGTGAGTCAAGTGTTGCCTGCCCAGCAATGTCAATGAATGAGTCAGATAGTCTGCTAGTTCTTGTGAGTCAAGCGTTGCCTGCCCAGCAAGGTCATTGAATAAGTCAGATGGTGTGCTAGTTCTTGTGAGTCAAGCGTTGCCTGCCCAGCAAGGTCAATGAATAAGTCAGATAGTGTGCTAGTTCTTGTGAGTCAAGTATTGCCTGCCCAGCAATGTCAATGAATAAGTCAGATAGTGTGCTAGTTCTTGTGAGTCAAGTATTGCCTGCCCAGCAGGTCATCTGAACTGCTGCCCCCTTTTGTTTCTGCATGTATTGTAGAGGGGGCGGAGCCACCTTTTGATAGAACATAATTGTTGCTGCGCAGTCTTACAACTTTTCTCCTTCTGTATTCACTGTGCCCCTCACTGTCCCCTAGTGAACTAGCTCAGTGTCACCCCCCGGGCAATTAATGGAATAGGGACAGTGGGGGGGACAGTGAGGGGGACAGTAAGGGGGACAGTGAGGGGGACAGTGAGGGGGACAGTTCAAATGAAGCCAGCAATTTTGGAGGACAGCTAGTGATGGCTGCAGAATGAGTAGATCCCCCCTCCTACCCCATCCCCACCCTCCCCCATCCTACCCCATCCCCACCCTACCCCATCCCCAAGCATATTCAACCCACTGAACAAACAGAATTTTGAAGGCTTTCATGAAAGAGCTCTGAAGGGGAAGGGGAAGTGGTCACTTTAAAGATGTGTGGCTCTTCCACTGATACCAGGTGCAGAAAGGTCTCCATAAGGAGAGTGGCAGGCCTAGAGACCTCCCTTGTACATACCAGAGAGTGGAGACTGGTTCAGGAAGTCTGATGAAGATTGTGGTTCACTCTATACTAATAGATGGTATGTCCATTTCTATAGAACAGATACATTTTGTGGAGCTAGTCAGGAGAGCTTCAAAGAAGGTGATGGCTCAACCCTGGAAGCCTCTGTGAATATATAGGATGAAAGTCTTCAGAGACAACATATTTACGGTGTATATATATGTATGTATATGTGTGCATATATTATATGTTGTGTCTCATATCATTCTGTACTAAGAAGTGATATTTGTCAATATGTCACAGAAGACCTAACTCTCATTTATAATATGAATAGCTGAACATGGAAGTAGTTAAATAATCAATGATGATGAATCAGCAACTTGTTGCAATACAAGATAATTCACGTGGCATTCCAGACTCCATCAGCAATATTGCTGCTTGACACCAACACAAGAATGCAAATGAAGCCACTCTTTGCATGCAACAGAGTGTTTTGGGAAGTTCGGCGCCCTGAGCTTGGCTGCTTCTCTCTTCTTACCTACTTCTCTAGGCAATAAATGAGAAGCTGAGGCATCCCTAGCAATAGGCTTGGTTGCTTCTCTCCTCTTACCTCCTTCTCTAGGCAATAAATAAGAAGCCTAGCAATAGGCTTGGTTGCTGCCTCTCCTCTTACCTCCTTCTCTAGGCAATAAATGAGAAGCTGAGGCACCCCTAGCAATAGGCTTGGTTGCTCTGAGGCATCCCTAGCAATAGGCTTGGTTGCTTCTCTCCTCTTACCTCCTTCTCTAGGCAATAAATGAGAAGCTGAGGCATCCCTAGCAATAGGCTTGGTTGCTTCCTCTCCTCTTACCTCCTTCTCTAGGTAATAAATGAGAAGCTGAGGCATCCCTAGCAATAGGCTTGGTTGCTTCTCTCCTCTTACCTCCTTCTCTAGGTAATAAATGAGAAGCTGAGGCACCCCTAGCAATAGGCTTGGTTGCTTCTCTCCTCTTACCTCCTTCTCTAGGCAATAAATGAGAAGCTGAGGCATCCCTAGCAATAGGCTTGGTTGCTTCTCTCCTCTTACCTCCTTCTCTAGGCAATAAATGAGAAGCTGAGGTATCCCTAGCAATAGGCTTGGTTGATTCCTCTACTCTTACCTCCTTCTCTAGGCAATAAATGAGAAGCTGAGGCATCCCTAGCAATAGGCTTGGTTGCTTCTCTCCTCTTACCTCCTTCTCTAGGCAATAAATGAGAAGCTGAGGCATACCTAGCAATAGGCTTGGTTGCTTCTCTCCTCTTACCTCCTTCTCTAGACAATAAATGAGAAGCTGAGGCATCCCTAGCAATAGCTTCTCTCCTCTTACCTCCTTCTCTAGACAATAAATGAGAAGCTGAGGCATCCCTAGCAATAGGCTTGGTTGCTTCCTCTCCTCTTACCTCCTTCTTCATGTAATAAATGAATTTTCCCCTTGTTTCTGAAACAGGTTATGCAAGGATTTTTACCCACACCAGTTAGTCTGTTCTAAAGTTGATAGGAAATACTTCACTCAACACTTGCCTCTGCACATCCATAAAATAGTGAGCAGTTCAATGGCCAAGGTCGACGCTATTGCAGGACTTCTCTGCATGTGGCTGGTATATATAAGTGTAGAGAACATATAGCTATTATCAAATTTCTGTATATTTCGTGACTGTTGAGTAAATGCAATCACATGATGACCGTCCCGTGCAGCATATTGCTCATATGGACCACAAATTGTAGGGCACTTTAAAAAGAGGTATTTAAATCACTAACTAGAGGTCATCGTTTCTTTGGTGTGCATTAAAAAAAAATGGCCTTCATTCTGTCCCTCACATACAAGCCTCTGGTCCAGTGCAGCCTCACATACAAGGCTCTGGTCCAGTGCAGCCATGCAAGGCTCTGGTCCAGTGCAGCCATGCAAGGCTCTGGTCCAGTGTAGCCTCACATGCAAGGCTCTGGTCCAGTGCAGCCATGCAAGGCTCTGGTCCAGTGCAGCCATGCAAGGCTCTGGTCCAGTGCAGGCATGCAAGGCTCTGGTCCAGTGCAGGCATGCAAGGCTCTGGTCCAGTGCAGCCATGCAAGGCTCTGGTCCAGTGCAGCCATGCAAGGCTCTGGTCCAGTGTAGCCTCACATGCAAGGCTCTGGTCCAGTGCAGGCATGCAAGGCTCTGGTCCAGTGCAGCCATGCAAGGCTCTGGTCCAGTGCAGCCATGCAAGGCTCTGGTCCAGTGCAGCCACACATGCAAGGCTCTGGTCCAGTGCAGCCATGCAAGGCTCTGGTCCAGTGCAGCCATGCAAGGCTCTGGTCCAGTGCAGCCCCACATGCAAGGCTCTGGTCCAGTGCAGCCATGCAAGGCTCTGGTCCAGTGCAGCCATGCAAGGCTCTGGTCCAGTGCAGCCATGCAAGGCTCTGGTCCAGTGCAGCCATGCAAGGCTCTGGTCCAGTGCAGCCATGCAAGGCTCTGGTTCAGTGCAGCCATGCAAGGCTCTGGTCCAGTGCAGCCCCACATGCAAGGCTCTGGTCCAGTGTAGCCTCACATGCAAGGCTCTGGTCCAGTGCAGCCATACAAGGCTCTGGTCCAGTGCAGCCATGCAAGGCTCTGGTCCAGTGCAGCCATGCATGCAAGGCTCTGGTCCAGTGCAGCCATGCATGCAAGGCTCTGGTCCAGTGCAGCCATGCAAGGCTCTGGTCCAGTGCAGCCATGCAAGGCTCTGGTCCAGTGCAGCCTCACATACAAGGCTCTGGTCCAGTGCAGCCATGCATGCAAGGCTCTGGTCCAGTTCAGCCTCACATGCAAGTCTCTGGTCCAGTGCAGCCATTCAAGGCTCTGGTCCAGTTCAGCCTCACATGCAAGGCTGGTCCAGTGCAGCCATGCAAGGCTCTGGTCCAGTGTAGCCATGCAAGGCTCTGGTCCAGTGCACCCTCACATGCAAGGCTCTGGTTCAGTGCAGCCATGCAAGGCTCTGGTCCAGTGCAGCCATGCAAGGCTCTGGTCCAGTGCACCCTCACATGCAAGGCTCTGGTCCAGCCTCACATGCAAGGCTCTGGTCCAGTGTAGCCCCACATGCAAGGCTCTGGTCCAGTGCAGCCATGCAAGGCTCTGGTCCAGTGCAGCCATGCAAGGCTCTGGTCCAGTGTAGCCATGCAAGGCTCTGGTCCAGTGTAGCCATGCAAGGCTCTGGTCCAGTGCAGCCATGCAAGGCTCTGGTCCAGTGCAGCCATGCATGCAAGGCTCTGGTCCAGTGCACCCTCACATGCAAGGCTCTGGTCCAGTGCAGCATTGTGTGCTTAATTTAAACATCTCAGATAGCCACCCACTACATTCTCTAGTCCTTATTACACAGGCTTGCTCTTTTTCAAATGGTTCAAAGTACATTTATGATTTTGTTCTTTAGCCTTGGTAGCTATGACATGTTCAAATGGCCACACATCTTGTCCTTATCCAGCAGCACCTGCTGATCTTCATCGGCATCAAGCTTTTCTACTCTCTGGCTACACAACTGTTTCATGTCCTCATTTCAAATCCATTAATTTTTCAAAGGATTTTAAGAGTATTCGATGCATTTGCTTTCTTGTGATGGTCAAGGAGAGAGTGAGTATAAATACCACGCAGCAGTCAGCAGGAGCTATTGTGGCAGCAGTCAGCAGGAGCTATGGCAGCAGCAGTCAACAGGAGCTATTGTGGCAGCAGTCAGCAGGAGCTATGGCAGCAGCAGTCAGCAGAAGCTATTGTGGCAGCAGTCAGCAGGAGCTATGGCAGCAGCAGTCAGCAGGAGCTATGGCAGCAGCAGTCAGCAGGAGCTATTGTGGCTGCAGTCAGCAGGAGCTATGGCAGCAGCAGTCAGCAGGAGCTATTGTGGCAGCAGTCAACAAGAGCTATGGCAGCAGCAGTCAACAAGAGCTATGGCAACAGCAGTCAACAGGAGCTATGGCAGCAGCAGTCAGCAGGAGCTATGGCAGCAGCAGTCAGCAGGAGCTATGGCAGCAGCAGTCAACAAGATCTATGGCAGCAGCAGTCAACAAGAGCTATGGCAGCAGCAGTCAGCAGGAGCTTTGGCAGCAGGAGCTATGGTAGCAGCAGTCAATAAGAGCTTTGGCAGCAGCAGTCAACAAGAGCTATGGCAGTAGCAGTCAGCAGGAGCTATGGCAGCAGCAGTCAGCAGGAGCTATGGCAGCAGCAGTCAGCAGGAGCAGCAGTCAACAGGAGCTATGGCAGCAGCAGTCAACAAGAGCTATGGCAGCAGCAGTCAACAAGAGCTATGGCAACAGCAGTCAACAGGAGCTATGGCAGCAGCAGTCAGCAGGAGCTTTGGCAGCAGCAGTCAACAAGAGCTATGGCACCAGCAGTCAACAAGAGCTATGGCAGCAGCAGTCAACAAGAGCTATGGCAGCAGCAGTCAGCAGGAGCTGCTCTGGCCACATCATGCAGCAGGCAGTAGGAACTCAGAGGGAGCATCACTAAAAAGTGGCACTACAAAGTGGCAAACACACTCTTGTGAGGGCTCCTGGTCCATATCTGCCATGACCTGAGCAACATTTAGTTTACATTATGATCATTAAGTGCCCACCATATACAAATAGTTACACACACACACTATACTCACGCACACACACACTACACTCACACACACTACTCACGCATACACATACTATACTTACACACACTACACTCACACACTACACTCACGCATGAACACACTAGACTCGCACACACTAGACTCACGCACACACTACACACACACACTACACTTACACACACACACACACTCCACTCACACTATACTCACGCACACACACATTACACTCACACACACACTACACACACACTACACTCACACATGAACACACTACACTCACACACACACTACACTCACACACACTACACTCACACACACACTACACACACACTACGCGTACACACACACTACACTCACACCACACACACTACACTCACACCACACACACACTACACTCACACTACACACATTCACTCACACCACACATATTCAAGCACAAATTTGAGATTGACGTTTTATTCGGTAACTTCTCACAGATTGTCGTGTTCTCAAATTTCTATTTTCTTAGTATATGTAGGAGTGTGTGCAGGTATAGCCAGTTAGCAGATCATTTCTCCTTCACAAGTTTTCTTAGTATATGTAGGAGTGTGTACAGGTATAGCCAGTTAGCAGATCATTTCTCCTTCACAAGTGAAGCAATGAATACAGGAACAAGAATTAAGAGGATGCCACACCTAATGACTTTGTGATTTACATTCTATTAGCAGGAGATTTGTAAGCTACACAACAAGTGGGAGTGAGCACAACATCAGATACCTTCCAATTACAACTTTATAAAGGAATATTGAATATTGAAGACTACATTAAAAATCAGTAGCTTAGCATGTGCCTAGCAACCATACATCACTAGATTGTCAGAATTTTGCCTAGCAACTAAACTGCACAATGCGAATATGTTTATAATCACTTGTTACTTCAATACTCAACCAATAGATTGGAGGGAAGGCAGTAGAAGAGGAGGAGGAAGAGGACAAGAGGAGAAGCTGACGGACAGTAAACTGGACCATTTGGGGATACACATTCCAAGCTTGAGGCAGAACCTGTCACAGAAGAAGACCATATTTTATTGCCTGAATCTGATATTAGCTAGTTTCATTTGCTAGTTTCCTAAATGATAACGTGTCTACTCTCAGCAGTTGCAATAATAAAATTACAATGACCTCATAATCAACTTGATATTTACTCTCAACTTTTCGACTACGTGCCCTAGCCTCCACCAGGAATAATGACTAGATGCTCTAGCCTCCATCAGGAATAATGACTAGATGCTCTAGCCTTGAATAATGACTAGATGCTCTAGCCTCCATCAGGAATAATGACTAGATGCTCTAGCTAGATGCTCCAGGAATAATGACTAGATGCTTTAGCCTTCATCAGGAATAATGACTAGATGCTCTAGCCTCCATCAGGAATAATGACTAGATGCTCTAGCTAGATGCTCCAGGAATAATGACTAGATGCTCTAGCAATAATGACTAGATGCTCTAGCCTTCATCAGGAATAATGACTAGATGCTCTAGTTCTCCATCAGGAATAATGACTAGATGCTCTAGCCTCCATCAGGAATAATGACTAGATGCTCTAGCCTTCATCAGGAATAATGACTAGATGCTCTAGCCTCCACCAGCAATAATGACTAGATGACTAGATGCTCTAGCCTCCATCAGGAATAATGACTAGATGCTCTAGCAATAATGACTAGATGCTCTAGCCTCCATCAGGAATAATGACTAGATGCTCTAGCAATAACTAGATGCTCTAGCCTTCATCAGGAATAATGACTAGATGCTCTAGCCTCCATCAGGAATAATGACTAGATGCTCTAGCCTTCATCAGGAATAATGACTAGATGCTCTAGCCTCCATCAGGAATAATGACTAGATGCTCTAGCCTTCATCAGGAATAATGACTAGATGCTCTAGCCTCCATCAGGAATAATGACTAGATGCTCTAGCAATAATGACTAGATGCTCTAGCCTCCATCAGGAATGATGATTAGATGCTCTAGCCTTCATCAGGAATAATGACTAGATGCTCTAGCCTTCATCAGGAATAATGACTAGATGCTCTAGCCTTCATCAGGAATAATGACTAGATGCTCTAGCCTCAATCAGGAATAGTGACTAGATGCTCTAGCCTCCATCAGGAATAATCTCTAGCTTTCATCAGGAATAATGACTAGATGCTCTAGCCTTCATCAGGAATAATGACTAGATGCTCTAGCAATAATGACTAGATGCTCTAGCCTCCATCAGGAATGATGATTAGATGCTCTAGCCTCCATCAGGAATAATGACTAGATGCTCTAGCCTTCATCAGGAATAATGACTAGATGCTCTAGCCTTCATCAGGAATAATGACTAGATGCTCTAGCCTCAATCAGGAATAGTGACTAGATGCTCTAGCCTCCATCAGGAATAATCTCTAGCTTTCATCAGGAATAATGACTAGATGCTCTAGCCTCCACCAGGAATAATGACTAGATGCTCTAGCCTCCATCAGGAATAATGACTAGATGCTCTAGCCTCCATCAGGAATAATGACTAGATGCTCTAGCCTCCACCAGGAATAATGACTAGATGCTCTAGCCTCCATCAGGAATAATGACTAGATGCTCTAGCCTTCATCAGGAATAATGACTAGATGCTCTAGCCTTCATCAGGAATAATGACTAGATGCTCTAGCCTCCATCAGGAATAATGACTAGATGCTCTAGCCTTCATCATGAATAATGACTAGATGCTCTAGTCTTCATCAGGAATAATGACTAGATGCTCTAGCCTCCATCAGGAATAATGACTAGATGCTCTAGCCTTCATCAGGTAGATGCTCTAGCCTCCATCAGGAATTATGACTAGATGCTCTAGCCTCCATCAGGAATAATGGTGTAGCTAGAACTGCTATAAACATAGCTCTATACCTTTTCTATTATTGTATAGCTATAGCCAATGAAAAAATTTCCATTGTTCTAGCTATCTGACTACAGCTATACTTACTTTAAAATGAACTCTTAAATTATTATCGTCTACATCATCAGAAAGAACAGTTCTCCAGAGATTTCCATGTCCTCAAGAGTGCACAGCATGAATCCCAGCGTCTTTGTTATCAATGGTGCTGTCTGAGAGTGTAAAGTCATTAAGCAGCAGTTCCAAAGCATGTCTGGTGGAATAGCATCTGCTGCTTAAAAAAACAAAACAAAAAAAACATCGACCCCGTGGTTACCTTAGTTACCTGCCAGCTAAAAGCACAATTAGCATTTATCTTGAAGCTGGACCAGCACCTTTCCTGCACTCAGCACTTCAATCAGATATCTTTCCACTCCCCCCCTTCCGCCCTCCCCCCACCATCCCTCTTTTCTGATTAATCAACAGTATTCATTATGGCTGTTCTGCCTCCCTGGACCATGAGAACTATAAGGGTGGAAAACAAGACAATTATTGGGAAAAGATGGTGCCATTTTATTTTATTTCAATTTGTTATTATTATTGTTTTTGCTGCTACATGTATTGCCATTTATTATTATTATTAAACATGGGCACAGTCTGGTTTCATTTATTATTATTATTATTATTATTATTATTATTATTATTATTATTATTATTATTATTATTATTATTATTATTATTATTATTATTATTATTATTATTATTATTATTATTATTATTATTATTATTATTATTATTATTATTATTATTATTATTATTATTATTATTATTATTATTATTATTATTATTATTATTATTATTATTATTATTATTATTATTATTATTATTATTATTATTATTATTATTATTATTATTATTATTATTATTATTATTATTATTATTATTATTATTATTATTATTATATTATTATATTATTATTATTATTATTATTATTATTGTTATTATTATTATTATTATTATTATTTTATTTTATTTTATTTTGTATTTTTATTTTTTTAATTATTATTTTAATATTACATTATTATCACTACTGCCACTGCTGTACTACTGCCACTGCTGCTATTATTATGTTGTTAATATGTTATTGGAAAATTGGCTTATTTATTAAATATAATCTTGCCATATTTAATGTCTAGGATTTATGTCCCACAATGTTTAATTGAATAAACTATGAACTCCCATGTTGGATGACTCATGACCTATGAACTCCATGCTGGATGACTCGTGCCAGTGACATGCACACTTGGTTGTGGAGAAAATCCACTTCATACTATGTGAGATCCACTTCATACTATGTGAGATCCACTTCATACTATGTGAGATCCACTTCATACTATGTGAGATCCACTTCATACTATGTGAGATCCACTTCATACTATGTGAGATCCACTTCATACTATGTGAGATCCATTCATACTATGTGAGATCCACTTCATACTATGTGAGATCCACTTCATACTATGTGAGATCCTCTTCATACTATGTGAGATCCACTTCATACTATGTGAGATCCACTTCATACTATGTGAGATCCACTTCATACTATGTGAGATCCACTTCATACTATGTGAGATCCACTTCATATTATGTGAGATCCACTTCATACTATGTGAGATCCACTTCATACTATGTGAGATCCACTTCATACTATGTGAGATCCACTTCATACTATGTGAGATAGTTACAACCTATCACGCCAAACCACAAACATTTATGGCCTTATTTATGGAGATTTTTTCTTTTTTCTATGTAAAGTAATTGTCCAGTTAGAATTAAAAAGAAGGAAAGTTTCATTATATTAGTGCTGACAATTTCAATGTCAGAGGAAGATTCTAGCCTTGCACTCATGACTCTCAGGCTCAGGGTCACTGAGAGACAGACACTCCAGCCTTGCACTCATCTCTAGCCTTGCACTCATGACTCTCAGGCTCTGGGTCACTGAGAGACAGATACTCTAGCCTTGCACTCGTGACTCTCAGGCTCAGGGTCACTGAGATTAGTTTTGCACTCACAGTCCATGACACAAGGTAATACCCAGCAAATTGGGAAAGAAGCCGTCTAGTCCATGCATGTTCACTTGTATTAACTATGCACTTACTTCTTTGATGACAGCAATAGTGACTTATTAAGTATTGTGATGACAGTATATTATTTCATGGCTTTGTTTCCTCTTCACCTCACAACATAACATAAAGTTAAAAATATTAACTTTCCCCTATTCATGTGTGTGTGTGTATATACTAATGATGAACGGTGAGGCAGAGAAATAGAATTACATACTCAATATTTATTGCTTATTGTAAAATGCTACACTAACACACACTAACACGCACTAACCTGAGCTACTAACTGATGAAATACTCTTATGAAAATGAAAATAAGACAATTAACAACTGAAACTGAAACCCTGTGTGTGTGTGATCAGGTAGAACTCGGGTAGAAATGGAGTCCTCCCTCCATCAGTGTATGTCGTGTGCTCTAAGAGTGCATGTAATGTGCTTGCATCAGCAGTGGGGACTTCACCCTCACTGACTGTCACTTATTGAGTGAGTAACAACATTTGGCATGTGAACCTGTTTGTTGGGTTGAATTACCTGTCTGACGATCATTCTTGTAGTCTTGATAAATAATGGTGAAAAGAAAATGTAGGTTATGGATAATGAAAGTAGAATATTGCAGACAGGAATGATTCAGTAAGCTGTTGGTGACAGTGAGGTTCAGGGTGGACAGGAGGACCATTATAAATACCCCAGCACTCAGGTAGGCTACCACTAAACTCAGATAGGCATCGCAGCAGCAAGGCATGTCTCAGATAGGCATCGCAGCAGCAAGGCATGCCTCAGATAGGCATCGCAGCAGCAAGGCATGCCTCAGATAGGCATCGCAGCAGCAAGGCATGCCTCAGATAGGCATCGCAGCAGCAAGGCATGTCTCAGATAGGCATTGCAGCAGCAAGGCATGTCTCAGATAGGCATCGCAGCAGCAAGGCATGTCTCAGATAGGCATTGCAGCAGCAAGGCATGCCTCAGATAGGCATCGCAGCAGCAAGGCATGCCTCAGATAGGCATTGCAGCAGCAAGGCATGCCTCAGATAGGCATCGCAGCAGCAAGGCATGCGCGATATGTGCCCAGTGGGAGACGGAATCATAACCACAGCTGTTCATCACCTTCACAATTTCTAGGCTGAAGTTGATCGTAATGAACGGCAGTGGCTATGGCCAACTTCAGCCAGAGAATGTGTTGGTGATGGAACAGCTGTGGTTATGGCCAACTTCAGCCTAGAGAATGTGTTGGTGATGGAACAGCTGTGGCTATGGCCAACTTCAGCCTAGAGAATGTGTTGGTGATGAACAGCTGTGGCTATGGCCAACTTCAGCCTAGAGAATTTGTTGGTGATGAACAGCTGTGGTTATGGACAACTTCAGCCTAGAGAATGTGTTGGTGATGGAACAGCTGTGGCTATGGCCCTAGAGAATGTGTTGGTGATGAACAGCTGTGGCTATGGCCAACTTCAGCCAGAGAATGTGTTGGTGATGGAACAGCTGTGGCTATGGCCAACTTCATTTATATTATTATTGTTGTTATTATTGTTGTTGTTATTATTGTTGTTGTTGTTATTATTGTTGTTATTTGTAATAAACAGTAACCTGTTTTCCTATTTCTTTTGCCTTGGGAACCTCTTTGAACTGTTTAGTTAACTAACAATGCCACTGTTGCTTCTTCACAATGTTATGATATTCGTATCCAAGCAAAAGCCACATAATTATACTGCACATACTCACATATGACAGATGATTACATAACTCAAATATATAATGATCCACAACATCCTCCCCCGTTGACCAGCACTGGTCAACCTGTGGATTGTCAGATAATAATAATGATAGATAAATACATCTGTTCAGTTCATGATCAGTTAGGAATCCTCTGCCAGGACCCTAATAATCTCCCTTGCATTCTGAGCAGCAGTTCTCTTTAGTCTGGATGATGGCTGTCTGCTCTCCACATCAGCCTCAGGAGTAACAGTGATATCAGGCCCCTGTTCATTTGGGACGTTCATTTGGGACAGTGGTGTCAGATGATCATCGGAATCTCTCCAACTATGCACTTCCAATGGATACAACAGTTGGACTGGTCGTTGCAGATAAGTGGATCGATTCCCAACTGTCCGAGTCCAGATGCGAGCACCTCTGACTTGACCATCAGAACCTGTGATGAGGTCTTCTATCTTGGCCAATCTCCAAAATCCCCTTGGCTGGTCGGCTTCTTGTATGATTACGATGTCGCCAATGTTAATTGGATCAGCAGGGGGTGCTTGTTGAGTGTATATTGATGCGAATTTCTGAGCTCCAATAGATGGTCCTTCTTCCATATTCCCCAGAAGTGGTCCAAAACACGGCTGAGATAGACCATCCGTTTTGTGAGGGTATTCTCTTTTTTCAATGGTATCGTCGATATCTCTATTGTAGGGCCCATTTTTCAAGCTCATAAGACATCGGCCTGTAATAAGATGTGATGGAGTGAGTGGCTCTTCTATATCCTCGGTTGAGAGATAAGACAAGGGTCGGGAGTTAACTATCACTTCCACTTCAGTGGTGGCTGTCACAAGTTCATCCATGGTAAGTTTTCCTCTTCCAATTGTCTTCCACAGACATCGCTTCATGGATTTAATCATGCGTTCGAATATCCCACCACACTATGGTGCCTTCTCCAAGTTAAAACTCCACTGAATGTGGATTCCTGCAAAGTATCCTTGCACTTCAGGATGTTTGAGTATCTTCACTAGGAGTTTGGCTGCAGACTTAAAGGTTCTGATCCGAAATGATTCGAATAGGGACACCTCTTTGAGCAGTAAAACGCTTAAAGCATCTGATAAAGGATTGGGTTGTCATATCTGGGACAACTTCCAGGTGTATTGCTCGTACCACACAACAAGTAATACTTTAGTACTCTCTGATCTGCCAACCTCTTTGATGTACTGAGGTCCTGCATAGTTCACTCCAGTATAGGTGAATACTGGAGCTTCTCTCACCTTGAAACTGGGCAGGGGTGGTGGAGGTGGTGGATAATGTGCTCGTCCTTCAAAGCGTCTACAAATGATACATCGTCGCAAAATCATCTTCACGAGGCTTCTCCTACGTACAATCCAATACCCTGACACCATTGTGCTTCACAATGGCATGAGCGTCAAGAACAATCAATCCGGTGAATGGATGTTGAGAATCTAATAGTATTGGATGCTGAGTCATGAATGGGAGATCTGCATTGGTTAGTCGGCCACCACAATGCCAGACTCCAGTGTTATCAATAAATAATCCAAATTGCTGCTGCCATGCCGCAAACTTGGGATTCCTCACTAGGGAGATTTGCATCTCCTTAATCCAGTGGGTTTCGACTTCCTGCAGGTCTTGGGAGATGATACGCTGGGTGAATTCAGAGTCACTACTCCTGATCTTATGCATCCAAATCCTGGAACATTACGAGCCTTGATATCTTCTTCAAGTTGTCTGAGCAATGAGTCCAAGTTCCAATCATCCTCACGAATTTCCCGGCTCAAGATGAGACGCAAATCTGGAGGCAGCTTCTGGAGAAGTACCGATAACAAAAGACTGCCATAAGAGGTCGACTCAACACCAAGTGACTTCAACCCCCTGACCTGTGACTCAACCAGGTCATAGAGGGTGTCTCAGGCCCTTTAGATTGTGTTGCGAAGATACAGCCTCCACATTCAAGAGGATATCCATATGTTTGGCAATTATCTGCTGCTTATTGCCAAATATTTTCTTCAGAATGTAAATGGCCTCCTTATAGTTATCAGCTGTAAGAGTCAATCCGGATATGGTCTCAACAGCAGACTTATCCAATAATGTAGTTAAATTTGTCAATTTCTGACAATCCAGAGTTTCGGTCAATAGCTGATTCAAACGAATCCCAAAACATAGTCCAGCAAGTAATATCCCCACTAAAGTTACGAATTACCAACTTTGGCAACTTCACCTGTGCACCATGTGCGTGAGTTCGGCTTGACCTGGTTCCAGTAGCATCAGTAGGTGGGCAAGCATACCCACAGCACTTGTCAATGTCAATGGTTGCTGCATATATTCTCTCCTTGAATTCATCAGCTTGTTCTATTTCTTCTGTTTCGTTCTCAATAAAATCCAGAATCTCTCGTCAAACTGCTTGAGCCAAGGTGGTGGTGCTAGAAAAGGTTTGGGAAGCATGCAATGGCTATCCATGGACCTCCATTGACTCGTGTTTATCACCTGTAATGGGGGGGGGGGGAAACAGATGTGGAAGATTTGAAGGGAATGGAGAAAGGGAAATATTTATCAACATCCCCAATCAAGCAGGCCCGAATGAAAGGCAAGTCTGATTTGGCATTAAAACAATGTATAGATCAGGACCAACCGTACAATAACACCTCACAAGAGTGAAAGTTAATGGCCAGTATTGACTATTGACGCATACTTGTGTGCTTTACCATATTCCATGCAGTTGTAGTCAACTTTACTTTGGTGGGACTGTGAGAAGAGGAGACGAGGATTAAGGAACATAAGGACACATGTCAGAACGGGACTGGAGATGAGGATTATAGAACGTAAGGACACATGTGAGAAAGGGACTGGAGACGAGGATTAAGGAACATAAGGACACATGTGAGAAAGGGACTGGAGATGACGAATAAGAAACGTAAGGACACATTGGAGATGAGGATTAAGGAACGTAAGGACACATTGGAGATGAGGAGTAAGGAACGTAAGGACAAATGTGAGAAAGGGACTGGAGACGACGATTAAGAAACGTAAGGACACATGTGAAAAAGGGACTGGAGACGAGGATTAAGAAACGTAAGGACACATTGGAGATGAGGATTAAGGAACGTAAGGACACATGTGAGAAAGGGACTGGAGACGAGGATTAAGGAACGTAAGGACACATTGGAGATGAGGATTAAGGAACGTAAGGACACATTGGAGATGAGGATTAAGGAACGTAAGGACACATTGGAGACGAGGATTAAGGAACGTAAGGACACATGTGAGAAAGGGACTGGAGACGAGGATTAAGGAACGTAAGGACACATTGGAGATGAGGATTAAGGAACGTAAGGACACATGTGAGAAAGGGACTGGAGACGACAATTAAGAAACGTAAGGACACATGTGAGAAAGGGACTGGAGACGAGGATTAAGGAACGTAAGGACACATTGGAGATGAGGATTAAGGAACGTAAGGACACATTGGAGATGAGGATTAAGGAATGTAAGGACACATGTGAGAAAGGGACTGGAGACGACGATTAAGGAACGTAAGGACACATGTGAGAAAGGGACTGGAGATGAGGATTAAGGAACGTAAGGACATATGTGAGAAAGGGACTGGAGACGAGGATTAAAGGAACATACACATATAGCTCCATTTTGCTGCATTCACTCATTCTTAGAAGTAGAAATACGAAGCTATCATCAAATGGTTTGGGCTCGATTGTTAATCGGTTCTTTCATCAGCTCAAATTGGTTTAAATGCCGACATTTTCCAAATTTGAGCTGATTAACAAAGAATGATAAGTAACTGAATGCAGAAAAATTATGGTCATTGGCTTCAAGTTTAGGCTCTTGAGAGTAGCCATCCAGCAGACAGGCAAGTCGATTTCACAATCTTGATTGAACCCCTCAAATTTCGGTGCTAGGCTGATCCTCCTTCAGTAGTTTCTCCCACAAAATAGGATGTCCATTGTCCCATGCATGTTCAGCAATTGCAGATTTCTCTTTAGCACACTTTCTACAGGCATCTTGATGTTCCTTCACTCTGGTCTCCAGTATTCTGTTGGTCTGCCCTATGAAGTAGTACGTCACACAGCTGCAAGGGATGTCGTACACAACACACGAGTGTTTACTCACTTTTAATTTATCCTTCATTCTGCTCAGTTGTGCCCTCAGAGATCTTTTTGATCTGAAAATAACTTTTTTATTGAACTTCCTACAGACCTTCCTAATATCTTCACTCATCCCTGCTACATAAGGAATCACTACCATAGGACCCTTCTTTCCAGACCTCTCATTGCCTGTATGGGAGTACTTCTCTTCCTTTTTGTATTTAGATGTATCTACAGATGAAAGGTTGATGAAGGCTTGCAGATAACCACTCTCTATAAAGACCCTATTCAAATGATGTTCTTGTGGGTACAAGATAAATGTTTACAACCAGCTGTTCTCGAGCGTCCTCCTGGAGATTGGGGTAAACTTTGTCAGCTAGTGACTTAAGCTGATCAGCAAAATCAGCCCAGTTCTCTTCTTTCCTCTTCTTCCTGGTCTGCACTTCAGCCAGGTAAGCAGTGCTTTAGAGTGGCTGGTTCAAACCTCTCCTTCAGAACAGCTGTTACTGTCAAGAAGGTTGCTCAATTGGCTTCTGTTAATCTTTGGAGTGCTGTCTGTGCCCACCCCATCAACCTAACCTTGAGCCACTTATGCTTGTCCTCATCACTCCAGGCATTGACAATGGCAACATTGTCAAAGCCATTGCTCCCAGTTAGATTCAGCCAAGGGCCTTGCAGGTGCTTCTCTAGCCATCTCTCTGAGGTGATTCTGCTGCCGACTCCGCCAAGGCAACCAAGCCAAGAATGGATACTGACTCAGAATCATGATACACAACTCAAAGTCATTTAATGACACAACTCCTGTTCTATATGTTGCCTTTGATTCCTAAACCACACAGATTACAAGGATTACTCAGTGATTAAGCAACAAAATGGCAGTTAACAACGAACTACACGAGGTTGAAGGAGAAGTGCGGCATGTGTCTTAAGGATAAAGGAAACTCAGAGGAAGTGTCAAGATGGATTGGATGTGAAGGTGCTTGTGGGGAATGGTATCATCAAAAGTTGTGTTAGGATAGCTGAGGGAGATAGCAAGAGGTTGGGAGAGGAAAGGTAGACTTGTAGTCGTGTTCCAAGAGTGCAAATAAATTATTGGTTCTTTAGGGCAAATGTGGACAGAAAAGTAGCTGAAGCTTTGGAAAAGAGGGAAGGAATGCTGGTTGGGATGAATGTTGACTTGAAGGCGGCACGAGGGAGAACAAGGAAGTTGTTTTTAAGGTTTTTTGAGATGAATTAATAGGAGCAGTATCAGGCAGAAAGGAATGGTGCAAGATTTATAGAGACTAATAACACAGGAGCACCTGTTGGCCAATGAGAAGACATAAGATCATGAACGTGAAGGACCAACCTCAGGTATGAGTGTGATAGGGTTTTTTAAGGGCAGAAGAGTGACCAAAGAGAGGGTAACTGGGCAGTTGAGTGGGGTGTTTGCTGATTGTAGAGGATGGTGTTCAAGGGAAGTTGATTTGAAGATAGTGTTGAGTATGAAGAAGTTTGATGTGCTGGGTTTAGCGGAGACATTTTTGCAGAAGTAGGTGATGGCAGGATATGAGTGGTATGGCAGGAATAGAGAGGGTGGCAGGCGAGCGAGTCAGTGAAGAGGTGTGGGAGTTCTGATGCGCATGAGAGTTTGGAATCCAGGGTGAGAAAGTCAAGAGAAAGGTTGCTGTGGGTGGAGTGAGCAGAGAGGGGAGAAGGAAAACTATGGCAGGGGTAGTGTATGCGAACCCAGAAGGAGTGAGAGTGAGAGAGACAGAGGGATTGTTTGAGGATGTGGTGAAGTATGAAGAGAAAGGTTTCGATGTTGTGATGATGGGGACTTCAATGCAAAAAGATTGGATTAGGAGTGGAGGACAACCCAAACAGTAATGGAAAGCGGTTGTTGGAGTTGGTTATGGTTGGAGGTCTGGTGGTAGGGAACGAGTTGCAGTGCTGTGAGGGCAGGTGGACATGGGAATGTGGGGAGAGAACGTCAGTCATAGATTATATGTTGTTTAGTAAAGCCATGGATGTAGCTAGGGTGGTAGTTGAGGACTCAGACAAGCTGGATGTGGGTTTGGACCATAATCTTATATGAGGAGAAATTATGTGGGGTAGGAGAGAGAAAGATGGTGGAGGAGAAAGATGAGGTGTTGGAGGTGAGCAGGAAAACAGAGGATGCTGAGATAGGAGTGGCCATGAGTTGGGTATATGTGAGGAAGTAAGTTGGGAAGAAGTATTCAAGGTAATTAAGTGTTTGAAGAGAGGAAAGGAACCAGGCCCTGATGGAATGTTGAATGAGATGGTGGTGGAGAGGGGAAAGGAACTGTTGTATGGCGAGCTGATGATCTTTGGTCTTCTCCTCTTTGAGCAGCAGGACACCCTATTATGAAAATTATTACATGTTGATAGACTGTTATATAGTTTCATACTGTGCTATAGTATGTGGTGGCTTTAACAGGCCAAGCAGTACCAAGTAAATTATTAAGCCACAATATCCTGTACAGTATTCATACTACAGTACAAGTAGTACAGTATTCATACAGTACAAGTAGTACAGTATTCATACTACAGTACAAGTAGTACAGTTATTCATACTACAGTACAATTAGTACAGTATTCATACTACAGTACAATTAGTACAGTATTCATACTACAGTACAAGACAAGTAGTACAGTATTCATACTACAGTACAAGTAGTACAGTATTCATACTACAGTACAAGTAGTACAGTATTCATACTACAGTACAAGTAGTACAGTATTCATACTACAGTACAAGTAGTACAGTATTTATACTACAGTACAAGTAGTACAGTATTCATACTACAGTACAATTAGTACAGTATTCATACTACAGTACAAGTAGTACAGTATTCATACTACAGTACAAGTAGTACAGTATTCATACTACAATACAAGTAGTACAGTATTCATACTACAGTACAAGTAGCAATGCTACATAAGTATGAAAATTCTCCCTAGGAATCTACTGTTCACTTCATGGAACTAAAATGTCCATCTGCTTGCTGACTCGGCTCATATATACTTGATGAAGGTGATGATACTTTACCACACAGTTTGTTTGGCTCAGTAGAGAAACCTTCTGTCTCCAAGTAGTCGCTGTCAGTCTCGGCCATTTCCCCCGATGCTTTGTGGAGGGTTGCATCAACTCTCTGCTTTCTGGCTAGGTCATCTGCTTCAATCAGTCGTCATTGATCAGCAGCTTGCAGTTTCTGCTGAGCAGTCTCTCTTCTGGCAAACCTTTTTTTCTTGCCAGCTTTAGATTTGGTTTGCCAATAGTCTATAAGAACAAAGAAGAAAAGAAGAGTCAAAATCATACAGACTGGTCGGGTTGGGTTCAGATGACGGTGTGGCCCTGTCATCTTCTTCTCTGCGATGTCGTTTTAGCTCAGCTTGTCTTCTCATTGCTGGTTGTCTGTCGGTTCTGCCGCTAGCTCTTCCCTTTTCTCACTCAAGCCTTCATCCATGTTTTGAAGGAGGACATGTCCATTCTGAAAAGGACATTCTCCCTCATGTCATCCAGTACTGCCACTGTCTTGGTGGATTCACTTCCATCAATTTTGACCAGCACCCTAGCTAGTGTTGCCCTGATGGTTGAACCATTAGCCATGGTCAATAACATATCTCACCAATATAGCAGTCATCCTCTACCAAGTCTTACTTGACTACCATCTGCCTGGCTCCAGACCAGTTTGATGTGTCTGATGTGCTTGCTGTTGAAGAATCCGTCTGCATGGAACTCCTCAGCTCTGGTCCTGGCATCCACTCAGTGCCCCTTCTTTGGACAGTTTATGCTCAGATGCTCCCAGTCCTTGCAGTTAAAACACTGGGCGCCTTCATCCATCTGGGTCAAAATATTTAGACAATGATGTTTATTTTTGTCCTTACTTTTGTGTTGAGGTGTTGGTCCCTCAGCAGTTCTGCTCTGACTGTCTGTGTTCTTCCTCTTGTCGCTGATGTCTTTGGCCTCTGGGGTGAATTCGTCTGGCCATCCTGCTTCCATTTCTTGTTCTTGCTTACTGCCCACAGGTCTGGATGTCTCTCTCTCATGTAGTGGTCAGTGAGTTCAGCTGCCATGGTTTCTCTGTCTTGGACCCACAGAGCGACGTGATGAGGCAGTTGGTTGAGGATATATTCGAAGTTGAATGCTTCCCTGCACTCCCCCACCATCACGCATCCTTCCGCATACCTATTTTCAAGATAGTTAAGTCAGTTGGCTAACTCTGTTACCGTTTCTTTCCGCATGATGTCGATGTTACACCATCTACGTTGGTAGAGCTGTTTGGTCAAGCCAAACTGCTGCAGGATGTCCTTCTTCACTTCATTGGCCTGCTCTGCCGGAACTGACAAATAAACTGTTAGAGCCTGACCTTCAAGGAGGGGTGTCAGGTGAGCGACCCACTGATCCTCTGGCAGTTCGAAAGTCTGCATTTATCATTTGAATTTTGTCATGTAATAGTCGACATCCTCTCCTTCTTTCAGAGGTAGGAGTTTGGGAGGCTATGGTCGGGTAGATTTCCTGGTGGTGTTCATGACTGCTTTCAGCTGTGCAATCTCTCGCTGTCTCCCCTCTCTTTTGGTCGACACATCTCCTGATTTCTTCTTTATGTCGCTCCTCTTCCACATGCTTTTCTTCTCTTCTAGTCTCTTCTTCATATGGTGTTTCTGCGCCTGCATGGTAAAAAACTGAGAGAAGAAATCTATCATATATACATGTTACATTTGGTGATGAATTGTCTTGTGGAGGTGGAATCAGAATTAGTCCAAGTTCATGGATTCCTCCTCCCAGGAATCTTGCTGCTGTCGGTCCCTAGCTGTCTCTGTGTTCTAGTGGTCATCTTGTTAACTCTCAGAGTATTCCTTCTCCATGTGAAGTTTGAATGGAGATCAAAGTTCAATTGGACAGGGTGGAGTCTATCTCTGCTGGGTCCAATCAAAAGGTCGATCAATTGGATGAAGGGGCCGGTAGTTCTCTACTCCTGCCTTCTGGTCCGGGGTTCAGTGGAGAATCTGTGTGCTGAGTCGAAGATCGTCGATATCTCCGGTTGAAAGCTTGCTAGCATTCTTGTAGAAGCTGCTGGGACGATCCTCACCGCTGCCATCAAATAGTTAAGGTTCTTTCTGGTGTTGAGCCTATATCTGGCTAAAAGAGCCTCGATGCATTGTCAGGACCACAAGATTGGACTTGTCAAGATCAAAGATAACTTGCACGAAGAACTCTAGTCTAATACAGAACAGTAGTCACTAACACTATATAGTATTTGTTTATAGTAAAGCACAATAGAGCTTTAAAATCTGTGGGATATTTGATTAAGTGGAGTCTGCATGACTTATGAAAGTGTTGTCTATGTGGGTTTGGTCTCAAGTGATATATATTCTTGCTATCTTAAATGCATCTTAAATGCAAGTGTGCTGATAGATACACACCATATGCAAGTGTACTGTGTATGAAGAATACTGATAGATACACAGCATATGCAAGTGTACTGTGTAGGAAGAATACTGATAGATACACAACATATGCAAGTGTACTGTGTATGAAGAATACTGATAGATACACACCATATGCAAGTGTACTGTGTATGAAGAATACTGATAGATACACAGCATATGCAAGTGTACTGTGTAGGAAGAATACTGATAGATACACATCATATGCAAGTGTACTGTGTATGAAGAATACTAATAGATATACACCATATGCAAGTGTACTGTGTATGAAGAATACTGATAGATACACAGCATATGCAAGTGTACTGTGTATGAAGAATACTGATAGATACATACCATATGCAAGTGTACTGTGTATGAAGAATACTGATAGATACACATCATATGCAAGTGTACTGTGTATGAAGAATACTGATAGATACACAGCATATGCAAGTGTACTGTGTATGAAGAATACTGATAGATATACCCCATATGCAAGTGTACTGTGTATGAAGAATACTGATAGATACACATCATATGCAAGTGTACTGTGTATGAAGAATACTGATAGATACACATCATATGCAAGTGTACTGTGTATGAAGAATACTGATAGATACACATCATATGCAAGTGTACTGTGTATGAAGAATACTGATAGATATACACCATATGCAAGTGTACTGTGTAGGAAGAATACTGATAGATACATACCATATGCAAGTGTACTGTGTATGAAGAATACTGATAGATATACACCATATGCAAGTGTACTGTGTAGGAAGAATACTGATAGATACATACCATATGCAAGTGTACTGTGTATGAAGAATACTGATAGATACACATCATATGCAAGTGTACTGTGTATGAAGAATACTGATAGATACACATCATATGCAAGTGTACTGTGTAGGAAGAATACTGATAGATATACACCATATGCAAGTGTACTGTGTATGAAGAATACTGATAGATACATACCATATGCAAGTGTACTGTGTATGAAGAATACTGATAGATACACATCATATGCAAGTGTACTGTGTATGAAGAATACTGATAGATATACACCATATGCAAGTGTACTGTGTATGAAGAATACTGATAGATATACACCATATGCAAGTGTACTGTGTAGGAAGAATACTGATAGATACACATCATATGCAAGTGTACTGTGTATGAAGAATACTGATAGATACATACCATATGCAAGTGTACTGTGTATGAAGAATACTGATAGATACACATCATATGCAAGTGTACTGTTTATGAAGAATACTGATAGATATACACCATATGCAAGTGTACTGTGTATGAAGAATACTGATAGATATACACCATATGCAAGTGTACTGTGTATGAAGAATACTGATAGATACACAGCATATGCAAGTGTACTGTGTATGAAGAATACTGATAGATACACATCATATGCAAGTGTACTGTGTATGAAGAATACTGATAGATATACACCATATGCAAGTGTACTGTGTATGAAGAATACTGATAGATACACAGCATATGCAAGTGTACTGTGTATGAAGAATACTGATAGATACACATCATATGCAAGTGTGCTGTGTAGGAAGAATACTGATAGATATACACCATATGCAAGTGTACTGTGTATGAAGAATACTGATAGATATACACCATATGCAAGTGTACTGTGTATGAAGAATACTGATAGATACACACCATATGCAAGTGTACTGTGTAGGAAGAATACTGATAGATACACATCATATGCAAGTGTACTGTATATGAAGAATACTGATAGATACACATCATATGCAAGTGTACTGTGTATGAAGAATACTGATAGATATACATCATATGCAAGTGTACTGTGTATGAAGAATACTGATAGATATACACCATATGCAAGTGTACTGTGTAGGAAGAATACTGATAGATACACATCATATGCAAGTGTACTGTGTAGGAAGAATACTGATAGATACACATCATATGCAAGTGTACTGTGTATGAAGAATACTGATAGATACGCACCATATGCAAGTGTACTGTGTAGGAAGAATACTGATAGATACGCACCATATGCAAGTGTACTGTGTAGGAAGAATACTGATAGATACACATCATATGCAAGTGTACTGTGTATGAAGAATACTAATAGATACACATCATATGCAAGTGTACTGTGTATGAAGAATACTGATAGATACATACCATATGCAAGTGTACTGTGTAGGAAGAATACTGATAGATACACATCATATGCAAGTGTACTGTGTAGGAAGAATACTGATAGATACACATCATATGCAAGTGTACTGTGTATGAAGAATACTGATAGATATACATCATATGCAAGTGTACTGTGTATGAAGAATACTGATAGATACATACCATATGCAAGTGTACTGTGTATGAAGAATACTGATAGATACACAGCATATGCAAGTGTACTGTGTATGAAGAATACTGATAGATACACATCATATGCAAGTGTACTGTGTATGAAGAATACTGATAGATATACACCATATGCAAGTGTGCTGTGTAGGAAGAATACTGATAGATACACACCATATGCAAGTGTGCTGTGTAGTAAGAATACTGATAGGGCTGTGCAATGGCCTTCTTAAGTCATCAGAATGTCTTCTGGATATTGCAATCTAACAGACTTTATAACACTAAGTCGCCGCGACGAATTAAAATAGGCTTCATAAGAAAAGCCATTGCTCCTAAACTATTGACATGCAAGTAAAATGATTTAGAGGGATTGTTCTACACACAAAGGGCTAACTTATATCTGATTTTCAGGCGATAATATTTTTACATCAACAAAAATCTCGGCCGGCGAATTCTTCAATCTGAAAAAAAAAATTGTGGCTGACCCCCTTATTTCTTCTTAAGTGCATAAATTAAAAGTACTGCTGAATCACGATCCAACAGTGAAAACCAGACATCTCTATCTTTATTGGTTCCAGAGATATCATGATTTAAAGATTCGCGGTTTGTCCCCTAGTGGCGATTTTCGGAAGCTCATAACTTTGGAACCGAACGAGATATCGAAATTTCGATGACACCATCGTGTTGAGGATGTCATTTTCAGGTTAATCTGAAGTGTTCGTGGGAAAAAATCAAGTTTTTGGGGGTGATCTGATGTGGAATGACTCAGTCAACAGGAGCTTTGGCAGCAGCAGTCAACACGAGTTATGGCAGCAGCAGTCAACAGGAGCTATGGTAACAGCAGTCAACAGGAGCTATGGCAGCAGCAGTCTATGGCAGCAGCAGTCAACAGGAGCTATGGCAGCAGCAGTCAACAAGAGCTATGACAGCAGCAGTCAACAGGAGCTATGGCAGCAGCAGTCAACAGGACCTATGGCAGCAGCAGTCAACAGGAGCTATGGCAGCAGCAGTCAACTAGAGCTATGGCAGCAGCAGTCAACAGGAGCTATGGCAGAAACAGTCAACAGGAGCTATGTCAGCAGCAGTCAACGCGAGTTATCGCAGCAGCAGTCAACAGGAGCTATGGCAGCAGTAGTCAGCAGGAGCTATGGCAGCAGCAGTCTATGGCAACAGCAGTCAACAGGAGCTATGGCAACAGCAGACAGCAGGAGCTATGGCAGCAGCAGTCAACAGGAGCAACAGTCAACAAGAGCTATGGCAGAAACAGTCAACAGGAGCTTTGGCAGCAGGAGCTTTGGCAGCAGGAGCTTTGGCAGCAGCTGCTCTGGCCACATCATGCAGCAGGCAAGTATGAACTCCATGCAGCAGGCAAGTATGAACTCCATGCAGCAGGCAAGTATGAACTCCATGCAGCAGGCAAGTATGAACTCCATGCAGCAGGCAAGTATGAACTCCATGCAGCAGGCAAGTATGAACTCCATGCAGCAGGCAAGTATGAACTCCATGCAGCAGGCAAGTATGAACTCCATGCAGCAGGCAAGTATGAACTCCATGCAGCAGGCAAGTATGAACTCCATGCAGCAGGCAAGTATGAACTCCATGCAGCAGGCAAGTATGAACTCCATGCAGCAGGCAAGTATGAACTCCATGCAGCAGGCAAGTATGAACTCCATGCAGCAGGCAAGTATGAACTCCATGCAGCAGGCAAGTATGAACTCCATGCAGCAGGCAAGTATGAACTCCATGCAGCAGGCAAGTATGAACTCGGGTGGAGCATCACTAAAAAGTGGCAAACACACTCTTGTGAGGTGGGGATAAAAGCTCCTGGTCCATATCTGCCATGACCAGAGCAACATTTACTATTATTGTTATTGTTATGTTGTTGTTGTTGTTGTTGTTATTATTATTAATATTATCATTATTATATTATTATTTATTAATACTACTACTACTACTACTATTACTATTATTATTATTATTATTAATGTTATTATTATGTTAATATGTTATTGGTAATATGTTATTGGAATTTTTTTTACTTGCCATAATTAATGTCTAGGATTTACGTTTGACAATGTTTAATTGAATGAACTATGAACTTGAATGAACTATGAACTCCCATGTTTGATGACTCATGACCCCTGAACTCCTTGCTGGATGACTCGTGCCAGTGACATGCACAATTTTGGTTGTGGAAGAAATCCACTTCATACTATGTGAGATCCACTTCATACTATATGAGATCCACTTCATATGTGAGATTCACTTCATACTATGTGAGATCCACTTCATACTATTTGAGATCCACTTCATATTATGTATTATGTTAGATCCAATTCATACTAAGTGAGATCCACTTCATACTATGTGAGATAGTCACAACCTATCACGCCTACCACGAACATTTATGCCTTTTTTATATGGAGATTTTTTCTTTTTTCTATGTAAAGTAATTGTCCAATTAGAATAAAAAAGAAGGAAAGTTTCACTATATTAGCGCTGACAATTTCAATGTCAGAGAAATATTCTAGCCTTACACTCATTGGCCTCAGGCTCAGGATCATCACTGAGAGACAGACACTCTAGCCTTGCACTCATGACTCTCAGGCTCTCAGGGTCACTGAGATTAGTTTTGCACTCACATCCATTCTACAAGGTAATACACAGCAACTTGGGAAAGAAGCATACATGTTCACTTGTATTAATTATGCACTTACTTCTTTGGACAGCAATAGTGACTTATTAAGTATTGTGATGACAGTATATTATTTCTAGGCTTTGCTTTGTTTCCTCTTGACCTCACAACATAACAGAATATTAACTTTGCCCTATTCATGTGTGTGTGTGTGTGTGTGTGTGTATTAATGATGAACAGTGAGGCAGAGAAATAGAATTACATCTCAATATTTATAAAATGCTACACTAACACACACTAACACACACTAACCTGAGCTACTAACTGATGAAATACTCTTATGAAAATGAAAATAAGACAATTAACAACTGAAACTGAAACCCTGTGTGTGTGTGTGTGATCAGGTAGAACTCGGGTAGAAATGGAGTCCTTCCTCCATCAGTGTATGTCATGTGCGCTAAGAGTGCATGTAATGTGCTTGCATCAGCAGTGGGGACTTCTCGCTCACTGACTGTCACTTATTGAGTGAGTAACAACATTTGGCATGTTAACCTGTTTGTTTGGTTGAATTACCTGTCTGACGATCATTCTTGTAGTCTTGATAATTAATGCTGAAAAGAAAATGTAGGTTATGAATAATGAAAGTAGAATATTGCAGACAGGAATGATTCAGTAAGCTGTTGGGTGACAGTGAGGTTCAGGGTGGACAGGAGGACCATTATAAATACCCCAGCACTCAGGTAGGCTACCACTAAACTCAGATAGGCATCGCAGCAGCAAGGCATGCCTCAGAGAGGCATCGCAGCAGTAAGGCATGCCTCAGATAGGCATCGCAGCAGCAAGGCATGCAGCGATATGTGCCCAGTGGGAGACGGAATCATAACCACAGCTGTTCATCACCTTCACAATTTCTAGGCTGAAGTTGATCGTAATGAAGATCGTAATGAACAGCAGTGGTTAAGGCCAACTTCAGCCTAAAGAATGTGTTGGTGATGGAACAGCTGTGGTTATGGCCAACTTCAGCCTAGAGAATGTGTTGGTGATGAACAGCTGTGGTTATGGACAACTTCAGCCTAGATAATGTGTTGGTGATGAACAGCTGTGGCTATGGCCAACTTCAGCCTAGAGAATGTGTTGGTGATGAACAGCTGTGGCTATGGCCAACTTCAGCCTAGAGAATGTGTTGGTGATGGAACAGCTGTGGTTATGGACAACTTCAGCCTAGAGAATGTGTTGGTGATGAACAGCTGTGGCTATGGACAACTTCAGCCTAGAGAATGTGTTGATGAACAGCTGTGGTTATGGCCAACTTCAGCCTAGAGAATGTGTTGGTGATGAACATTTGTGGTTATTTTCAGCCTAGAGAATGTGTTGGTGCTGTGTGTCGGGGGGGGGGGGGGGGTCGGGACTGGATTAGGTCTCCGATCCACCAGTTAATAAGCTGCCACCAGAGATATCCTCAAGACAAGGTAGGGGTTAGTCTACCCAAGACTCGGATAGAGATTCAACAACTTATCCTATGTCAAGAAAATAGGATATCTGCATAACTACTCAGCTTTAACTGCCTGGAGTAGAAAGCAGTTGGCATTTCTTGGGAATCACGGACGACACTCGATATACCCGAGATACCACAACTGGAGGCATCTGTCTGTAGGATATATACATCATAGGGTTGGGGAACAATAAGGGAACAACTATTGGCAAGGGTATTACACAAATAGAGAAAATCAGACATCATTGCATCATTCCAAATAACAAGTAATGGCGCGGACTTCCGCGTTGCTTGTGACAAGTGCACCGAGTGCTGCGCAAAATCTTTGATAAAACGGCTGGTGACTCCAAGGAACCGACGTATTCCTGACTGTGTTTCGGGACGCTTGTATGTTCTAATGTCCTTGACTCGAGCTTGTGGAACAGAGATGTGTCCTTCACCAGCCACATGTCCAAGGAACTCTATCTTGGTAACTCCCCACTTGTACTTGCTGGGTACCTGCTGCCTAAAGCGATCCAGGACCATAGAGACGTGTTTGAGATGTTCATCCCAGTCCTGACTAAAAATGACCACGTCGTCTATGTAGGATGTTGGAATATCAGCCAGGACGACATGCATTAGGCGCTGAAGCGTGTAATGAGCAGACTATATTTGGTATGCGCTATACATAGCAAAAGTGAGAGCATGCAGTGTTGATTCAATTAGGATTTTCCCTGGGAAAATCCCTATTTTACACATACGGCAGGCGCTGTGTGTAGCGCATGTCTGCCCCGCTTCAGAGCATAAGGAAACCGCTCAATCAAGTTTGAGCTTGTGAAAAGCCACAGGCATGGAGCTAGAGTTGTTGCAGTAATTAGGGTACAGGTTTTGAGGGACCTGGATGTTTCTGCATGTATCTTCTAAGATACTGGTCCTATAGAGTCGTTCAACATATCATTTTAAAGCACACAGAAGAAGCAACACTTTGATAACAAAGTTAACTGTATAGAAGTAAGGGGGAAAAAGTTATGGCATTAGAAAGTTGATATTAAAAAATTTCCCTGATGTCTCCTCCCCCCTTCACTGGTCTTACTAATGAAGATAAAATCCACCATAACCAACAATGGATCATCCAAATTGCTTCATATTTGAAAGACAGCTTGTACAGATGTTGTGCAATTATATAAGCAACAAAACACAAAAATCTCTTTTTGTCAAAAAAAAATGGGTTCCATCCCCCTTAACAGGCCAAGCAGTATCAAGTAAAATGAATTATTAAGCCACAATATCCTGTACAGTTATTCACAAGTAGTACAGTATTCACAGTACAAGTAGTACAGTATTCATACTACAGTACAAGTAGTACAGTATTCATACACTACAGTACAAGTAGTACAGTATTCATACTACAGTACAAGTAGTACAGTATTCATACTACAGTACAAGTAGTACAGTATTCATACTACAGTACAAGTAGTACAGTATTCATACTACAGTACAAGTAGTACAGTATTCATACTACAGTACAAGTAGTACAGTATTCATACTACAGTACAAGTAGTACAGTATTCATACTACAGTACAAGTAGTACAGTATTCATACTACAGTACAAGTAGTACAGTATTCATACTACAGTACAAGTAGTACAGTATTCATACTACAGTACAAGTAGTACAGTATTCATACTACAGTACAAGTAGTACAGTATTCATACTACAGTACAAGTAGTACAGTATTCATACTACAGTACAAGTAGTACAGTATTCATACTACAGTACAAGTAGTACAGTATTCATACTACAGTACAAGTAGTACAGTATTCATACTACAGTACAAGTAGCAATGCTACATAAGTATGAAAATTCTCCCTAGGAATCTACTGTTCACTTCATGTAACTAAAATGTCCATCTGCTTGCTGACTCGGCTCATATATACTTGATGAAGGTGATGATACTTTACCACACAGTTTGTTTGGCTCAGTAGAGAAACCTTCTGTCTCCAAGTAGTCGCTGTCAGTCTCGGCCATTTCCCCCGATGCTTTGTGGAGGGTTGCGTCAACTCTCTGCTTTCTGGCTAGGTCATCTGCTTCAATCAGTCGTCATTGATCAGCAGCTTGCAGTTTCTGCTGAGCAGTCTCTCTTCTGGCAAACCTTTTTTTCTTGCCAGCTTTAGATTTGGTTTGCCAATAGTCTATAAGAACAAAGAAGAAAAGAAGAGTCAAAATCATACAGACTGGTCGGGTTGGGTTCAGATGACGGTGTGGCCCTGTCATCTTCTTCTCTGCGATGTCGTTTTAGCTCAGCTTGTCTTCTCATTGCTGGTTGTCTGTCGGTTCTGCCGCTAGCTCTTCCCTTTTCTCACTCAAGCCTTCATCCATGTTTTGAAGGAGGACATGTCCATTCTGAAAAGGACATTCTCCCTCATGTCATCCAGTACTGCCACTGTCTTGGTGGATTCACTTCCATCAATTTTGACCAGCACCCTAGCTAGTGTTGCCCTGATGGTTGAACCATTAGCCATGGTCAATAACATATCTCACCAATATAGCAGTCATCCTCTACCAAGTCTTACTTGACTACCATCTGCCTGGCTCCAGACCAGTTTGATGTGTCTGATGTGCTTGCTGTTGAAGAATCCGTCTGCATGGAACTCCTCAGCTCTGGTCCTGGCATCCACTCAGTGCCCCTTCTTTGGACAGTTTATGCTCAGATGCTCCCAGTCCTTGCAGTTAAAACACTGGGCGCCTTCATCCATCTGGGTCAAAATATTTAGACAATGATGTTTATTTTTGTCCTTACTTTTGTGTTGAGGTGTTGGTCCCTCAGCAGTTCTGCTCTGACTGTCTGTGTTCTTCCTCTTGTCGCTGATGTCTTTGGCCTCTGGGGTGAATTCGTCTGGCCATCCTGCTTCCATTTCTTGTTCTTGCTTACTGCCCACAGGTCTGGATGTCTCTCTCTCATGTAGTGGTCAGTGAGTTCAGCTGCCATGGTTTCTCTGTCTTGGACCCACAGAGCGACATGATGAGTCAGTTGGTTGAGGATATATTCGAAGTTGAATGCTTCCCTGCACTCCCCCACCATCACGCATCCTTCCGCATACCTATTTTCAAGATAGTTAAGTCAGTTGGCTAACTCTGTTACCGTTTCTTTCCGCATGATGTCGATGTTACACCATCTACGTTGGTAGAGCTGTTTGGTCAAGCCAAACTGCTGCAGGATGTCCTTCTTCACTTTATTGGCCTGCTCTGCCGGAACTGACAAATAAACTGTTAGAGCCTGACCTTCAAGGAGGGGTGTCAGGTGAGCGACCCACTGATCCTCTGGCAGTTCGAAAGTCTGCATTTATCATTTGAATTTTGTCATGTAATAGTCGACATCCTCTCCTTCTTTCAGAGGTAGGAGTTTGGGAGGCTATGGTCGGGTAGATTTCCTGGTGGTGTTCATGACTGCTTTCAGCTGTGCAATCTCTCGCTGTCTCCCCTCTCTTTTGGTCGACACATCTCCTGATTTCTTCTTTATGTCGCTCCTCTTCCACATGCTTTTCTTCTCTTCTAGTCTCTTCTTCATATGGTGTTTCTGCGCCTGCATGGTAAAAAACTGAGAGAAGAAATCTATCATATATACATGTTACATTTGGTGATGAATTGTCTTGTGGAGGTGGAATCAGAATTAGTCCAAGTTTATGGATTCCTCCTCCCAGGAATCTTGCTGCTGTCGGTCCCTAGCTGTCTCTGTGTTCTAGTGGTCATCTTGTTAACTCTCAGAGTATTCCTTCTCCATGTGAAGTTTGAATGGAGATCAAAGTTCAATTGGACAGGGTGGAGTCTATCTCTGCTGGGTCCAATCAAAAGGTCGATCAATTGGATGAAGGGGCCGGTAGTTCTCTACTCCTGCCTTCTGGTCCAGGGTTCAGTGGAGAATCTGTGTGCTGAGTCGAAGATCGTCGATATCTCCGGTTGAAAGCTTGCTAGCATTCTTGTAGAAGCTGCTGGGACGATCCTCACCGCTGCCATCAAATAGTTAAGGTTCTTTCTGGTGTTGAGCCTATATCTGGCTAAAAGAGCCTCGATGCATTGTCAGGACCACAAGATTGGACTTGTCAAGATCAAAGATAACTTGCACGAAGAACTCTAGTCTAATACAGAACAGTAGTCACTAACACTATATAGTATTTGTTTATAGTAAAGCACAATAGAGCTTTAAAATCTGTGGGATATTTGATTAAGTGGAGTCTGCATGACTTATGATTAAGTGTTGTCTATGTGGGTTTGGTCTCAAGTGATATATATTCTTGCTATCTTAAATGCATCTTAAATGCAAGTGTGCTGATAGATACACACCATATGCAAGTGTACTGTGTATGAAGAATACTGATAGATACACAGCATATGCAAGTGTACTGTGTAGGAAGAATACTGATAGATACACAACATATGCAAGTGTACTGTGTATGAAGAATACTGATAGATACACATCATATGCAAGTGTACTGTGTAGGAAGAATACTGATAGATACACATCATATGCAAGTGTACTGTGTATGAAGAATACTAATAGATATACACCATATGCAAGTGTACTGTGTATGAAGAATACTGATAGATACACAGCATATGCAAGTGTACTGTGTAGGAAGAATACTGATAGATATACACCATATGCAAGTGTACTGTGTATGAAGAATACTGATAGATACATACCATATGCAAGTGTACTGTGTATGAAGAATACTGATAGATACACATCATATGCAAGTGTACTGTGTATGAAGAATACTGATAGATATACACCATATGCAAGTGTACTGTGTATGAAGAATACTGATAGAAACACATCATATGCAAGTGTACTGTGTAGGAAGAATACTGATAGATACACATCATATGCAAGTGTACTGTGTATGAAGAATACTGATAGATACACATCATATGCAAGTGTACTGTGTATGAAGAATACTGATAGATACACACCATATGCAAGTGTACTGTGTATGAAGAATACTGATAGATACATACCATATGCAAGTGTACTGTGTATGAAGAATACTGATAGATACACATCATATGCAAGTGTACTGTGTATGAAGAATACTGATAGATACACAGCATATGCAAGTGTACTGTGTATGAAGAATACTGATAGATATACACCATATGCAAGTGTACTGTGTATGAAGAATACTGATAGATACACATCATATGCAAGTGTACTGTGTATGAAGAATACTGATAGATACACATCATATGCAAGTGTACTGTGTATGAAGAATACTGATAGATACACATCATATGCAAGTGTACTGTGTATGAAGAATACTGATAGATATACACCATATGCAAGTGTACTGTGTAGGAAGAATACTGATAGATACATACCATATGCAAGTGTACTGTGTATGAAGAATACTGATAGATATACATCATATGCAAGTGTACTGTGTAGGAAGAATACTGATAGATACACATCATATGCAAGTGTACTGTGTAGGAAGAATACTGATAGATACACATCATATGCAAGTGTACTGTGTAGGAAGAATACTGATAGATACACATCATATGCAAGTGTACTGTGTAGGAAGAATACTGATAGATACACATCATATGCAAGTGTACTGTGTAGGAAGAATACTGATAGATACGCACCATATGCAAGTGTACTGTGTATGAAGAATACTGATAGATACGCACCATATGCAAGTGTACTGTGTAGGAAGAATACTGATAGATACACATCATATGCAAGTGTACTGTGTATGAAGAATACTGATAGATACACATCATATGCAAGTGTACTGTGTATGAAGAATACTGATAGATACATACCATATGCAAGTGTACTGTGTATGAAGAATACTGATAGATATACATCATATGCAAGTGTACTGTGTATGAAGAATACTGATAGATATACATCATATGCAAGTGTACTGTGTATGAAGAATACTGATAGATACATACCATATGCAAGTGTACTGTGTATGAAGAATACTGATAGATACACAGCATATGCAAGTGTACTGTGTATGAAGAATACTGATAGATACACATCATATGCAAGTGTACTGTGTATGAAGAATACTGATAGATATACACCATATGCAAGTGTGCTGTGTAGGAAGAATACTGATAGATACACACCATATGCAAGTGTGCTGTGTAGTAATAATACTGATAGGGCTGTGCAATGGCCTTCTTAAGTCATCAGAATGTCTTCTGGATATTGCAATCTAACAGACTTTATAACACTAAGTCGCCGCGACGAATTAAAATAGGCTTCATAAGAAAAGCCATTGCTCCTAAACTATTGACATGCAAGTAAAATGATTTAGAGGGATTGTTCTACACACAAAGGGCTAACTTATATCTGATTTTCAGGCGATAATATTTTTACATCAACAAAAATCTCGGCCGGCGAATTCTTCAATCTGAAAAAAAAAATTGTGGCTGACCCCCTTATTTCTTCTTAAGTGCATAAATTAAAAGTACTGCTGAATCACGATCCAACAGTGAAAACCAGACATCTCTATCTTTATTGGTTCCAGAGATATCATGATTTAAAGATTCGCGGTTTGTCCCCTAGTGGCGATTTTCGGAAGCTCATAACTTTGGAACCGAACGAGATATCGAAATTTCGATGACACCATCGTGTTGAGGATGTCATTTTCAGGTTAATCTGAAGTGTTCGTGGGAAAAAATCAAGTTTTTGGGGGTGATCTGATGTGGAATGACTCAGTCAACAGGAGCTTTGGCAGCAGCAGTCAACACGAGTTATGGCAGCAGCAGTCAACAGGAGCTATGGTAACAGCAGTCAACAGGAGCTATGGCAGCAGCAGTCTATGGCAGCAGCAGTCAACAGGAGCTATGGCAGCAGCAGTCAACAAGAGCTATGACAGCAGCAGTCAACAGGAGCTATGGCAGCAGCAGTCAACAGGACCTATGGCAGCAGCAGTCAACAGGAGCTATGGCAGCAGCAGTCAACTAGAGCTATGGCAGCAGCAGTCAACAGGAGCTATGGCAGAAACAGTCAACAGGAGCTATGTCAGCAGCAGTCAACGCGAGTTATCGCAGCAGCAGTCAACAGGAGCTATGGCAGCAGTAGTCAGCAGGAGCTATGGCAGCAGCAGTCTATGGCAACAGCAGTCAACAGGAGCTATGGCAACAGCAGACAGCAGGAGCTATGGCAGCAGCAGTCAACAGGAGCAACAGTCAACAAGAGCTATGGCAGAAACAGTCAACAGGAGCTTTGGCAGCAGGAGCTTTGGCAGCAGGAGCTTTGGCAGCAGCTGCTCTGGCCACATCATGCAGCAGGCAAGTATGAACTCCATGCAGCAGGCAAGTATGAACTCCATGCAGCAGGCAAGTATGAACTCCATGCAGCAGGCAAGTATGAACTCCATGCAGCAGGCAAGTATGAACTCCATGCAGCAGGCAAGTATGAACTCCATGCAGCAGGCAAGTATGAACTCCATGCAGCAGGCAAGTATGAACTCCATGCAGCAGGCAAGTATGAACTCCATGCAGCAGGCAAGTATGAACTCCATGCAGCAGGCAAGTATGAACTCCATGCAGCAGGCAAGTATGAACTCCATGCAGCAGGCAAGTATGAACTCCATGCAGCAGGCAAGTATGAACTCCATGCAGCAGGCAAGTATGAACTCCATGCAGCAGGCAAGTATGAACTCCATGCAGCAGGCAAGTATGAACTCCATGCAGCAGGCAAGTATGAACTCCATGCAGCAGGCAAGTATGAACTCCATGCAGCAGGCAAGTATGAACTCCATGCAGCAGGCAAGTATGAACTCCATGCAGCAGGCAAGTATGAACTCCATGCAGCAGGCAAGTATGAACTCCATGCAGCAGGCAAGTATGAACTCCATGCAGCAGGCAAGTATGAACTCCATGCAGCAGGCAAGTATGAACTCGGGTGGAGCATCACTAAAAAGTGGCAAACACACTCTTGTGAGGTGGGGATAAAAGCTCCTGGTCCATATCTGCCATGACCAGAGCAACATTTACTATTATTGTTATTGTTATGTTGTTGTTGTTGTTGTTATTATTATTAATATTATCATTATTATATTATTATTTATTAATACTACTACTACTACTACTATTACTATTATTATTATTATTATTAATGTTATTATTATGTTAATATGTTATTGGTAATATGTTATTGGAATTTTTTTTACTTGCCATAATTAATGTTTAGGATTTACGTTTGACAATGTTTAATTGAATGAACTATGAACTTGAATGAACTATGAACTCCCATGTTTGATGACTCATGACCCCTGAACTCCTTGCTGGATGACTCGTGCCAGTGACATGCACAATTTTGGTTGTGGAAGAAATCCACTTCATACTATGTGAGATCCACTTCATACTATATGAGATCCACTTCATACTATGTGAGATCCACTTCATACTATGTGAGATCCACTTCATACTATGTGAGATCTACTTCATACTATTTGAGATCCACTTCATATTATGTTAGATCCAATTCATACTAAGTGAGATCCACTTCATACTATGTGAGATAGTCACAACCTATCACGCCTACCACGAACATTTATGCCTTTTTTTATATGGAGATTTTTTCTTTTTTCTATGTAAAGTAATTGTCCAGTTAGAATTAAAAAGAAGGAAAGTTTCACTATATTAGCGCTGACAATTTCAATGTCAGAGAAATATTCTAGCCTTACACTCATTGGCCTCAGGCTCAGGATCATCACTGAGAGACAGACACTCTAGCCTTGCACTCATGACTCTCAGGCTCTCAGGGTCACTGAGATTAGTTTTGCACTCACATCCATTCTACAAGGTAATACACAGCAACTTGGGAAAGAAGCATACATGTTCACTTGTATTAATTATGCACTTACTTCTTTGGACAGCAATAGTGACTTATTAAGTATTGTGATGACAGTATATTATTTCTAGGCTTTGCTTTGTTTCCTCTTGACCTCACAACATAACAGAATATTAACTTTGCCCTATTCATGTGTGTGTGTGTGTGTGTGTATTAATGATGAACAGTGAGGCAGAGAAATAGAATTACATCTCAATATTTATAAAATGCTACACTAACACACACTAACACACACTAACCTGAGCTACTAACTGATGAAATACTCTTATGAAAATGAAAATAAGACAATTAACAACTGAAACTGAAACCCTGTGTGTGTGTGTGTGATCAGGTAGAACTCGGGTAGAAATGGAGTCCTTCCTCCATCAGTGTATGTCATGTGCGCTAAGAGTGCATGTAATGTGCTTGCATCAGCAGTGGGGACTTCTCGCTCACTGACTGTCACTTATTGAGTGAGTAACAACATTTGGCATGTTAACCTGTTTGTTTGGTTGAATTACCTGTCTGACGATCATTCTTGTAGTCTTGATAATTAATGCTGAAAAGAAAATGTAGAAAATGTAGGTTATGAATAATGAAAGTAGAATATTGCAGACAGGAATGATTCAGTAAGCTGTTGGGTGACAGTGAGGTTCAGGGTGGACAGGAGGACCATTATAAATACCCCAGCACTCAGGTAGGCTACCACTAAACTCAGATAGGCATCGCAGCAGCAAGGCATGCCTCAGAGAGGCATCGCAGCAGTAAGGCATGCCTCAGATAGGCATCGCAGCAGCAAGGCATGCAGCGATATGTGCCCAGTGGGAGACGGAATCATAACCACAGCTGTTCATCACCTTCACAATTTCTAGGCTGAAGTTGATCGTAATGAAGATCGTAATGAACAGCAGTGGTTAAGGCCAACTTCAGCCTAAAGAATGTGTTGGTGATGGAACAGCTGTGGTTATAGCCAACTTCAGCCTAGAGAATGTGTTGGTGATGAACAGCTGTGGTTATGGACAACTTCAGCCTAGAGAATGTGTTGGTGATGAACAGCTGTGGCTATGGCCAACTTCAGCCTAGAGAATGTGTTGGTGATGGAACAGCTGTGGTTATGGACAACTTCAGCCTAGAGAATGTGTTGGTGATGAACAGCTGTGGCTATGGACAACTTCAGCCTAGAGAATGTGTTGATGAACAGCTGTGGTTATGGCCAACTTCAGCCTAGAGAATGTGTTGGTGATGAACATTTGTGGTTATTTCCAGCCTAGAGAATGTGTTGGTGCTGTGTGTCGGGGGGGGGGGGGGGGGGGGGGGGGGGGGGGTCGGGGGGTCGGGACTGGATTAGGTCTCCGATCCACCAGTTAATAAGCTGCCACCAGAGATATCCTCAAGACAAGGTAGGGGTTAGTCTACCGAAGACTCGGTTAGAGATTCAACAACTTATCCTATGTCAAGAAAATAGGATATCTGCATAACTACTCAGCTTTAACTGCCTGGAGTAGAAAGCAGTTGGCATTTCTTGGGAATCACGGACGACACTCGATATACCCGAGATACCACAACTGGAGGCATCTGTCTGTAGGATATATACATCATAGGGTTGGGGAACAATAAGGGAACAACTATTGGCAAGGGTATTACACAAATAGAGAAAATCAGACATCATTGCATCATTCCAAATAACAAGTAATGGCGCGGACTTCCGCGTTGCTTGTGACAAGTGCACCGAGTGCTGCGCAAAATCTTTGATAAAACGGCTGGTGACTCCAAGGAACCGACGTATTCCTGACTGTGTTTCGGGACGCTTGTATGTTCTAATGTCCTTGACTCGAGCTTGTGGAACAGAGATGTGTCCTTCACCAGCCACATGTCCAAGGAACTCTATCTTGGTAACTCCCCACTTGCACTTGCTGGGTACCTGCTGCCTAAAGCGATCCAGGACCATAGAGACGTGTTTGAGATGTTCATCCCAGTCCTGACTAAAAATGACCACTCGTCTATGTAGGATGTTGGAATATCAGCCAGGACGACATGCATTAGGCGCTGAAGCGTGTAATGAGCAGACTATATTTGGTATGCGCTATACATAGCAAAAGTGAGAGCATGCAGTGTTGATTCAATTAGGATTTTCCCTGGGAAAATCCCTATTTTACACATACGGCAGGCGCTGTGTGTAGCGCATGTCTGCCCCGCTTCAGAGCATAAGGAAACCGCTCAATCAAGTTTGAGCTTGTGAAAAGCCACAGGCATGGAGCTAGAGTTGTTGCAGTAATTAGGGTACAGGTTTTGAGGGACCTGGATGTTTCTGCATGTATCTTCTAAGATACTGGTCCTATAGAGTCGTTCAACATATCATTTTAAAGCACACAGAAGAAGCAACACTTTGATAACAAAGTTAACTGTATAGAAGTAAGGGGGAAAAAGTTATGGCATTAGAAAGTTGATATTAAAAAATTTCCCTGATGTCTCCTCCCCCCTTCACTGGTCTTACTAATGAAGATAAAATCCACCATAACCAACAATGGATCATCCAAATTGCTTCATATTTGAAAGACAGCTTGTACAGATGTTGTGCAATTATATAAGCAACAAAACACAAAAATCTCTTTTTGTCAAAAAAAAATGGGTTCCATCCCCCTTAACAGGCCAAGCAGTATCAAGTAAAATGAATTATTAAGCCACAATATCCTGTACAGTTATTCACAAGTAGTACAGTATTCACAGTACAAGTAGTACAGTATTCATACTACAGTACAAGTAGTACAGTATTCATACTACAGTACAAGTAGTACAGTATTCATACTACAGTACAATTAGCACAGTATTCATACTACAGTACAAGTAGTACAGTATTCATACTACAGTACAAGTAGTACAGTATTCATACTACAGTACAATTAGCACAGTATTCATACTACAGTACAAGTAGTACAGTATTCATACTACAGTACAAGTAGTACAGTATTCATACTACAGTACAAGTAGCACAGTATTCATACTACAGTACAAGTAGTACAGTATTCATACTACAGTACAAGTAGTACAGTATTCATACTACAGTACAAGTAGCACAGTATTCATACTACAGTACAAGTAGTACAGTATTCATACTACAGTACAAGTAGTACAGTATTCATACTACAGTACAATTAGTACAGTATTCATACTACAGTACAAGTAGTACAGTATTCATACTACAGTACAAGTAGTACAGTATTCATACTACAGTACAAGTAGTACAGTATTCATACTACAGTACAAGTAGCACAGTATTCATACTACAGTACAAGTAGTACAGTATTCATACTACAGTACAAGTAGTACAGTATTCATACTACAGTACAAGTAGTACAGTATTCATACTACAGTACAAGTAGTACAGTATTCATACTACAGTACAAGTAGTACAGTATTCATACTACAGTACAAGTAGTACAGTATTCATACTACAGTACAAGTAGTACAGTATTCATACTACAGTACAAGTAGTACAGTATTCATACTACAGTACAAGTAGTACAGTATTCATACTACAGTACAAGTAGTACCGTATTCATACTACAGTACAAGTAGTACAGTATTCATACTACAGTACAAGTAGTACAGTATTCATACTACAGTACAAGTAGCACAGTATTCATACTACAGTACAAGTAGTACAGTATTCATACTACAGTACAAGTAGTACAGACTACAGTACAAGTAGTACAGTATTCATACTACAGTACAAGTAGTACAGTATTCATACTACAATACAAGTAGTACAGTATTCATACTACAGTACAAGTAGTACAGTATTCATACTACAGTACAAGTAGTACTGTATTCATACTACAGTACAATTAGTACAGTATTCATACTACAGTACAAGTAGTACAGTATTCATACTACAGTACAAGTAGTACAGTATTCATACTACAGTACAAGTAGTACAGTATTCATACTACAGTACAAGTAGTACAGTATTCATACTACAGTACAAGTAGTACAGTATTCATACTACAGTACAATTAGTAGAGTATTCATACTACAGTACAAGTAGTACAGTATTCATACTACAGTACAAGTAGTACAGTATTCATACTACAGTACAAGTAGTACAGTATTCATACTACAGTACAAGTAGTACAGTATTCATACTACAGTACAAGTAGTACAATTATTCATACTACAGTACAATTAGTACAGTATTCATACTACAGTACAAGTAGTACAGTATTCATACTACAGTACAAGTAGTACAGTATTCATACTACAGTACAAGTAGTACAGTATTCATACTACAGTACAAGTAGTACAGTATTCATACTCTACAGTACAAGTAGTACAGTATTCATACTACAGTACAAGTAGTACAGTATTGATACTACAGTACAAGTAGTACAGTATTCATACTACAGTACAAGTAGTACAGTATTCATACTACAGTACAAGTAGTACAGTATTCATACTACAGTACAATTAGTACAGTATTCATACTACAGTACAAGTAGTACAGTATTGATACTACAGTACAAGTAGTACAGTATTCATACTACAGTACAAGTAGTACAGTATTTATACTACAGTACAAGTAGTACAGTATTCATACTACAGTACAATTAGTACAGTATTCATACTACAGTACAACTAGTACAGTATTCATACTACAGTACAAGTAGTACAGTATTCATACTACAGTACAAGTAGTACAATTATTCATACTACAGTACAAGTAGTACAATTATTCATACTACAGTACAAGTAGTACAGTATTAATACTACAGTACAAGTAGTACAGTATTCATACTACAGTACAAGTAGTACAGTATTCATACTACAGTACAAGTAGTACAGTATTCATACTACAGTACAAGTAGTACAGTATTCATACTACAGTACAAGTAGCAATGCTACATAAGTATTAAAATTCTCCCTAAAGTTCTGAGGAATCTACTGTTCACGTCATGGAACTAAAATGTCCATCTGCTTGCTGACTCGGCTCATATATACTTGATGAAGGTGATAATACTTTATGAAGGTGATGATACTTTACCACACACAGTTTGTTTGGCTCAGTAGAGAAACCTTCTGTCTCCAAGTAGTCGCTGTCAGTCTCGGCCATTTTCCCCGATGCTTTGTGGAGGGTTGCGTCAACTCTCTGCTTTCTGGCTAGGTCATCTGCTTCAATCAGTCGTCATTGATCAGCAGCTTGCAGTTTCTGCTGAGCAGTCTCTCTTCTGGCAAACCTTTTTTTCTTGCCAGCTTTAGATTTGGTTTGCCATTAGTCTATAAGAACAAAGAAGAAAAGAAGAGTCAAAATCATACAGACTGGTCCGGTTGGGTTCAGATGACGGTGTGGCCCTGTCGTCTTCTTCTCTGCGATGTCGTTTTAGCTCAGCTTGTCTTCTCATTGCTGGTTGTCTGTCGGTTCTGCCGCTAGCTCTTCCCTTTTCTCACTCAAGCCTTCATCCATGTTTTGAAGGAGGACATGTCCATTCTGAAAAGGACATTCTCCCTCATGTCATCCAGTACTGCCACTGTCTTGGTGGATTCACTTCCATCAATTTTGACCAGCACCCTAGCTAGTGTTGCCCTGATGGTTGAACCATTAGCCATGGTCAATAACATATCTCACCAATATAGCAGTCATCCTCTACCAAGTCTTACTTGACTACCATCTGCCTGGCTCCAGACCAGTTTGATGTGTCTGATGTGCTTGCTGTTGAAGAATCCGTCTGCATGGAACTCCTCAGCTCTGGTCCTGGCATCCACTCAGTGCCCCTTCTTTGGACAGTTTATGCTCAGATGCTCCCAGTCCTTGCAGTTAAAACACTGGGCGCCTTCATCCATCTGGGTCAAAATATTTAGACAATGATGTTTATTTTTGTCCTTACTTTTGTGTTGAGGTGTTGGTCCCTCAGCAGTTCTGCTCTGACTGTCTGTGTTCTTCCTCTTGTCGCTGATGTCTTTGGCCTCTGGGGTGAATTCGTCTGGCCATCCTGCTTCCATTTCTTGTTCTTGCTTACTGCCCACAGGTCTGGATGTCTCTCTCTCATGTAGTGGTCAGTGAGTTCAGCTGCCATGGTTTCTCTGTCTTGGACCCACAGAGCGACGTGATGAGGCAGTTGGTTGAGGATATATTCGAAGTTGAATGCTTCCCTGCACTCCCCCACCATCACGCATCCTTCCGCATATCTATTTTCAAGATAGTTAAGTCAGTTGGCTAACTCTGTTACCGTTTCTTTCCGCATGATGTCGATGTTACACCATCTACGTTGGTAGAGCTGTTTGGTCAAGCCAAACTGCTGCAGGATGTCCTTCTTCACTTCATTGGCCTGCTCTGCCGTAACTGACAAATAAACTGTTAGAAGCTGACCTTCAAGGAGGGGTGTCAGGTGAGCGACCCACTGATCCTCTGGCAGTTCGAAACTCTGCATTTATCATTTGAATTTTGTCATGTAATAGTCGACATCCTCTCCTTCTTTCAGAGGTAGGAGTTTGGGAGGCTATGGTCGGGTAGATTTCCTGGTGGTGTTCATGACTGCTTTCAGCTGTGCAATCTCTCGCTGTCTCCCCTCTCTTTTGGTCGACACATCTCCTGATTTCTTCTTTGTGTCGCTCCTCTTCCACATGCTTTTCTTCTCTTCTAGTCTCTTCTTCATATGGTGTTTCTGCGCCTGCATGGTAAAAAACTGAGAGAAGAAATCTATCATATATATACATGTTACATTTGGTGATGAATTGTCTTGTGGGGGTGGAATCAGAATTAGTCCAAGTTTATGGATTCCTCCTCCCAGGAATCTTGCTGCTGTCGGTCCCTAGCTTTCTCTGTGTTCTAGTGGTCATCTTGTTAACTCTCAGAGTATTCCTTCTCCATGTGAAGTTTGAATGGAGATCAAAGTTCAATTGGACAGGGTGGAGTCTATCTCTGCTGGGTCCAATCAAAAGGTCGATCAATTGGATGAAGGGGCCGGTAGTTCTCTACTCCTGCCTTCTGGTCCAGGGTTCAGTGGAGAATCTGTGTGCTGAGTCGAAGATCGTCGATATCTCCGGTTGAAAGCATGCTAGCAGTCTTGTAGAAGCTGCTGGGACGATCCTCACCGCTGCCATCAAATAGTTAAGGTTCTTTCTGGTGTTGAGCCTATATGAGCCTCGATGCATTGTCAGGACACAAGATTGGACTTGTCAAGATCAAAGATAACTTGCACGCAGAACTCTAGTCTAATACAGAACAGTAGTCACTAACACTATATAGTATTTGTTTATAGTAAAGCACAATAGAGCTTTAAAATCTGTGGGATATTTGATTAAGTGGAGTCTGCATGACTTATGATTAAGTGTTGTCTATGTGGGTGTGGTCTCAAGTGATATATATTCTTGCTATCTTAAATGCATCTTAAATGCAAGTTTGCTGATAGATACACACCATATACAAGTGTACTGTGTATGAAGAATACTGATAGATACACACCATATGCAAGTGTGCCGTGCAGGAAGTATACTGATAGATACACATCATATGCAAGTGTACTGTGTATGAAGAATACTGATAGATACATACCATATGCAAGTGTACTGTGTATGAAGAATACTGATAGATATACACCATATGCAAGTGTACTGTGTATGAAGAATACTGATAGATATACACCATATGCAAGTGTGCCGTGCAGGAAGTATACTGATAGATACACACCATATGCAAGTGTACTGTGTATGAAGAATACTGATAGATATACACCATATGCAAGTGTACTGTGTATGAAGAATACTGATAGATACACATCATATGCAAGTGTACTGTGTATGAAGAATACTGATAGATACACATCATATGCAAGTGTACTGTGTATGAAGAATACTGATAGATATACACCATATGCAAGTGTACTGTGTATGAAGAATACTGATAGATATACACCATATGCAAGTGTACTGTGTAGGAAGAATACTGATAGATACACATCATATGCAAGTGTACTGTGTAGGAAGAATACTGATAGATACACAGCATATGCAAGTGTACTGTATAGGAAGAATACTGATAGATACACATCATATGCAAGTGTACTGTGTATGAAGAATACTGATAGATACACAGCATATGCAAGTGTACTGTGTATGAAGAATACTGATAGATACACATCATATGCAAGTGTACTGTGTATGAAGAATACTGATAGATACACATCATATGCAAGTGTACTGTGTATGAAGAATACTGATAGATACACAGCATATGCAAGTGTACTGTGTATGAAGAATACTGATAGATATACACCATATGCAAGTGTACTGTGTATGAAGAATACTGATAGATACACATCATATGCAAGTGTACTGTGTAGGAAGAATACTGATAGATACACGCCATATGCAAGTGTACTGTGTATGAAGAATACTGATAGATACACATCATATGCAAGTGTACTGTGTAGGAAGAATACTGATAGATACACATCATATGCAAGTGTACTGTGTATGAAGAATACTGATAGATACGCACCATATGCAAGTGTACTGTGTATGAAGAATACTGATAGATACACATCATATGCAAGTGTACTGTGTATGAAGAATACTGATAGATACACATCATATGCAAGTGTACTGTGTATGAAGAATACTGATAGATACGCACCATATGCAAGTGTACTGTGTATGAAGAATACTGATAGATACACATCATATGCAAGTGTACTGTGTATGAAGAATACTGATAGATACGCACCATATGCAAGTGTACTGTGTATGAAGAATACTGATAGATACACATCATATGCAAGTGTACTGTGTATGAAGAATACTGATAGATACACATCATATGCAAGTGTACTGTGTAGGAAGAATACTGATAGATACACATCATATGCAAGTGTACTGTGTAGGAAGAATACTGATAGATACACGCCATATGCAAGTGTACTGTGTATGAAGAATACTGATAGATACGCACCATATGCAAGTGTACTGTGTATGAAGAATACCGATAGATACACATCATATGCAAGTGTACTGTGTAGGAAGAATACTGATAGATACACACCATATGCAAGTGTGCTGTGTAGTAAGAATACTGATAGGGCTGTGCAATGGCCTTCTTAATTAAGTCATCAGAATGTCTTCTGGATATTGCAATCTAACAGACTTTATAACACTAAGTCGCCGCGACGAATTAAAATAGGCTTCATAAGAAAAGCCATTGCTCCTAAACTATTGACATGCAAGTAAAATGATTTAGAGGGATTGTTCTACACACAAAGGGCTAACTTATATCTGATTTTCAGGCGATAATATTTTTACATCAACAAAAATCTCGGCCGGCGAATTCTTCAATCTGAAAAAAAATAATTGTGGCTAACCCCCTTATTTCTTCTTAAGTGCATAAATTAAAAGTACTGCTGAATCACGATCCAACAGTGAAAACCAGACATCTCTATCTTTATTGGTTCCAGAGATATCATGATTTAAAGATTCGCGGTTTGTCCCCTAGTGGCGATTTTCGGAAGCTCATAACTTTGGAACCGAACGAGATATCGAAATTTCGATGACACCATCGTGTTGAGGATGTCATTTTCAGGTTAATCTGAAGTGTTCGTGGAAAAAAATCAAGTTTTTTGGGGTGATCTGATGTGGAATGACTCAGTCAACAGGAGCTTTGGCAGCAGCAGTCAACACGAGTTATGGCAGCAGCAGTCAACAGGAGCTATGGTAACAGCAGTCAACAGGAGCTATGGCAGCAGCAGTCTATGGCAGCAGCAGTCAACAGGAGCTATGGCAGCAGCAGTCAACAAGAGCTATGACAGCAGCAGTCAACAGGAGCTATGGCAGCAGCAGTCAACAGGACCTATGGCAGCAGCAGTCAACAGGAGCTATGGCAGCAGCAGTCAACTAGAGCTATGGCAGCAGCAGTCAACAGGAGCTATGGCAGAAACAGTCAACAGGAGCTATGTCAGCAGCAGTCAACACGAGTTATCGCAGCAGCAGTCAACAGGAGCTATGGCAGCAGTAGTCAGCAGGAGCTATGGCAGCAGCAGTCTATGGCAACAGCAGTCAACAGGAGCTATGGCAACAGCAGTCAGCAGGAGCTATGGCAGCAGCAGTCAACAGGAGCAACAGTCAACAAGAGCTATGGCAGAAACAGTCAACAGGAGCTTTGGCAGCAGGAGCTTTGGCAACAGGAGCTTTGGCAGCAGCTGCTCTGGCCACATCATGCAACAGGCAAGTATGAACTCCATGCAGCAGGCAAGTATGAACTCCATGCAGCAGGCAAGTATGAACTCCATGCAGCAGGCAAGTATGAACTCCATGCAGCAGGCAAGTATGAACTCCATGCAGCAGGCAAGTATGAACTCCATGCAGCAGGCAAGTATGAACTCCATGCAGCAGGCAAGTATGAACTCCATGCAGCAGGCAAGTATGAACTCCATGCAGCAGGCAAGTATGAACTCCATGCAGCAGGCAAGTATGAACTCCATGCAGCAGGCAAGTATGAACTCCATGCAGCAGGCAAGTATGAACTCCATGCAGCAGGCAAGTATGAACTCCATGCAGCAGGCAAGTATGAACTCCATGCAGCAGGCAAGTATGAACTCCATGCAGCAGGCAAGTATGAACTCCATGCAGCAGGCAAGTATGAACTCCATGCAGCAGGCAAGTATGAACTCCATGCAGCAGGCAAGTATGAACTCCATGCAGCAGGCAAGTATGAACTCCATGCAGCAGGCAAGTATGAACTCCATGCAGCAGGCAAGTATGAACTCCATGCAGCAGGCAAGTATGAACTCCATGCAGCAGGCAAGTATGAACTCCATGCAGCAGGCAAGTATGAACTCCATGCAGCAGGCAAGTATGAACTCCATGCAGCAGGCAAGTATGAACTCGGGTGGAGCATCACTAAAAAGTGGCAAACACACTCTTGTGAGGTGGGGATAAAAGCTCCTGGTCCATATCTGCCATGACCAGAGCAACATTTACTATTATTGTTATTGTTATGTTGTTGTTGTTGTTGTTATTATTATTAATATTATCATTATTATATTATTATTTATTAATACTACTACTACTACTACTATTACTATTATTATTATTATTATTAATGTTATTATTATGTTAATATGTTATTGGTAATATGTTATTGGAATTTTTTTTACTTGCCATAATTAATGTCTAGGATTTACGTTTGACAATGTTTAATTGAATGAACTATGAACTTGAATGAACTATGAACTCTCATGTTTGATGACTCATGACCCCTGAACTCCTTGCTGGATGACTCGTGCCAGTGACATGCACAATTTTGGTTGTGGAAGAAATCCACTTCATACTATGTGAGATCCACTTCATACTATATGAGATCCACTTCATATGTGAGATCCACTTCATACTATGTGAGATGCACTTCATACTATGTGAGATCCACTTCATACTATTTGAGATCCACTTCATATTATGTTAGATCCAATTCATACTAAGTGAGATCCACTTCATACTATGTGAGATAGTCACAACCTATCACGCCTACCACGAACATTTATGCCTTTTTTTATATGGAGATTTTTTCTTTTTTCTATGTAAAGTAATTGTCCAGTTAGAATTAAAAAGAAGGAAAGTTTCACTATATTAGCGCTGACAATTTCAATGTCAGAGAAATATTCTAGCCTTACACTCATTGGCCTCAGGCTCAGGATCATCACTGAGAGACAGACACTCTAGCCTTGCACTCATGACTCTCAGGCTCTCAGGGTCACTGAGATTAGTTTTGCACTCACATCCATTCTACAAGGTAATACACAGCAACTTGGGAAAGAAGCATACATGTTCACTTGTATTAATTATGCACTTACTTCTTTGGACAGCAATAGTGACTTATTAAGTATTGTGATGACAGTATATTATTTCTAGGCTTTGCTTTGTTTCCTCTTGACCTCACAACATAACAGAATATTAACTTTGCCCTATTCATGTGTGTGTGTGTGTATTAATGATGAACAGTGAGGCAGAGAAATAGAATTACATCTCAATATTTATAAAATGCTACACTAACACACACTAACACACACTAACCTGAGCTACTAACTGATGAAACACTCTTATGAAAATGAAAATAAGACAATTAACAACTGAAACTGAAACCCTGTGTGTGTGTGTGTGTGATCAGGTAGAACTCGGGTAGAAATGGAGTCCTTCCTCCATCAGTGTATGTCATGTGCGCTAAGAGTGTGTAATGTGCTTGCATCAGCAGTGGGGACTTCTCGCTCACTGACTGTCACTTATTGAGTGAGTAACAACATTTGGCATGTTAACCTGTTTGTTTGGTTGAATTACCTGTCTGACGATCATTCTTGTAGTCTTGATAATTAATGGTGAAAAGAAAATGTAGGTTATGGATAATGAAGAATATTGCAGACAGGAATGATTCAGTAAGCTGTTGGGTGACAGTGAGGTTCAGGGTGGACAGGAGGACCATTATAAATACCCCAGCACTCAGGTAGGCTACCACTAAACTCAGATAGGCATCGCAGCAGCAAGGCATGCCTCAGAGAGGCATCGCAGCAGTAAGGCATGCCTCAGATAGGCATCGCAGCAGCAAGGCATGCAGCGATATGTGCCCAGTGGGAGACGGAATCATAACCACAGCTGTTCATCACCTTCACAATTTCTAGGCTGAAGTTGATCGTAATGAAGATCGTAATGAACAGCAGTGGTTATGGCCAACTTCAGCCTAAAGAATGTGTTGGTGATGGAACAGCTGTGGTTATGGCCAACTTCAGCCTAGAGAATGTGTTGGTGATGAACAGCTGTGGTTATGGACAACTTCAGCCTAGATAATGTGTTGGGTGATGAACAGCTGTGGCTATGGCCAACTTCAGCCTAGAGAATGTGTTGGTGATGAACAGCTGTGGCTATGGCCAACTTCAGCCTAGAGAATGTGTTGGTGATGGAACAGCTGTGGTTATGGACAACTTCAGCCTAGAGAATGTGTTGGTGATGAACAGCTGTGGCTATGGACAACTTCAGCCTAGAGAATGTGTTGATGAACAGCTGTGGTTATGGCCAACTTCAGCCTAGAGAATGTGTTGGTGATGAACATTTGTGGTTATTTTCAGCCTAGAGAATGTGTTGGTGCTGTGTGTCGGGGGGGGGGGGGGGGGGGGGGGTCGGGACTGGATTAGGTCTCCGATCCACCAGTTAATAAGCTGCCACCAGAGATATCCTCAAGACAAGGTAGGGGTTAGTCTACCGAAGACTCGGTTAGAGATTCAACAACTTATCCTATGTCAAGAAAATAGGATATCTGCATAACTACTCAGCTTTAACTGCCTGGAGTAGAAAGCAGTTGGCATTTCTTGGGAATCACGGACGACACTCGATATACCCGAGATACCACAACTGGAGGCATCTGTCTGTAGGATATATACATCATAGGGTTGGGGAACAATAAGGGAACAACTATTGGCAAGGGTATTACACAAATAGAGAAAATCAGACATCATTGCATCATTCCAAATAACAAGTAATGGCGCGGACTTCCGCGTTGCTTGTGACAAGTGCACCGAGTGCTGCGCAAAATCTTTGATAAAACGGCTGGTGACTCCAAGGAACCGACGTATTCCTGACTGTGTTTCGGGACGCTTGTATGTTCTAATGTCCTTGACTCGAGCTTGTGGAACAGAGATGTGTCCTTCACCAGCCACATGTCCAAGGAACTCTATCTTGGTAACTCCCCACTTGCACTTGCTGGGTACCTGCTGCCTAAAGCGATCCAGGACCATAGAGACGTGTTTGAGATGTTCATCCCAGTCCTGACTAAAAATGACCACGTGGTCTATGTAGGATGTTGGAATATCAGCCAGGACGACATGCATTAGGCGCTGAAGCGTGTAATGAGCAGACTATATTTGGTATGCGCTATACATAGCAAAAGTGAGAGCATGCAGTGTTGATTCAATTAGGATTTTCCCTGGGAAAATCCCTATTTTACACATACGGCAGGCGCTGTGTGTAGCGCATGTCTGCCCCGCTTCAGAGCATAAGGAAACCGCTCAATCAAGTTTGAGCTTGTGAAAAGCCACAGGCATGGAGCTAGAGTAGTTCCAGTAATTAGGGTACAGGTTTTGAGGGACCTGGATGTTTCTGCATGTATCTTCTAAGATACTGGTCCTATAGAGTCGTTCAACATATCATTTTAAAGCACACAGAAGAAGCAACAGTTTGATAACAAAGTTAACTGTATAGAAGTAAGGGGGGGAAAGTTATGGCATTACAAAGTTGATATTAAAAAATTTCCCTGATGTCTCCTCCCCCCTTCACTGGTCTTACTCATGAAGATAAAATCCACCATAACCAACAATGGATCATCCAAATTGCTTCATATTTGAAAGACAGCTTGTACAGATGTTGTGCAATTATATAAGCAACAAAACACAAAAATCTCTTTTTGTAAAAAAAAAATGGGTTCCATCCCCCTTAACAGGTCAAGCAGTATCAAGTAAAATGAATTATTAAGCCACAATATCCTGTACAGTTATTCACAAGTAGTACAGTATTCACAGTACAAGTAGTACAGTATTCATACTACAGTACAAGTAGTACAGTATTCATACTACAGTACAAGTAGTAGAGTATTCATACTACAGTACAATTAGTACAGTATTCATACTACAGTACAAGTAGTACAGTATTCATACTACAGTACAAGTAGTACAGTACAATTAGTACAGTATTGATACTACAGTACAAGTAGTACAGTATTCATACTACAGTACAAGTAGTACAGTATTCATACTACAGTACAAGTAGTACAGTATTCATACTACAGTACAAGTAGTACAGTATCCATACTACAGTACAAGTAGTACAGTATTCATACTACAGTACAAGTAGTACAGTATTCATACTACAGTACAAGACAAGTAGTACAGTATTCATACTACAGTACAAGTAGTACAATTATTCATACTACAGTACAATTAGTACAGTATTCATACTATAGTACATGTAGTACAGTATTCATACTACAGTACAAGTAGTACAATTATTCATACTACAGTACAATTAGTACAGTATTCATACTACAGTACAAGTAGTACAGTATTCATACTACAGTACAAGTAGTACAGTATTCATACTACAGTACAAGTAGCAATGCTACATAAGTATTAAAATTCTCCCTAAAGTTCTGAGGAATCTACTGTTCACGTCATGGAACTAAAATGTTCATCTGCTTGCTGACTCGGCTCATATATACTTGATGAAGGTGATAATACTTTATGAAGGTGATGATACTTTACCACACACAGTTTGTTTGGCTCAGTAGAGAAACCTTCTGTCTCCAAGTAGTCGCTGTCAGTCTCGGCCATTTTCCCCGATGCTTTGTGGAGGGTTGCGTCAACTCTCTGCTTTCTGGCTAGGTCATCTGCTTCAATCAGTCGTCATTGATCAGCAGCTTGCAGTTTCTGCTGAGCAGTCTCTCTTCTGGCAAACCTTTTTTTCTTGCCAGCTTTAGATTTGGTTTGCCATTAGTCTATAAGAACAAAGAAGAAAAGAAGAGTCAAAATCATACAGACTGGTCCGGTTGGGTTCAGATGACGGTGTGGCCCTGTCGTCTTCTTCTCTGCGATGTCGTTTTAGCTCAGCTTGTCTTCTCATTGCTGGTTGTCTGTCGGTTCTGCCGCTAGCTCTTCCCTTTTCTCACTCAAGCCTTCATCCATGTTTTGAAGGAGGACATGTCCATTCTGAAAAGGACATTCTCCCTCATGTCATCCAGTACTGCCACTGTCTTGGTGGATTCACTTCCATCAATTTTGACCAGCACCCTAGCTAGTGTTGCCCTGATGGTTGAACCATTAGCCATGGTCAATAACATATCTCACCAATATAGCAGTCATCCTCTACCAAGTCTTACTTGACTACCATCTGCCTGGCTCCAGACCAGTTTGATGTGTCTGATGTGCTTGCTGTTGAAGAATCCGTCTGCATGGAACTCCTCAGCTCTGGTCCTGGCATCCACTCAGTGCCCCTTCTTTGGACAGTTTATGCTCAGATGCTCCCAGTCCTTGCAGTTAAAACACTGGGCGCCTTCATCCATCTGGGTCAAAATATTTAGACAATGATGTTTATTTTTGTCCTTACTTTTGTGTTGAGGTGTTGGTCCCTCAGCAGTTCTGCTCTGACTGTCTGTGTTCTTCCTCTTGTCGCTGATGTCTTTGGCCTCTGGGGTGAATTCGTCTGGCCATCCTGCTTCCATTTCTTGTTCTTGCTTACTGCCCACAGGTCTGGATGTCTCTCTCTCATGTAGTGGTCAGTGAGTTCAGCTGCCATGGTTTCTCTGTCTTGGACCCACAGAGCGACGTGATGAGGCAGTTGGTTGAGGATATATTCGAAGTTGAATGCTTCCCTGCACTCCCCCACCATCACGCATCCTTCCGCATATCTATTTTCAAGATAGTTAAGTCAGTTGGCTAACTCTGTTACCGTTTCTTTCCGCATGATGTCGATGTTACACCATCTACGTTGGTAGAGCTGTTTGGTCAAGCCAAACTGCTGCAGGATGTCCTTCTTCACTTCATTGGCCTGCTCTGCCGGAACTGACAAATAAACTGTTAGAAGCTGACCTTCAAGGAGGGGTGTCAGGTGAGCGACCCACTGATCCTCTGGCAGTTCGAAACTCTGCATTTATCATTTGAATTTTGTCATGTAATAGTCGACATCCTCTCCTTCTTTCAGAGGTAGGAGTTTGGGAGGCTATGGTCGGGTAGATTTCCTGGTGGTGTTCATGACTGCTTTCAGCTGTGCAATCTCTCGCTGTCTCCCCTCTCTTTTGGTCGACACATCTCCTGATTTCTTCTTTGTGTCGCTCCTCTTCCACATGCTTTTCTTCTCTTCTAGTCTCTTCTTCATATGGTGTTTCTGCGCCTGCATGGTAAAAAACTGAGAGAAGAAATCTATCATATATATACATGTTACATTTGGTGATGAATTGTCTTGTGGGGGTGGAATCAGAATTAGTCCAAGTTTATGGATTCCTCCTCCCAGGAATCTTGCTGCTGTCGGTCCCTAGCTTTCTCTGTGTTCTAGTGGTCATCTTGTTAACTCTCAGAGTATTCCTTCTCCATGTGAAGTTTGAATGGATATCAAAGTTCAATTGGACAGGGTGGAGTCTATCTCTGCTGGGTCCAATCAAAAGGTCGATCAATTGGATGAAGGGGCCGGTAGTTCTCTACTCCTGCCTTCTGGTCCAGGGTTCAGTGGAGAATCTGTGTGCTGAGTCGAAGATCGTCGATATCTCCGGTTGAAAGCATGCTAGCAGTCTTGTAGAAGCTGCTGGGATGATCCTCACCGCTGCCATCAAATAGTTAAGGTTCTTTCTGGTGTTGAGCCTATATGAGCCTCGATGCATTGTCGGGACACAAGATTGGACTTGTCAAGATCAAAGATAACTTGCACGCAGAACTCTAGTCTAATACAGAACAGTAGTCACTAACACTATATAGTATTTGTTTATAGTAAAGCACAATAGAGCTTTAAAATCTGTGGGATATTTGATTAAGTGGAGTCTGCATGACTTATGATTAAGTGTTGTCTATGTGGGTGTGGTCTCAAGTGATATATATTCTTGCTATCTTAAATGCATCTTAAATGCAAGTTTGCTGATAGATACACACCATATGCAAGTGTACTGTGTATGAAGAATACTGATAGATACACACCATATGCAAGTGTGCCGTGCAGGAAGTATACTGATAGATACACATCATATGCAAGTGTACTGTGTATGAAGAATACTGATAGATACATACCATATGCAAGTGTACTGTGTATGAAGAATACTGATAGATATACACCATATGCAAGTGTACTGTGTATGAAGAATACTGATAGATATACACCATATGCAAGTGTGCCGTGCAGGAAGTATACTGATAGATACACACCATATGCAAGTGTACTGTGTATGAAGAATACTGATAGATATACACCATATGCAAGTGTACTGTGTATGAAGAATACTGATAGATACACATCATATGCAAGTGTACTGTGTATGAAGAATACTGATAGATACACATCATATGCAAGTGTACTGTGTATGAAGAATACTGATAGATATACACCATATGCAAGTGTACTGTGTATGAAGAATACTGATAGATATACACCATATGCAAGTGTACTGTGTAGGAAGAATACTGATAGATACACATCATATGCAAGTGTACTGTGTAGGAAGAATACTGATAGATACACAGCATATGCAAGTGTACTGTATAGGAAGAATACTGATAGATACACATCATATGCAAGTGTACTGTGTATGAAGAATACTGATAGATACACAGCATATGCAAGTGTACTGTGTATGAAGAATACTGATAGATACACATCATATGCAAGTGTACTGTGTATGAAGAATACTGATAGATACACATCATATGCAAGTGTACTGTGTATGAAGAATACTGATAGATATACACCATATGCAAGTGTACTGTGTATGAAGAATACTGATAGATACACATCATATGCAAGTGTACTGTGTATGAAGAATACTGATAGATACACATCATATGCAAGTGTACTGTGTATGAAGAATACTGATAGATACACATCATATGCAAGTGTACTGTGTATGAAGAATACTGATAGATACACAGCATATGCAAGTGTACTGTGTATGAAGAATACTGATAGATATACACCATATGCAAGTGTACTGTGTATGAAGAATACTGATAGATACACATCATATGCAAGTGTACTGTGTATGAAGAATACTGATAGATACACATCATATGCAAGTGTACTGTGTATGAAGAATACTGATAGATACACATCATATGCAAGTGTACTGTGTATGAAGAATACTGATAGATACACAGCATATGCAAGTGTACTGTGTATGAAGAATACTGATAGATATACACCATATGCAAGTGTACTGTGTATGAAGAATACTGATAGATATACACCATATGCAAGTGTACTGTGTATGAAGAATACTGATAGATACACATCATATGCAAGTGTAGTGTGTATGAAGAATACTGATAGATACACGCCATATGCAAGTGTACTGTGTAGGAAGAATACTGATAGATACACATCATATGCAAGTGTACTGTGTAGGAAGAATACTGATAGATACACATCATATGCAAGTGTACTGTGTATGAAGAATACTGATAGATACACGCCATATGCAAGTGTACTGTGTATGAAGAATACTGATAGATACACATCATATGCAAGTGTACTGTGTATGAAGAATACTGATAGATACATACCATATGCAAGTGTACTGTGTAGGAAGAATACCGATAGATACACATCATATGCAAGTGTACTGTGTAGGAAGAATACTGATAGATACACATCATATGCAAGTGTACTGTGTATGAAGAATACTGATAGATACACGCCATATGCAAGTGTACTGTGTATGAAGAATACTGATAGATACACATCATATGCAAGTGTACTGTGTAGGAAGAATACTGATAGATACACAGCATATGCAAGTGTACTGTGTATGAAGAATACTGATAGATACACACCATATGCAAGTGTACTGTGTAGGAAGAATACTGATAGATATACAGCATATGCAAGTGTACTGTGTATGAAGAATACTGATAGATACACATCATATGCAAGTGTACTGTGTATGAAGAATACTGATAGATATACACCATATGCAAGTGTACTGTGTATGAAGAATACTGATAGATACACATCATATGCAAGTGTACTGTGTATGAAGAATACTGATAGATACACATCATATGCAAGTGTGCCGTGTATGAAGAATACTGATAGATACATACCATATGCAAGTGTACTGTGTATGAAGAATACTGATAGATACATACCATATGCAAGTGTACTGTGTATGAAGAATACTGATAGATACACATCATATGCAAGTGTACTGTGTAGGAAGAATACTGATAGATACACATCATATGCAAGTGTACTGTGTATGAAGAATACTGATAGATACACAGCATATGCAAGTGTACTGTGTAGGAAGAATACTGATAGATACACGCCATATGCAAGTGTACTGTGTATGAAGAATACTGATAGATACACATCATATGCAAGTGTACTGTGTATGAAGAATACTGATAGATACACATCATATGCAAGTGTACTGTGTATGAAGAATACTGATAGATATACACCATATGCAAGTGTACTGTGTATGAAGAATACTGATAGATACACATCATATGCAAGTGTACTGTGTATGAAGAATACTGATAGATACACATCATATGCAAGTGTACTGTGTATGAAGAATACTGATAGATACACATCATATGCAAGTGTGCCGTGTATGAAGAATACTGATAGATACATACCATATGCAAGTGTACTGTGTATGAAGAATACTGATAGATATACACCATATGCAAGTGTACTGTGTATGAAGAATACTGATAGATACACATCATATGCAAGTGTACTGTGTATGAAGAATACTGATAGATACACATCATATGCAAGTGTACTGTGTATGAAGAATACTGATAGATACACAGCATATGCAAGTGTACTGTGTATGAAGAATACTGATAGATACACATCATATGCAAGTGTACTGTGTATGAAGAATACTGATAGATACACATCATATGCAAGTGTACTGTGTATGAAGAATACTGATAGATACACATCATATGTAAGTGTACTGTGTATGAAGAATACTGATAGATATACACCATATGCAAGTGTACTGTGTAGGAAGAATACTGATAGATACACAGCATATGCAAGTGTACTGTGTATGAAGAATACTAATAGATACACATCATATGCAAGTGTACTGTGTATGAAGAATACTGATAGATACACAGCATATGCAAGTGTACTGTGTAGGAAGAATACTGATAGATATACACCATATGCAAGTGTACTGTGTATGAAGAATACTGATAGATACATACCATATGCAAGTGTGCTGTGTATGAAGAATACTGATAGATACATACCATATGCAAGTGTACTGTGTATGAAGATTAATTTAGGCTGATGTGCATTCACATTTTAAAAAAAGTGGTATTTGTCTTCATTAAATTATAAAAATTTAATAAGTAAAGGGTCCTTGTCTATATTTGGAAATTCTTCATTTCTTTTTTGACCAACATAAATACTTGTGGTCAAGCAGTTGCCCACGAGAGTATAATACCAGAGCCATGCTTATTGCTGAAGAAGATAACATGCTTTTGACATATACAACTGGTGTTGTTGAAGGTAACTTTGTCGATGATCACTTCTTTACTAAAGCAGTTATTGGTGGTTGTCACAAGAATAAACTTGTGAGGACATGAACCTGCTCGTAGCAGCTGCTTTACAAAAGTGACGATCTTTACTAATCATCGGTTGTTTAGATTAACAGATTCATTTTTGCAGTTATGATGTTGTTAAATTAGGCAGGTGGATGGCGCTAAATTAGGTTTGTCGTGGCAATGCATGGGACAGTTTGGAGTCTTCTGGTATTAAAATTATGACGAACGGACGTACTGTACGCAAGTTATGGAAATTAATATTATAGGCGATACCTAGAAGATTTAAAGACAATTAACAGGTGTTTTTAGGCTTCATGTTTACTACTACATGTACCTTAGTGAAGGATTCATTCACATAAGTGTTTTGGGGGTCGATAAACCCCCTTAATCTCCTCCCCCCTGTGATGTGTAGGGGACTGGGAGTATGTATAATGTGTGATAGTGGAGCTGAGGAAGATGTAGGATATTTCTTGATGTGTGGGGAGATTATTGATTAATTATGCTCTGTTTGGGGTAGGTGGTAAGGATTGCTCGCAACTGCTCTTGGGAAGATCTTATGTGGTTGTGGAATATTTCCCCGTAGAGCCCTACTCCATTCTATTACCATGGTTACCTCCCACTCCTCCAGTTCTGTACTGTTTTTCTGAATTCCTTTCTCTTGTTCCTCTTCTAATCTCTTTGTACTGACTGCGGCTCCTCCTCTCCTCATGATGACTGTAGAAGTTGTTGAAGAGCTCAGTGGTTTTATTGATTCTGTTCACTTGGATGGTCTTATTGTCAGAGATCTTATCCTAAATTTTATGGATAGGCAGTAGACACTACCTCAGCTGATGTAAATTTCACTTATTAATGTGATGTTGGTAGTGCTAGACCCTGGCCTGATCAGGTGCTCAGGTGCTCACTTTAAGCAGCACAGTTCTTTCCTCTCCCACATCCACTTGTCACTCCGCTGATCATTTTCCAGATCATGTTCCTTTGTGTTTCAATCTTTACATGAGGCCTCGTCCCACCTGCGGTTACTCACTCCAGTACCTTAAGGGTTGGTTCATGTGTCGAGGCCTCCATATGTCCTACCTGCAGTTACTCACTCCAGTAACTTAGGGTTGGTTCATGTGTCGATTGAGATATGGTATCCCCTACTGATATCGATTATTATTGTGAAGTGGTCAGGAACTCTCTTCCTGTCATTCCATCTTATTTGTGTTCGTCCTGTACATGTGAGATGACATGACAAATAAGTGAAGAGATTCTCTCTCTTTGTCATGTTGTACTAGCCATTGGTTGCCTACCAAGTCTCTTTGTTGCAGACTCATCATAACCTGGCTGGAATGAACATGCCTGCCCCCACTTCGAGTTTCGGCTGCTTTCTGGAAGCTGGTGTCCCTCTCTAGAGTGATTTCACAGATACTGAGTCTCGATACAGGTATGCTGTTAGGAGATTGAAATGACGATGTAACTTCATAACCAGAGAGAAGCTCAGTGCAGTATTGTCTTCTTCACTGCCAGGGACAGAACTTGAAGCACCCAGAGACTGGACTAGCTTAGATGGTGAGACTCGGGATTCATGCTGAAGGTTTTCCTTCAAAGATGTCATCAATAATTAATGCCTTGCAGGGTTCCCATTCTAGCTCACCTTTCTTGAAAAGATTCAATCTCTGATTTTTTCAGATGATCTTCACGCCATTTCAATTCTACCTGTGATTATAACGGCTCTTTCTCATCAAGAGTGACAAGTCTGGTTGGCCTGGACACTCTCAGACAGACCTACCAGAAGTCCTGTTCTTCGGCTCAGTTACATGCTGTCCTGCTTCTCTTGATTCTCAGAGTTTTGATAGATGCTTGCTTCTCTTCTCTTGATTCTCAGAGTTTTGATAGATGCTAGCTTCTCTTGATTCTCAGAGTTTTGATAGATGCTTGCTTCTCTTGATTCTCAGAGTTTTGATAGATGCTTGCTTCTCTTCTCTTGATTCTCAGAGTTTTGATAGATGCTTGCTTCTCTTGATTCTCAGAGTTTTGATAGATGCTAGCTTCTCTTGATTCTCAGTTTTGATAGATGCTTGCTTCTCTTGATTCTCAGAGTTTTGATAGATTCTTGATTCTCAGAGTTTTGATAGATGCTTGCTTCTCTTGATTCTCAGAGTTTTGATAGATTCTTGATTCTCAGAGTTTTGATAGATGCTTGCTTCTCTTGATTCTCAGAGTTTTGATAGATGCTTGCTTCTCTTGATTCTCAGTTTAACTTTGCTTCAAAGGAACTGGGATGAAATATCTATGCTCACTCGACCAAGGAAAAGCTCTTTAGGACAAAACTGACATGGTAAAGACTCATTTGTGTTCTATGTATATACTTCTCCAAAAGGCACCTACTTCCAAGCCGTGCATATCGTGAAATATGTTTGAGGGAAATAATAGCCTCAGGGATAGGACCATTGTATGGTACTCTTTCTTTTGTCACCCACACAGAAGTTGTGGCACGGCTGTTCACCACTATAATTGCAATGAAGTACAGGGCAGCCTGTACTACCTTCATCATGCCTGGTAAATTACCCAAATTACTTCGGATTATTTTTTTGGCACGGAATCAATCCATCAAATGCCCAGCACGGCCAATGGTTTTGCTATCCACAAGCTTTTTACCCCGACTAGTAACATTACTGTATGTGCACCACACAATCACTGTGCTCTACCAGGCAGTCCGAGCCATAAGGTTTCTTTTCAACAAGAAGAGCAGTGTTTTAGAATCATCACCTGCTCTCAAGTATTTATACCTCAACTTGTGTGCCAAAGTGGACTCAAACAAATCCAAGGATTCCGTGACTCCGCAGCTGGAGCACTCCCTTCAAAATTTGCTCTAGACTGACCAGAATGTGCAGAATGTGACCATATTATGTAGTGTATGTATCCAGTGTGATGTCTTATCTTATTATGTAGTGTATGTATCCAGTGTGATGTCTTATCTTATTATGTTTTGTATGTATTCATGTATTATGTAGTGTATGTATATTCATGTATTATGTGGTGTGTGTATTATATTGTGTGTATATATGTGGTTTCAATGTTTACAAATTGCACAATACTTTAATTTCACAACATAGTCCAGAACTTTTTCAGTTTCAAAACCAACGACAAAAACTATTCCAAAAAGGATAGAAAACACTCTTCGCTGTCAAGCACCATCACAGCTAACAAGAATGTCCACAGGTTGGGAGGGGTCGGGACACAAACCTTGATAATGTTCTTGAATTTCATTTGGGGCTTGTTTTTTTTAATAACTATAAGTTGCTTTTTTGTCTGCATTCTTTGAAATGGAGGGAGGTCTAGTATGGCAAAAAAAGTTTTCTCAGTGGTATAACTACTTCCTGCATATTTTCCCAGTGGTATAACTACTTCCTGCATATTTTCCCAGTGGTATAACTACTGCTTTTGATTTACACCCTGCCAATTTTAGTGGTAAGATTTGGGAGTGGACTTCAATAGTTTTCACAAAAGAAATAAGATAAAGTGTATTAACCTGGTGCTTGGCAAAATCCTCCTTGAACAACAGGGCCTGCTCCACACTCAATGCAACACGTACTACTTGTCTTTATGGTGCTCTGTAACCACAGAATTTCAAACACTCAACCCACCTCCTCCATGACAGTCATCTTCTTCACACTCAGAACTACTACTGCCCTCATTCTCACAACTGCTACTGGCATAGCTCCCACTGCTAATACTGGTGTCAGTTCTGGTACAGCTCTCAGTACTGTTTTGTTACTTATGATTCATACAAAGTTCTTCCAACTCACCATAAATGTAAGAAGACCTGATGGGTTTCTTTTGAGTGGTGTAAGTACATGACAGGAGCAACAGAAGGAACTTTAGTACAGTGGTGGTGGCAGTGTCAGCATTAGAGGTAGTACTGGACACAGTATCAGCAGTGGAGGTAGTACAGGACACAGTATCAGCAGTGGAGGTAGTACTAGACACAGTAACAGCAGTGGAGGTAGTTCTGGACACAGTATCAGCAGTGGAGGTAGTACTGGACACAGTATCAGCAGTGGAGGTAGTACTAGACACAGTATCAGCAGTGGAGGTAGTACTAGACACAGTACCAGCAGTGGAGGTAGTTCTGGACACAGTATCAGCAGTGGAGGTAGTACTGGACACAGTATCAGCAGTGGAGGCAGTACTGGACACAGTATCAGCAGTGGAGGGAGTACTGGACACAGTATCAGCAGTGGAGGTAGTACCGGACACAGTATCAGCAGTGGAGGTAGTACTGGACACAGTGTCAGCAGTGGAGTGGACACAGTGTCAGCAGTGGAGGTAGTACTGGACACGGTATCAGCAGTGGAGGTAGTACTGGACACAGTATCAGCAGTGGAGGTATTACTGGACACAGTATCAGCAGTGGAGGTAGTACTGGACACAGTATCAGCAGTGGAGGTAGTACTGGACACAATCTCAGCAGTGGAGGTAGTTCTGGACACTGTATCAGCAGTGGAGGTAGTACTAGACACAGTATCAGCAGTGGAGGTAGTACTGGACACGGTATCAGCAGTGGAGGTAGTACTGGACACGGTATCAGCAGTGGAGGTAGTACTGGACACAGTATCAGCAGTGGAGGTAGTACTGGACACAGTATCAGCAGTGGAGGTAGTACTAGACACAGTACCAGCAGTGGAGGTATTACTGGACACAGTATCAGCAGTGGAGGTAGCACTGGACACAGTATCATCAGTGGAGGTAGTACTGGACACAATCTCAGCAGTGGAGGTAGTACTGGACACAGTATCAGCAGTGGAGGTAGTACTGGACACAGTATCATCAGTGGAGGTAGTACTGGACACAATCTCAGCAGTGGAGGTAGTACTGGACACTGTATCAGCAGTGGAGGTAGTACTGGACTATTATCAGGAGTGGAGGTAGTACGGGACACACAGTATCAGCAGTGGAGGTAGTACTGGACACGGTATCAGCAGTAGAGGTAGTACTGGACCCAGTAATCAGCAGTGGAGGTAGTACTGGACACGGTATCAGCAGTGGAGGTAGCACTGGACACAGTATCAGCAGTGGAGGTAGTACTGGACACAGTGTCAGCAGTGGAGGTAGTACTGGATACTGTATCAGCAGTTGAGGTATTACTGGACACAGTATCAGCAGTGGAGGTAGTACTGGACACAGTATCATCAGTGGAGGTAGTACTGGACACAATCTCAGCAGTGGAGGTAGTACTGGACACTGTATCAGCAGTGGAGGTAGTACTGGACACAGTATCAGCAGTGGAGGTAGTACTAGACACAGTACCAGCAGTGGAGGTAGTACTGGACACAGTATCAGCAGTGGAGGTAGTACTGGACACAGTATCAGCAGTGGAGGTAGTACTGGACACAGTATCATCAGTGGAGGTAGTACTGGACACAATCTCAGCAGTGGAGGTAGTACTGGACACTGTATCAGCAGTGGAGGTAGTACTGGACTATTATCAGGAGTGGAGGTAGTACTGGACACAGTATCAGCAGTGGAGGTAGTACTGGACACAGTATCAGCAGTGGAGGTAGTACTGGACACAGTATCAGCAGTGGAGGTAGTACTGGACACAATCTCAGCAGTGGAGGTAGTACTGGACACTGTATCAGCAGTGGAGGTAGTACTGGACTATTATCAGGAGTGGAGGTAGTACGGGACACACAGTATCAGCAGTGGAGGTAGTACTGGACACGGTATCAGCAGTAGAGGTAGTACTGGACCCAGTAATCAGCAGTGGAGGTAGTACTGGACACGGTATCAGCAGTGGAGGTAGCACTGGACACAGTATCAGCAGTGGAGGTAGTACTGGACACAGTATCAGCAGTGGAGGTAGTACTGGACACAGTGTCAGCAGTGGAGGTAGTACTGGACACAGTATCAGCAGTGGAGGTAGTACTGGACACAGTATCAGCAGTGGAGGTAGTACTGGACACGGTATCAGCAGTGGAGGTAGTACTGGACACGGTATCAGCAGTGGAGGTAGTACTGGACACAGTTTCAGCAGTGGAGGTAGTACTGGACACAGTATCAGCAGTGGAGGTAGTACTGGACACGGTATCAGCAGTGGAGGTAGTACTGGACACGGTATCAGCAGTGGAGGTAGTACTGGACACAGTATCAGCAGTGGAGGTAGTACTGGACACAATCTCAGCAGTGGAGGTAGTACTGGACACTGTATCAGCAGTGGAGGTAGTACTGGACTATTATCAGGAGTGGAGGTAGTACTGGACACAGTATCAGCAGTGGAGGTATTACTGGACACAATCTCAGCAGTGGAGGTAGTACTGGACACTGTATCAGCAGTGGAGGTAGTACTGGACTATTATCAGGAGTGGAGGTAGTACTGGACACAATCTCAGCAGTGGAGGTAGTAGTACTGGACACAGTATCAGCAGTGGAGGTAGTACTGGACACCGTATCAGCAGTGGAGGTAGTACTGGACACGGTATCAGCAGTGGAGGTAGTACTGGACACAGTATCAGCAGTGGAGGTAGTACTGGACACAATCTCAGCAGTGGAGGTAGTACTGGACACTGTATCAGCAGTGGAGGTAGTACTGGACTATTATCAGGAGTGGAGGTAGTACTGGACACAGTATCAGCAGTGGAGGTAGTAGTACTGGACACAGTATCAGCAGTGGAGGTAGTACTGGACACCGTATCAGCAGTGGAGGTAGTACGGGACACAGTATCAGCAGTGGAGGTAGTACTGGACTAGTATCAGCAGTGGAGGTAGTACTGGACACAGTATCAGCAGTGGAGGTAGTACTGGACTAGTATCAGCAGTGGAAGTAGTACTGGACACAGTATCAACAGTGGAGGTAGTACTGGACACGGTATCAGCAGTGGAGGTAGTACTGGACACAGTATCAGCAGTGGAGGTAGTACTGGACACGGTATCAGCAGTGGAGGTAGCACTGGACACAGTGTCAGCAGTGGAGGTAGTACTGGACACAGTGTCAGCAGTGGAGGTAGCACTGGATACAGTATCAGCAGTGGAGGTAGTACTGGACACAGTGTCAGCAGTGGAGGTAGTACTGGACACAGTGTCAGCAGTGGAGATAGATATCAGGCCTTAAAAAAAAAGTATGTCTTGCAGTCCTGAACTTACTTCAAGGCATTCTTTTTTTTTTGTGGAGGTCTTTAAATAATGTAATGCCGAGAGAAAAATTTAAAAGTCTCTGTGACTGTTTGGTTCTGGTGCAGAAGTTTGTAGGAGTAATGAGTTGTTCCTCAACAAGTGAAGAATGGTGGACCTGGGTGACTTTCTCATATGTCAGCACGAAGTAAAGTGGGATGGGAGGTGTGATACCTATCACCTTAAGGTGCTCTCTCACACTAAAAAAAAAGGGGGGGGGAAATAATTAAATAAATAAATATCATTAATTCAAACAACACATTCATTTGCCATATCTAAAAACAGCACCAAAGATAGAGCATATTGATGACCCCAGTAGCTATGTCAGAATAAAACTACATTTTCCTTTCATGGCAGTCATTAACCGTGCAGCCAGTCCTCACCCGCCTGCAGTCATTAACCGTGCAGCCAATCCTCACCCGCCTGCAGTCATACCGTGGCAGCCAGTCCTCACGCGCCTGCCGTGCAGCCAGTCCTCAACCGTGCAGCCAGTCCTCACCCGCCTGCAGTCATTAACCATGCAGCCAGTCCTCACCCGCCTGCAGTCATTAACCGTGCAGCCATGCCTCACCCGCCTGTGCAGCTCCAGTAGTTTTTATTCCTGTCTGCTGTCTTCTTTACTGTGATAACCGTTTCCGGTTTACATAAACACACTCATTTAAGGATAAAAGCAAACAAACAAAATATTAAATTAAAATTAGATCCCTAAGAAGAGAGGGAAGGGGACATTGAGCAAGAGAGTGCATGATATCTGGATGAGGCTGGACCATGGCAGAAAGTGCAGATGCAGAATGGATTGGAGCAAAGTTTGTGATGGAATCCATGAGATGTGAATCGTGTGATGATATGCCGATGTTTCTGCTTTTGTTTCTTCCAACTGTTGATGAGAAAGCAGGTCCAAACTGATATTGTTCGATGATTTTTCTCTTGAGCCGGAACTGGTCATACTGCTTGGCAACCTCTTCATTGGGAGTCGGTCTTCCTTTTCCCCGAAGCTCATTAACAAAAGAGGCTTCATCAGTTAGTCTGAGTACTATATATTGTAGTGACGTTGACATATGAAGTGAAATCAGCCTCTTGAGAAATGTAGATTTAATCCATCTATATTCTTCAGGTGAGCCAAGGTCAAGAATGGAGCAATGTTGCCAATGCAGCATAGGGGCGATCTTCATTCTAAAAATCTTCATGCCTGCTTCCACAGACACCATAGGTAGGTTTTTGAGGCATCCAAAAAAGTAAGCCTTCTTTTTCTTCATTCCTATGTGGGCAGTAAATGTCATTCAGGGTTGCAATATTATTCCAAGATATTCATACGGAATTTTAGAATTTTTGTTTCTTCAAGAGGTTATTCTGGCACCATCCATTGAGGCCACATTGAATGTCTACTCTGTCTGATGAATAAAAGACGAGATCATCTGCATAAAAGGCAAATTTGAGCGTCGGAGAACATTGCCGAAAGATATCGGCAAGATTACAAAACATGAAGGTGAGAGGGAGTCCCCTTGTAGAACTCCTATCACCTGCTTGATCTCTGTTGAGAGGCAAATTCCATCGTCAATTCGAATCATATTGTTGTTCAGGAGATTAGAAATGTCAAATGTTTTACCGAAGGTCTCGTGAAGCTTTTTCAAATGTAATTTCTGATCCACAGAATCAAATGCCTTTTTAAAGTCTATATATGAAAGCAGCATACAGAACCTTTCTTCCAGTTCCCAGGGCTAATGAAATGTCTGAGGAGTTGGTTAGCCATTGTGGTAGAACGTTCTGCTATAAAGCCAAACCGTTCTGCTGGGAGTAGCTCCTTTACACGTAACATTATTGGACGATTTAGCAGCGATGTCAGAGGTGCATAGAAGAGCAATACCTCTATAACTGTTTGGATCAGTGTGATTGAACCTTTTCCTTTGTAAAAAGGACCTTGATGATACTTGTCTACCAGGAGGAAGGTAGTCGTCCCAGGTCAAGGCACGAGTTAAACTAAAGCACAAAAAATTCAGCCAGCTACTTGTTTAATTTGCTCATAATTAGTCGATCATGGCCTCAGGCTTTATTGTTGGGTGTGTTGCAAATTACCTTTAGCACCTCATGCTTTGTGAAACACTTTATACCATTCCAAGCTAGTAAACTAGTGTACAATAAGGAAGTGTACAAGCTAGTAAACTTGTACAATAAGGAAGTCTACAAGAAGGTCCATCCATCAGGCAAACCTGTACGCCAGAAAATCAATAAAGACCGTTCATATATATATTACACAATGAAAAACAGAACCACCAACCCATCATAGATGTTGAAGTAGGTGAGCATTGCAACAAGTAAGCGAGCATTGCAACAGATGTATGGATCACAACTGGTTTTGTTTAAAGTTTGTACCCATCATCAGAGTAAGCTTCCGAGGAAATCGAATGATTATTTCTTTGTAGTGAAATCATCCAGCTGCTAGCTGACTCTAGAGATCATCTAGCACATGCACAAGTCATCTAGACTCATAGCACGTCATCTAGACTCATAGCACGTCATCTAACAGTAGGTTACACCACTTAACAATAGGTTACACCAATTAACAATAGTATAATTTATACCAATTAACACTGCTGTCTATAACACTGCATTAACTTCATCAAAGGGACATTGCAAGATATCTGTGATACGTATTAGCAGAATTATATTATGAATTGACATGTATAGACCAGAACACTGTCAACAATATTATGCTTCTTAGTGGATGTGTACAGGAGAGCGACATGTGCAAGCAGGAAGGGGGAGGGGCATGCTTATCCTCATGCCTCGTGCGAAGAATCTAAGCCGGAGGAGGAGGAGGAAGGGGAAGTTGAGGAAAGGTGAGTGAGAGGAGGGCTAATACTGAAGTGGTTGGGATATACGAGGGGAGAAGGAACCCTACGAGGCAGTGGTCTAGGTGAGGTGGGTACTTCTGGTGCAATAAGTGAGGAGGAGAGGTGATGCTGCAGCAGCTGAGGTGGTAGCTGCGGAGCCTTGTCCACAGCCACAGCATTGCAGCTCCCAATGGTGCTAATGGAGGAGTTGCTGACTACGCTGCTGGTGTCGCTGTCAGGATCGTAATTAGCTGGACGAAGGTCTACGAATGTGCCAGAGAGTCTTGAAGATGTAGGTTCCACCGAGAGGTTGGAATTACTGTGTCTCTGTGTAGAATTCAGAGACAACAGACTGGACGGTCTGTTGTTATCCTTCCTTTTGCCACTCCCCCTGTGCGGTGACCTTCGGGGGAGTGAGCCAGTGCTATGCCTCACGGACATGGCACGTCGCAGGGAGTGTCCTAAGGAGTGGCCGATATTGACAGCGCCTGAAGCCGCAATGGAAGTTAGAGCAAATGATCCATGAGCCTCCAAATTCTGGTCTGGAGTTGACAGAGGCAGACCATTATCATAACACATACAATAACAGTCCACAGGTATAGATAGATAGATAGGTATAAGGGTGATTAGTTACATGAACAACTTCTTCTAAACAGTAAAAGTGAAGTGGCAAGAAGCATTGTCCTGAAATGGCAACACTGTCCTGTTTATGGCAGATAATGGCTACTTGTTAGAACATGCATTGTATAGACAATACTCCTTAATTGGAGGAGCTCACCAACAGTAGTGCCACTAATTGGTACACTAACACAGGGTATTGTAATGTTTTATTTCTGCTAGCGCCACTAATTGGTACACTAACACAAGGTATTGTAACTGCTAGTAACACTAATTGGTACACTAACACAGGGTATTGTAATGTTCTATTTCTGCTAGTGCCACTAATTGGTACACTAACACAAGGTATTGTAACTGCTAGTAACACTAATTGGTACACTAACTCAGGGTATTGTAATGTTTTATTTCTGCTAGTGCCACTAATTGGTACACTAACACAGGGTATTGTAATGTTTTATTTCTGCTAGTGCCACTAATTGGTTCACTAACTCGGGGTATTGTAATGTTTTATTTCTTCTAGTAACACTAATTGGTACACTAACACAGGGTATTGTAATGTTCTATTTCTGCTAGTGCCACTAATTGGTACACTAACACAAGGTATTGTAACTGCTAGTAACACTAATTGGTACACTAACTCAGGGTATTGTAATGTTTTATTTCTGCTAGTGCCACTAATTGGTACACTAACTCAGGGTATTGTAATGTTTTATTTCTGCTAGTAACACTAATTGGTACACTAACACAGGGTATTGTAATGTTTTATTTATGCTAGTGCCACTAATTGGTACACTAACTCAGGGTATTGTAATGTTTTATTTCTGCTAGTAACACTAATTGGTACACTAACACAGGGTATTGTAATGTTTTATTTCTGCTAGTGCCACTAATTGGTACACTAACACAAGGTATTGTAACTGCTAGTAACACTAATTGGTACACTAACACAGGGTATTGTAATGTTCTATTTCTGCTAGTGCCACTAATTGGTACACTAACACAAGGTATTGTAACTGCTAGTAACACTAATTGGTACACTAACTCAGGGTATTGTAATGTTTTATTTCTGCTAGTGCCACTAATTGGTACACTAACTCAGGGTATTGTAATGTTTTATTTCTGCTAGTAACACTAATTGGTACACTAACACAGGGTATTGTAATGTTTTATTTCTGCTAGTGCCACTAATTGGTACACTAACACAGGGTATTGTAATGTTATATTTCTGCTAGTAACACTAATTGGTACATTAACACGGTATTGTAATGTTATATTTCTGCTAGTAACACTAATTGGTACTAACACAGGGTATTGTAATGTTTTAATTCGGCTAGTAACACTAATTGGTACACTAACACAGGGTATTGTATTTCTGCTAGTGCCACTAATTGGTACACTAACACAGGGTATTGTATTTCTGCTAAGTGCCACTAATTGGTACACTAACACAGGGTATTGTATTTCTGCTAGTGCCACTAATTGGTACACTAACACAGGGTATTGTATTTCTGCTAGTGCCACTAATTGGTACACTAACACAGGGTATTGTATTTCTGCTAGTGCCACTAATTGGTACACTAACACAGGGTATTGTATTTCTGCTAAGTGCCACTAATTGGTAGACTAACACAGGCTATCTATTACTGAACTTGAACCTCTCGCTCATCAATGGCCAACAGCTATTGGCACATTATGGTGTTTGTGGCCAAGAGGAAATGGGATTTGATTACGTTCCTCACAACCAACACCATACATATACACTTCACCATAATAATATAGAGGGGAGTGGCACACGACACCATACATATGCACTAAACCACATTAATATAGAGGGGAGTGGCACACAATCCTCAACCAGTTAGATTATTGGATTCCAGCAAAAGAGAACTACAACCTCTAGAGCATGCACATGTGCACCCAAGGTGCATGCAAGGTGCATGCATGCGTGTGTGAGTTTATTGATGGTGTTCACCGAGTGCACAGCACAGGCGTAGATACAAGTGATATATGTGACACTTGCAGAGAAGACGGCCATACCTTTGAGGAGGAGCATGTGTGCGAAGAAGAGGTCCCAAATGTCCTGTACCCAGATGGCCTTCTCCTCGGCGGTCTCTGCCTGGAAGGTAAGCACTTCCTTCTTCTTGTAGAGCTCGAACCTGGTGGGATGTCCGTCAACAGTCTCACGCAAGCCGTAGTCACTGGTCTGCAGAGCAATGAATATGATCTCCAGTAGATAGAATGACGTTCTCCCCAATAATCATTGACACTCTGTTCTGGTCTAAGGCAAGTGGAATACGCTGACCACATCCACTAATTAGATGGGAAGTGTGAACGGAACTTTTATCTACGCTTCACACACACATCCTAGAACACCCTGAGGAAGATACTCCACCCACCAGCATCACACACACACACAGCTAGCACCTCATACACTCTACCCACCAGCATCACACACACACAGCTAGCACCTCATACACTCTACCCACCCACACACAGCTAGCACCTCATACACTCTACCCACAAGCATCACACAGAGAGGGAGTGTGTACCTTGAAGGCTTGCTTGAAGTAGAATCTTTCGCTTGTCACCACATCATGGACCTGACTTTTGTTCTTCGACTTCTTGGCTAGTATGATGGTGTTCTCAAAGAGGAACACTCGTCGATGGTGTTTGGTGTATGACACCAGCACCAGGTCCCCTTGACGCAGGATCCTACCGTTCTCCTTCATGCTCCCCTACACACACATACATACATAATGGATGGTGCAGACTGTCTGTGTATTTGGTCTAAAGTTGATAGGTATTTGCTAAACATCAAGGCACCTCTGTCTGACCTCGCCCACTGTACCATCTACATTGGTTCCTGCTTGGCTCTCCCTAGACTTGCATCAAGATAAGCAATCTGCGCTGGTGCTTGACCACAAGCTTGTATCTCAGCATGCTCCATGGTGCCGTTCTCAAAACCCATAGCTAGGCCAACCACAAACTTTGCTTGCACACTGCATCATTTTCATTGGGCCAGACTTGATGAATCGTATTACAGCACTTCAGCGCACGTGCCATGGCAAGATCACGGGTGCTAGCCAGTGCTACCACAGCCACAAGCAGATCTCATCACCAGCACATAGTTGCATAATATATATACCATGTTCCCTGCAATAGTTACTGCTACAGTGTTCACCAGGCAATAGTTACTGCTACAGTGTCCACCAGGCAATAGTTACTGCTACAGTGTTCACCAGGCAATAGTTACTGCTACAGTGTTCACCAGGCAATAGTTACTGCTACAGTGTCCACCAGGCAATAGTTACTGCTGCATTGTCCACCAGGCAATAGTTACTGCTACAGTGTTCACCAGGCAATAGTTACTGCTACAGTGTCCACCAGGCAATAGTTACTGCTACAGTGTTCACCAGGCAATAGTTACTGCTACAGTGTTCACCAGGCAATAGTTACTGCTACAGTGTCCACCAGGCAATAGTTACTGCTGCATTGTCCACCAGGCAATAGTTACTGCTACAGTGTTCACCAGGCAATAGTTACTGCTACAGTGTTCACCAGGCAATAGTTACTGCTACAGTGTTCACCAGGCAATAGTTACTGAGTGTTCACCAGGCAATAGTTACTGCTGCAGTGTTCACCAGGCAATAGTTACTGCTGCAGTGTTCACCAGGCAATAGTTACTGCTGCAGTGTCCACAAGGCAATAGTTACTGAGTGTTCACCAGGCAATAGTTACTGCTACAGTGTTCACCAGGCAATAGTTACTGCACATCCACCTCATCACATCTACTAGCTACTACACATCTACATGTCCATTAGCTACTGCACATCTACATGTCTATCAGCTCACCTCATAACCTTTCAGGCACTCTACTGCTAACAGGTCGTTGCCATGACGGAGAATAAAGTCCACCATTTTCTGTGCCTCCTGCAAACACAAATCATTATTATTCCTAAATACTCTTAACAAGTGCACAACTTTATCTACTGCCACCATAAGATTTTACTCTATGTAAGGGGTCTGTGTGAGAATGGTGAAGTTATTGGGGAAGGGGGGGATCAGGAGTTTTTGGTGAAGTTATGGGGTTCAAGAGCAAAACAAGTGCCCCCCTCCCACCCAAAGTAATCATACATAACTCGACTAAGTGCACATCATAACTAATAACATATTCACACCACAACTCCAGCAAGCTAGTGCAGCACCAGCACAAGGCTTGCTATGCACACTACCAAGGCCAGCACAAGGCTTGCTGTGCACACTACCAAGGTCAGCACAAGGCTTGCTGTGCACACTGCCAAGACCAGCACCAGCACAAGGCTTGCTGTGCACACTGCCAAGGCCAGCACAAGGCTTGCTATGCACACTGCCAAGGCCATGCACCAGCACAAGGCTTGCTGTGCACACTGCCAAGGTCAGCACAAGGCTTGCTGTGCACACTGCCAAGGCCATGCACCAGCACAAGGCTTGCTGTGCACACTGCCAAGGCCATGCACCAGCACAAGGCTTGCTGTGCACACTGCCAAGGCCAGCACAAGGCTTGCTGTACACACACTGCCAAGGCCAGCACAAGGCTTGCTGTGCACACTGCCAAGGCCATGCACCAACACAAGGCTTGCTGTGCACACTGCCAAGGCCATGCACCAGCACAAGGCTTGCTGTGCACACTTCCAAGGCCATGCACCAGCACAAGGCTTGCTGAGCACACTTCCAAGGCCATGCACCAGCACAAGGCTTGCTGTGCACACTTCCAAGGCCATGCACCAGCACAAGGCTTGCTGTGCACACTGCCAAGGCCATGCACCAGCACAAGGCTTGCTGTGCACACTGCCAAGGCCATGCACCAGCACAAGGCTTGCTGCACACATAGCCAAGACCATGCACTACCACAAAGCTTGCTGAGTGTACCTTCAGCTTGTCGTAGTATTCTTTGAGCTACCACAAAGCTTGCTGAGTGTACCTTTAGCTTGTCGTAGTATTCTTTGAGCTTGCCATTGAGGTCTGCCTTGTTAGTATGTTTGATCATCTCCTCCAGAAAGATCTTGTACTTGGTGATGCGTTGGAATGGCTTGATCAGGTAAGAGTTGAGGAGGAAGCGATCTTCAAGGCGCAGCGAGATGTCCTGCACAACACATATAATAGTGTCAGTCATTATGGAGACAACTAATTACTGAACATTATGGAGACACAACTAATTAGTAAACATTATGGAGACACAACTAATTACTAACATTATGGAGACACAACTAATTACTAAACATTATGGAGACAACTAATTACTAAACATTATGGAAACACAACTAATTACTAAACATTATGGAGACACAACTAATTACTAAACATTATGGAGACACAACTAATTACTAAACATTATGGAGACAAAACTAATTACTGAACATTATGGAGACACAACTAATTACTAAACATTATGGAGACACAACTAATTACTGAACATTATGGAGACACAACTAATTACTAAACATTATGGAGACACAACTAATTACTAAACATTATGGAGACACAACTAATTACTGAAAATTATGGAGACACAACTAATTACTAAACATTATGGATACACAACTAATTACTAAACATTATGGAGACACAACTAATTACTAAACATTATGGAGACAACTAATTACTAACATTATGGAGACAACTAATTACTAAACATTATGGAGACACAACTAATTACTAAACATTATGGAGACACAACTAATTACTAAACATTATGGAGACACAACTAATTACTAACATTATGGAGACAACTAATTACTAAACATTATGGAGACAAAACTAATTACTGAACATTATGGAGACACAACTAATTACTAAACATTATGGAGACAACTAATTACTGAACATTATGGAGACAACTAATTACTAAACATTATGGAGACAACTAATTACTAAACATTATGGAGACACAACTAATTACTAAACATTATGGAGACACAACTAATTACTAACATTATGGAGACACAACTAATTACTAACATTATGGAGACACAACTAATTACTAAACATTATGGAGACACAACTAATTACTAACATTATGGAGACACAACTAATTACTAGACACAACTAATTACTAAACATTATGGAGACAACTAATTACTAAACATTATGGAGACACAACTAATTACTAAACATTATGGAGACACAACTAATTACTAAACATTATGGAGACAACTAATTACTAACATTATGGAGACACAACTAATTACTACCATTATGGAGACACAACTAATTACTAAACATTATGGAGACACAACTAATTACTAGACACAACTAATTACTAAACATTATGGAGACACAACTAATTACTAAATATTATGGAGACACAACTAATTACTAAACATTATACAGTCTGATGGACATCTGATGTCGAACAACAACCATCTGATGTTGTTCCTTGCTGCAATGGCGCACCTCTGCTTGTTGTTGCCCAGCCCTTCACATGTCTCAGTTACTTCCCATGAGTCCCACTAGGGCAGGCCCGATTTGCCAAGTGGCACTCACTAAAAATGGCCCAGGAATAATGCACCAGTGAGGGGAAGTATTGACAATGAGGGGAAGTATTTGCATAAAAACTACATACATGTAACTATCTACACACATGTAGCTCTCTCAATACAAGTAGTTATCTAAATACATGCAGCTCTCTATATACAAGTAGGTATATACATGTAACTACATACATGTAACTACATACATGTAGCTATCTATATACATGTAACTACATACATGTAGCTGTCTATATACATGTAACTACATACATGTAACTATACATGTAACTATCTATATACATGTAACTACATACATGTTATCTATATACATTTAACTATCTATATTCATGTAACTACATACATGTAACTATACATGTAACTATCTATATACATGTAACTATCTATATACCGTAAAGTACGCAGCAAGCGCCAACGGGCGCTTCCCTTTCAAACCCCAAATCGTAGGTGTGGGCGCTTGCTACATGTAGTGGGCGCTTGCCTCGTGATATTGGTGAAACAATTCTTAATAACGCACATCGGGCTGTTTTGAAACAAATAAAGTCAAAGAGTTCAAGCAAAAATTATCTATCTCTAGTCCAGGGTAAAATGTTATTTTGTTCTGGAAACTAACATTTAGCTAGTCAGGTTCACTGAAAGACGCCAAGTCGTTCACATCTTCATCCAAATCAGCGAACAGATCTTCGTCGCTATCTCTCTCCTCTCTGTCTTCGCTCAGCGTCGGAATGCAATCTCTAATTAGACTATCCTCAGAGCCATCAATGCTGTTGGAGATGTCACAAGAGAGAAAGGAACTATCAAATTTCCTGGAATTGACTCCCAGGCAGCAGAGACCCATCAATGGCTTGGGGCTGCTTGAGATTGCCATGGGATGTTCTACTGTTGCAAGTCCTACGGCATTCCATCCACAACTCTTTCATTTTCTCTTTAAAGGGCTTATTTATGGACACATCCATAGGCAGAAACAGTAAAGCTTCTTATTTTTTGTCCTGCATGAGACTCATTTTCAATTACAGGTAACAGTTCTGCCAAGGTGGCACTATCATAAATTAAAAATTAGATTTTTTCTGAACAGACAACAGCGGAACGCGTGCGTATTATTGCACACACAGTGCGGTTGAATAAATCTATTTCGAAAGCGAGGCATGCCCGCATTAACTTTTTCTATTTTATATACTCTTTAACTTTGTTACCTCAGTCATTGTGTTGTTGTCTATAAATAGAAAGAATTTTTTATATTTTTAATTGGCGCATGCGCTTATATTATGATCAATTTCTATATAGTGGGCGCTTGCTACATGAACCCTACAAAATCCTAGATCGCTGAAAACAGCCTAGTGGGCGCTTGCTACGTGGAGGGTGCTTGCTGCGTACTTTACGGTACATGTAACTATCTATATACATGTACATGTAACTACATGCATCTATCTATATACATGTAATTATATATATACATGTAACTATCTACATACATGTAACTACAGTATATACATGTAGCTATATACATGCATACATGTAACTATCTATATGCATGTATCTACATACATGCATCCATGTACATGTAACTATATATATATATATTATATACATGTATGTTTATGTTGCTGAATCTTGCTGGGTATCTAGATCTTGGGTTCCCTGTGAAGCAGGCAGGGCCTGGACACTCACAGCCTGCTGCAAGATTTGCTCCAATGAGCTTCTTCTAGTCTGCAATGGCCACATAGAGCTGACAGTGCATGCAGCTCCTCACATACTAGAATCTACAGGAACCTTCTAATGGGCCAATAGAAGTCAACCCTATCCCATCATATTGCACTGTGCTGGCTGATGGGCCAATAGAAGTCAACTCTATCCCATCATATTGCACTGTGCTGGCTGATGGGCCAATAGAAGTCAATCCTATCCCATCATATTGCACTGTGCTGGCTGATGGGCCAATATAAGTCAACCCTATCCCATCATATTGCACTGTGCTGGCTGATGGGCCAATAGAAGTCAACCCTATCCCATCATATTGCACTGTGCTGGCTGATGGGCCAATAGAAGTCAACCCTATCCCATCATATTGCACTGTGCTGGCTGATGGGCCAATAGAAGTCAACCCTATCCCATCATATTGCACTGTGCTGGCTGATGGGCCAATAGAAGTCAATCCTATCCCATCATATTGCACTGTGCTGGCTGATGGGCCAATAGAAGTCAATCCTATCCCATCATATTGCACTGTGCTGGCTGATGGGCCAATAAGAGTCAATCCTATCCCATCATATTGCACTGTGCTGGCTGATGGGTCAATAGAAGTCAACCCTATCCCATCATATTGGACTGTGCTGGCTGATGGGCCAATAGAAGTCAATCCTATCCCATCATATTGCACTGTGCTGGCTGATGGGCCAATAGAAGTCAATCCTATCCCATCATATTGGACTGTGCTGGCTGATGGGCCAATAGAAGTCAACCCTATCCCATCATATTGCACTGTGCTGGCTGATGGGCCAATAGAAGTCAACCCTATCTCATCATATTGCACTGTGCTGGCTGATGGGCCAATAGAAGTCAACCCTATCCCATCATATTGGACTGCGCTGGTTGATGGGCCAATAGAAGTCAACCCTATCCCATCATATTGCACTGTGCTGGCTGATGGGCCAATAGAAGTCAACCCTATCCCATCATATTGCACTGTGCTGGCTGATGGGCCAATAGAAGTCAACCCTATCCCATCATATTGCACTGTGCTGGCTGATGGGCCAATAGAAGTCAATCCTATCCCATCATATTGGACTGTGCTGGCTGATGGGCCAATAGAAGTCAACCCTATCCCATCATATTGCACTGTGCTGGCTGATGGGCCAATAGAAGTCAACCCTATCCCATCATATTGCACTGTGCTGGCTGATGGGCCAATAGAAGTCAACCCTATCCCATCATATTGCACTGTGCTGGCTGATGGGCCAATAGAAGTCAATCCTATCCCATCATATTGCACTGTGCTGGCTGATGGGCCAATAGAAGTCAATCCTATCCCATCATATTGCACTGTGCTGGCTGATGGGCCAATAGAAGTCAACCCTATCCCATCATATTGCACTGTGCTGGCTGATGGGCCAATAGAAGTCAACCCTATCCCATCATATTGCACTGTGCTGGCTGATGGGCCAATAGAAGTCAACCCTATCCCATCATATTGCACTGTGCTGGTTCACAACACAACAAAGCAAATCATACGATGTTCGTATTGTGCATTAATGAAGGCAGGACTAGGGCGGGGCAGGACCGTGGCGAGGCGGGACCGGGGCGAGGCGGGACCGGGGCGAGGCGGGACCGGGGTGAGGCGGGACCGGGGAGAGGGGGGACCAGGGCGAGGGGGGACCAGGGCGAGGCAGGACCAGGGCGAGGCGGGGCCAGCCAGGGCAAGGATTTCACTACAGATCCAGCTGAGGCTAGACTTGGGCCAAATATGACATGGTGGTTAGACCAATTTTAGCAGGACTTTGACAGCCAGCAAAAAGGTGTGGCTGAATTAACGTAACACATAAAATAATCTCTTGCCCTTAACTTTAAATAGCTGCTACTCTGTGCCTTACAAGAAGTGGCTCAAACAGCAGGTTAGTTATTACACCGGGACAGACCGATGCTGTCTAAGTGAAGGCAGCAGACCCAGTGGGACATTACCAGAGTAAAGGACAGTATCAGGACCCCACCAGTTATCCAGCACGCTAATCATGGTCCCCTCCCAAGACTTACAGCGAAGAACTGAAGCCCTCCTTCGTCCATGAGCTTTGCCTGCTGAGGCAGGTTCTTGAAGTAGAGGGAGTAGTTGAGTAAGTCCTCCTCCAGAGTCATGAACAGCAAGCCCAGCTTGACCGGACACTTGCTAAGACAGCTTAGCTGGGGGAAGATGACTCTGCAGGCAGGGGGTGGAGCAAGAACAACAACACAGACGAGATGTGACACGTACGCATAATATAGTTCATGTTGAGTTACCAACACACACACTCGGTCCTCTGCGGGCACCTACACTTGGTGCTCTGTGGGCACCTACCTACACATGACGAGGCCAAGAGGTGTCCAAGAGGTGTCCTGGATCTCACTAGCCAGCCCTTGAAAGACGGGCACACATGGCAAAAGAGGGCCGGGTCAAACGCCATATATAGTTTTGTGTTCGGACTCTTTTTCTTTATGTGTGCACGCCTATGAGGGTGTGGCTAACAAGACCAGATCCAAGGTTGGGACGGGGAAGGAGGTCCAGCCTTTCACACCATTTTAATTCCTGATATTTGGTTCTAGCATTCCTAGTTTGTGTTTAACACTCAGACTGACAGGATAATCCACAAGCTATTAATTACCACAACACTGAGCTACAGACATACATACGAGTGACATGGCTTGTATTTCACATGTTGCATGGCTGCACAGGTCGACTGTAATTGGACCCTCCTCTGAGAGCTCAGCAGTGTACGCGCTCATGAGTGTGGATGCACTCCATACAAGTATTTGCAAGATTTCCAGGATGTTATAGCAAGACTTCCAGGATGTTATAGCAAGACTTCCAGGATGTTATAGCAAGACTTCCAGGATGTTATAGCATGGTAACACTAAGCCAAGTTCTCTTTCTGGTCTCAGACACTTTGTCTACCAAGCAGCAGGACAGGTTCAAGAAGGAAGAAAATGTCTAAGAGATGCTACGTTCACTGGAACGACTTGTGCATCACTTCTGCAGGTGCAGGAGCCTGTGATGAGTGTAAATACACAGACACTAGTTCAGCTCCCTCACCGTCAGTAGCGCCATAGTCTGGGTTGGGTTTCGTCGATCGAAAAAACATGTACATTTTCGAATAATACCATAAAATCCTATTTCTCTGTGTGCTACATGGTGGCAAGGCCTGGCGCTATGTTTTATTGAGAAATGACAGAATGATGTAAACCAAAATTGGGGACATACAATAGCAAATATTATGTTGTGGACATTGTTATACTGCCAGTAACATGCTTCCTCCGTCTATAACACCTTCGCTGCTTATAGCCCTACAAGTTTTTTATCTTACCAAACAATAAATGATTGCCGAGTGTTTGTGCGCAATAGATTCTGCCTGCCTGCATTATATGCAAAAAGGACCATGTTCTAGTATAGATATTGATATTCTGGGGTCAGCATGTTCACCCCAAAACCTGACCACACTGTTGATATTAATAGAGCTATCACACAATATATGGTTGCTAGGCACTTCATAATTAATTCTTGACTTGGGTATAAATGTGTTTAACTGAAGCTGGTTTGATTTTTTTTTAAACTCTCCCAGCTCTCCGACAGTGAGGGGTTAAAGGTTGAAAAACATGCACACAAACACACCCCAGAATGTCAACACTAGTGCCCGAGGTGTATCAAAGTTTACTGAGACCACCTGGAAGCACTACAGCTGCAGACATTCTAGCAGCGGAATTACAGAAATGATTCAAGCCCCAGAACAGGTGCATAATTAAGCAGCATGGCCACAATGGACCAGTAAGAACAGCAGCATGGCCACAGTGGACCAACAAGAACAGCAGCATGGTCACAGTGGACCAGCAAGAACAGCAGCATGGCCACAGTGGACCAACAAGAACAGCATCATGGCCACAGTGGACCAGCAAGAACAGCAGATGGCCACAGTGGACTAGTAAGAACAGCATCATGGCCACAGTGGGCCAGTAAGAACAGTAGCATGGCCACAGTGGACCAGTAAGAACAGCATCATGGCCACAGTGGACCAGCAAGAACAGCAGCATGGCCACAGTGGATCTATAAGAACAGCAGCATGGCCACAGTGGACCTGTAAGAACAGTTGCATAATTAAGCAGCATGGCCACAGTGGATCTGCATAATTAAGCATGGCCACAGTGGATCTGCATAATTAAGCATCATGGCCACAGTGGACCAGCAAGAACAGCAGCATGGCCACAGTGGATCTATAAGAACAGCAGCATGGCCACAGTGGATCTGCAAGAACAGGTGCATAATTAAGCAGCATAGCCACAGTGGACCTGTAAGAACAGGTGCATAATTAAGCAGCATGGTCACAGTGGCTGTAAGAACAGGTGTACTATATAAACATGATATATTACAGATTATTGAGAACTATTTAGTCCTGTGAGTGTGGTTCACACTTCTTCAGCACTTACATTTTATTAAAGTGCAGCAGATGTGGCAATGTGGAGAAGATGAGGTTCTTCTTGCCCACAAGGCTGCGAGGTAGTGCAGAGAGATCATCCATGGCTGGCATATAGTTTTCTACCACCCACTCCATGTCACGAATGTAAGACTCCTCAGTTTGGATCAACTCCTCCATTAGCTTCCTGAATATGGAGGGGAAAGGGAGGAAATATAACTTTGTATGAAATAATAATGAAGAGGAGAATAGGAGAAAAGTTAAAAAAAAATGGCAGACTATATTCTAATAGTGCCATGGAAGTACCGAAGGGGGAACCGCTATCCCTGGCTAGCCCAGCTAAGGAGCCTAAACGAACAGAGAGTAGTAGAACATCGAGAGTACATATATCCTCACCGAGCCTCTGAACAGCTTCAGGAGGAGAAACACCCAAGCCCACAAATGAGGTAGATAGGACCACACAGACACACAACACTAACAGATCAGCCACAAAGCACAGGACGATCCATGCCAATGAGGTGCCCAAACCCAACTTCCACTAACTGTATTTCAAAAACACTACTTATATGGCATCAACTAAGCCTCCAACAAACGAGTGGGTTTCAGTCATTTCCTTGTGAATATCATTAACGCGGTTAAAAGCACTTTTCACTTTAAGTGATCATGTCAAGTAGCAGTATCCCATAGGAGGGAGGTAAAGTCATGAACAATAGTGTCTTTTCACAACCCTGGCATCAATTCTAGCTAGCCCTAGCCTCATCCTCCTACCCTTAGCTATATTCTAGCCCTAGTCTAGCCCTATGCACAGTTCTTGTGGGTAATAACTTTGAGACAATCAAGACCCTCTCGATCAACATAACCCAGAGCATTATATTGTGCTATGACTGTGAGTGAGTGGATTAAACCTGAAGTAGTGTGTGCATGTATTATTTATACTGTGGACTCATCACAGGCTCCTGCACCAGCACAGAACAGTGATCTTCCTCACTTTCAAATGATAAGACACTGAAGAGTGGGACAGAGTCTTCCCTCACTTTCAAATGATAAGACACTGAAGAGCGAGACAGAGTCTTCCCTCACTTTCAAATCTTTCATCAATAAGGGAATTGAGTAAAAGAGTAGCAGGCATTATCCAGGCTGTAATGCTCTTGAGGAGATAGACTTGGAATGTTGCTGCGTTCCTCTGCAGGATGTCGCACCAAGCTTAAGAATCCCCTCATACTCCAGAAACAGAAAGTCAATGGAGCTCTTGATGACCTTATGCACCATCACATACACATTGTGGGAAGCTTAGTCATGTTTATGGAGCTGTGAGGGTAACTTCATCAATTTTTTTGAAAACCGCTCGAGTCTGACATGAGGAAGGTGCAGTTTTCAGTCCTTGTGCCTTTGCTTTGGCTTTACTATCCCGACCAACACAAGAGGCCAAGTTTGGGTACTGGAAGGAGACAAGATGGCATCTAAGAGAGTAATCGTACATTTTCAGAAAGACATCAAAGTAAGTGTGCCTCTCCACCCATCATATCTTGCACAACCCTGGAGGGTTGCTTGCCTAGGAGTAATACATGTGCACAGGTGTCTGCCACACTGGATTTATGCATGTACATGTACACAGGTGCCTGCCACACTGGGTTTATGCATGTACACAGTGTCTGCCACACTGGGTTTATGCATGTGCACAGTGCCTGCCACACTGGGTTTATGCATGTACACAGGTGCCTGCCACACTGGGTTTATGCATGTACACAGTGTCTGACACACTGGGTTTATGCATGTACACATGTGTCTGCCACATATAATATAATATATCTGTTATATTATATATTATATTATATATCCATATAATGTAATATATCTGTTATATTATCCTTCTTTTTCTATTGGAGGAAGAGGAGAAGGTTTGGAGTTACAGTATTCACTCAATAATTGGCCCGACCGATCCAAAAGAGTTTCTGCAGCCCTTGAAGGATCTCACTCCTCCTCTCACGAGTTTCCATGTCGTACGTGAGGTGGGGTCAAGTAAGGTCAAGTAACCAAGTGGGTCTGTCTGACTACCCACTCTCTCCCAAAGATGTTTAAACATGCATGTACGTAAGTGTGCTGATCCAGCGAAAAAATAGTGGGACAGAAACAATCATATTCATAGAACTGTGCACCTGGTGACTCTCACACCAGCCAGGTGGAAGTCTGCATACCCTAAACACTCTCACACCGGACCAGGTGGAAGTCTGCATACCCTAAACACTCTCACACCGGACCAGGTGGAAGTCTGCATACCCTAAACACTCTCACACCGGACCAGGTGGAAGTCTGCATACCCTAAACACTCTCACACCGGACCAGGTGGAAGTCTGCATACCCTAAACACTCCCACACCGGACCAGGTGGAAGTCTGCATACCCTAAACACTCTCACACCGGACCAGGTGGAAGTCTGCATACCCTAAACACTCTCACACCGGACCAGGTGGAAGTCTGCATACCCTAAACACTCTCACACCGGACCACAATGCAGCTCTACGCCTAATCTTACACCAAAGAAATCCATCCACGAGTGCCTCCTCGCTCAAGGGCAAAGGAATTCAGAATGATTCCTGGTAAGCTCAGGTGCTTGCAGCTTCCATCAAAGAGCAAAAGCCAGGAAGAGACTATTCACGAAGGCAGTTACGATCATCAGCCATTACAAAAATCTGCTTTCTTTAGTTGCACGCTCTCCCCTTCCCCATCAGCAGAGGGTAAGTTTCAACTGAGCAATCTATTGGGCATGCACTTGCAAAGAATGGGTGCATACACAAATTAACCGCCCCACCCACCCACCCATGATGTCAGAGTTTACAACACAAGTGACATGGCTCGTGGTTAACTCCTGTGCACATCTAAATAATGATAAATGTGACACTTGACACAATCACAAATTGTCAGCACCGAGGCATGGTGGTAGGGGTGTGGCTCTATCCGTAGCCCTAGTCCAACCTAAACCCTAGCCCTAGTCCCACCTAAACCCTAGCCCTACTCCCACCTAAACCCTAGCCCTAGTCCCACCTAAACCCTACTCCTAGCCCTAGTCCCACCTAAACCCTACTCCTAGCCCTAGTCCCACCTAAACCCTACTCCTAGCCCTAGTCACACCTAAACCCTGCTCCTAGCCCTAGCCCCACCTAAACCCTACATGCAGACAGAGCCTGGGGAATTTGTCCTAATTTTGTAGTTCAAAACAACTAAGTGGCTCTATGTCTACATATGTATGCTCCCAAGAGGCAGGTTTGGTTTCACACCTCCATCACAACATGCACCACCAGTTTGCTATGCCATGCAACTAAAGACTGAAGTCCTTCATGTCCTGCTAGAATAACTGGCAAGTGATTGAGCCAGCACCAACAAAGCTGGCAACCTTGGTGCAGGAATGTGTTTAGTAATCAAACATCAACTAGACACACTGTTTAGCACTTCCTGTCACCACAAGGAAATATCCCCTTGTAGTGGTGTAGAACACAGTCAAATGTTGGTCCAGCGTGTTCCCCCGTAGAGCTATTGTCTACCTACGTCAACCAGGTGTGGTGTTGATCCAGGGTGTGCCCCCATAGAGCACCAACTTCAACTGGTCCAGTGTGTGTCCCCATAAAGCCATTGCCCACCTACTCAACCCAGTGTGCTGTTGGTGCAGTGTGTATCCTCATAGAGCTATTGTCCACCTACTCAACCCAGTGTGTTGTTGGTGCAGTGTGTATCTTCATAGAGCTATTGTCCACCTACTCAACCCAGTGTGCTGTTGGTCCAGCGTGTTCCTCCGTAGAGCTATTGTCTACCTACGTCAACCAGGTGTGGTTGATCCAGGGTGTGCCCCCATAGAGCTATTATCCACCAACTTCAACTGGTCCAGTGTGTGTCCCCATAAAGCCATTGCCCACCTACTCAACCCAGTGTGCTGTTGGTGCAGTGTGTATCTTCATAGAGCTACACCTACCCAACCCAGTGTGCTGTTGGTGCAGTGTGTATTCTCATAGAGCTATTGTCCACCCAGTGTGCTGTTGGTGCAGTGTGTATCCTCATAGAGCTATTGTCCATCTACTCAACCCAGTGTGCTGTTGGTGCAGTGTGTATCCTCATAGAGCTATTGTCCACCTACTCAACCCAGTGTGCTGTTGGTGCAGTGTGTATCCTCATAGAGCTATTGTCCACCTACTCAACCCAGTGTGCTGTTGGTCCAGTGTGTATCCTCATTAGAGCTATTGTCAACCTGCCTCAACCCAGTGTGCTGTTGGTGCAGTGTGTATTCTCATAGAGCTATTGTCCACCCAGTGTGCTGTTGGTGCAGTGTGTATCCTCATAGAGCTATTGTCCACCTACTCAACCCAGTGTGCTGTTGGTGCAGTGTGTATCCTCATAGAGCTATTGTCCATCTACTCAACCCAGTGTGCTGTTGGTGCAGTGTGTATCCTCATAGAGCTATTGTCCACCTACTCAACCCAGTGTGCTGTTGGTGCAGTGTGTATCCTCATTAGAGCTATTGTCAACCTGCCTCAACCCAGTGTGCTGTTGGTGCAGTGTGTATCCTCATAGAGCTATTGTCCACCTACTCAACCCAGTGTGCTGTTGGTCCAGTGTGTATCCTCATTAGAGCTATTGTCCACCTACTCAACCCAGTGTGCTGTTGGTGCAGTGTGTATCCTCATAGAGCTATTGTCCACCTACTCCACCCAGTGTGCTGTTGGTGCAGTGTGTATCCTCATAGAGCTATTGTCCACCTACTCAACCCAGTGTGCTGTTGGTGCAGTGTGTATCCTCATAGAGCTATTGTCCACCTACTCAACCCAGTGTGCTGTTGGTGCAGTGTGTATCCTCATAGAGCTATTGTCCACCTACTCAACCCAGTGTGCTGTTGGTGCAGTGTGTATCCTCATAGAGCTATTGTCCACCTACTCAACCCAGTGTGCTGTTGGTGCAGTGTGTATCCTCATAGAGCTATTGTCCACCTACTCAACCCAGCGTGCTGTTGGTGCAGTGTGTATCCTCATAGAGCACCTACTCAACCCAGTGTGCTGTTGGTGCAGTGTGTATCCTCAGAGCTCTTGCCCACCTACTCAACCCAGTGTGCTGTTGGTGCAGTGTGTATCCTCATAGAGCTATTGTCCACCTACTCAACCCAGTGTGCTGTTGGTGCAGTGTGTATCCTCATAGAGCTATTGTCCACCTACTCAACCCAGTGTGCTGTTGGTGCAGTGTGTGTCCTCATAGAGCTATTGTCCACCTACTCAACCCAGTGTGCTGTTGGTGCAGTGTGTGTCCCCATAGAGCTATTGTCCACCTACTCAACCCAGTGTGCTGTTGGTGCAGTGTGTGTCCCCATAGAGCTATTGTCCACCTACTCAACCCAGTGTGCTGTTGGTGCAGTGTGTATCCTCATAGAGCTATTGTCCACCCAGTGTGCTGTTGGTGCAGTGTGTGTCCCCATAGAGCTATTGTCCACCTACTCAACCCAGTGTGCTGTTGGTGCAGTGTGTATCCTCATTAGAGCTATTGTCAACCTGCCTCAACCCAGTGTGCTGTTGGTCCAGTGTGTGTCCTCATAGAGCTACACCTACTCAACCCAGTGTGCTGTTGGTCCAGTGTGTATCCTCATACATGTAGAGCTATTGTTCACCTACCACACACCCTTTGCACCTTGTCCTTTCACCATACCCCCACCCACATATCTGCCTCCTTAATCATAGCCCCACCCACACAGTTGCCTCCTTAATCATAGCCCCACCCACATAGCTGCCTCCTTAATCATAGCCCTGCCCACACAGGTGCCTCTAATCATATCCCTGCCCACATAGCTGCCTCCTTAATAAAGGTCCTGCCCACATAGTCCCCTATAATAATAATCACCTCTCAATTAATTGACTCCTCACCTTCTATGTTTGGCGAGCTTTGCTTGGGAGTGCAGACTATCTTCCAGTGGACACGGCTTTTCAGCAATCTACACACAGTACGAGAGGCATGATTTAGGCTGGCTCACAACATGTCCCAAGGCCTTCCCCTGTTGCATCAGTTCACAATATCAGCTTCACCACATGGCTTCGCGCTATTGAAATTTTACTCTCACCACAAATTAGGAACTCCACCCATTAATTAATGAACCTTCAATCTCTAAATGACTTGTGGGATACAACCATATACTAGCAGAGTTCCTCACTGCCTCTATCAATACAGCCATATACTAGCAGAGTTCCTCACTGACCTTTCCTCACTCATCTCTTCCTTAACCCTTTCACTGGCATAAGCGACTTAAGTCGCGAAAATTGATTTGTCGTGACGAAAAAATTCGTAAAAAATTAACGGTATTTACTTCAAAAATTGCACGAATATGCCTAAAGCATGCCTCTAATATACCCCTGAATATCAGGAAAATACGGAATGAGGAAAGGGAAGTAAACGTGCCAGCAAACATCACTTCCGGTTCATTCCCGGTCACGAAGAAGAAATGGCGACCCGCTTTAGTAGAGACGAAGCGTTAAGACTTCCTATTTGAGGATGACTTTGGCCTGTTCGAGATTGACGTTAGTGAAGAAGAGGAAGAAGGTGCCTGTGCTTACCTGGGAAGTGGCGTAGTTGACGGTGATGCTATGGCAGCTATAACAGAAGCTGTTGGCACCGACCACGAAGCAAGTTTTCAAAGTATACATAGGTCGCCCTACTCTGCCAAGCGAAGCTTCAGACGATAGTGATGATCATGAAGACTTCCCCCAAGGTAAGAATAGTTAAGAGTTGTATAGTAAAGCCTAGTAACTAGCATAATAATAAGAACTATTTCTCCTTGGAAGGTAGTTTCACTCATGGACCTGGAGGAGGAGGAGGAAGCAGCAGAGGAGAAGACAGGGTTGGAGGAGAGGTTATTATTTATATATATATATATATTTTATAATGTAGCATTACGTGTTTGTCTGAGTTATGCTGAACATGCAGACCTTCACAGTGCCAAGCATTGCCCTTTTATTTTTTATCTGTATTTATTTATAATTATGTTATGCACACTTTTGTTATATTTCAATTAGAGAAAACAATTACAATATCACAACAGTAACTTTAACACTCTGAATAATACTCAAAACTCAAATACAAGAGACTACAGTCAAAAAGGTTCAAAACCAGACTATTGGTTCCTAAGACTACTATAATCTGACATGCGTATATATCACTAAGACTACAGATAAATACATGATGTCATGACATGCCCAAGCTACTTAATTACTTATTACATGAATATGTAAGTGGCTAGATATATAATCAGTTCTCTGACTGTTGCATCCATATAAGGTCAAGTTATCACAACTTTGCATATACTTTTATTTATTTTTCAGTACTATGGACCCTAGCCCTTACTTCCTCTTTGTTATGCTATTCACATCTTTGTGGTTTGATATAAAAATGTTGTTGACAAATAGTTGTTGTTGACCAAACGTTGACTAGCTAACATTGCTGGTTTCATGTGTAATATGAAATTGAGATGATATAAACCCTTTTATTTTACTTCCTGTCTCTTATAACAATATTCACATTTCTGTGGTTTGTTGCTAAGCAACTAAAATTTACCATAACGTCCCTTCATGCATCAGCTATCACCTGATATATAGTTGTTGGGTACTTGTCTTCATGTGGTCCTCTATAAAAAAATTATGTGGAAATTGTGTCAATTTTTGTAAAAAGTCCTCCGTAAATCTGCCATTAAGATACAGCCATGTGCTAGGAGAGTTCCTCACTGCCTCTATCAACCTTTCCTTACTGCCTCTATCAACCTTTCCTCACTCATCTCTTCCTTAAGATACAGCCATGTGCTAGGAGAGTTCCTCACTGCCTCTATCAACCTTTCATCACTCATCTTTTCCTTAAGATACAGCCATGTGCTAGGAGAGTTCCTCACTGCCTCTATCAACCTTTCCTCACTCATCTCTTCCTTAAGATACAGCCATGTGCTAGGAGAGTTCCTCAATGCCTCTATCAACCTTTCCCCACTCATCTCTTCCTTAAGATACAGCCATGTGCTAGGAGAGTTCCTCACTGCCTCTATCAACCTTTCCTCGCTCATCTCTTCCTTTTAAGATACAGCCATGTGCTAGGAGAGTTCCTCACTGCCTCTATCAACCTTTCCTCGCTCATCTCTTCCTTTTAAGATACAGCCATATGCTAGGAGAGTTCCTCACTGCCTCTATAAAATAAATACATCAAAGAGTTTGTATGACACGCCTCTTCTCCGTATGCACATGCCCAATAGAATGGTCATTGATTTAAAATAGGAACAAAACTTTACTTCCAATTGGATCGGGGGTGCAAGCAAAATTAATTTTCTGGGGAGAGGGGGGGGAGAGGTGACGATCGCAACTGCCTGGCTTTTGCTACTGTTTCTGGAAGTTCTTCTGTGGAAAGCAGCACGGGCAGCCGCTCACCAGGAGAATGGATTTCGTTGGTGAAGTTTTGTAGTAGACATACAGCGATATAGAGCTGCTTATGCTCACTTACTTCAATGGAGCAGGTTCTTATAGCACCTGCAGCTCGTTGTATTCTATTTAAACAGTTTGAGAAGTTATTCTTTAAAAAAAAGTTATAGCTAAAAATATAATTAATAAGAAATAGTCTCTGGAGCAGACACACAAATAAAGCACACCAACACGTGCCGACTGACTCGTTGTGACCAGAAGTAGAATAGAAATTTCGTCTATTCCAGCGAGGTGCGACTTCATGTTCTCAATATCACATCATCTGGACATGTGTCATGTCGCTAGTGTGAGTGGCATACTGTGAACCGAGCTTTAGACCCTAGCCATTAGTGGCAGTGAGCAAGAATGTCCTTACCTTCTTCCTTTGGTCTACGGCAGAGATGCCTCGCAGGTTGTCCTCCTCGTCCGAGTCTAGGGGGGAGCTGTCCATGTTGAAGAGCGGACCAGTTGTCTTGGTCGGATTAGAGATGTCCCGCTTGGTGATCTGATAGGGTGAACCAACATCACGCCTCCCGTCATTGGACACAGGCACTTCGTGATCTGTCAAGTCATCGGACACAGGCCCTCCCTGGTTGGTCGAGTCTAAAGGTCAGAATACAGGAGGGTATATGTAGGTAGGACAGTCACAACCCAGTTAATTATCCTCCGCAGTGGGGGCAGATATTCATCCACTCACATAATAACACCCTAAGTAGTTCACGCCGTATGATAAACAGATTATTAATGTATGCTGAATCTTCATAATGCTTCATCCTCGCTATTGGGCCAACACTTTGTGCTGCCATGGCAACCACATGCCACACTTACATGCGTAGGCTACTGTATGTCCACACACACAATCTAGCACAGTGTATAATCACCCTGGACATGCTCCAGGGTTACCATGGCAACCTGTTTGAACTCTGATCCCATATATGATAAGGGTTACAGGTGTGCAGCCACTGGCCTGAATATGTGTAGCTTGACCCCCTACAACTCAAGTACCTTGACCCCACACACATCATGTACCTTGACCCCACAACTCATGTAGGTTGACCCCACACCTCATGTAGGTTGACCCGCCACACCGAATGTAGTCAGTCGCACACCTCCATGCAGATGACCCTTGCATGGTTAGTTGCTCAAGAGTTGGGAAGTGGGGAAGCACCCCTTCATACAAGCTTGGAGACGTTCAGCCACGGCTCCTTTCCTTTACACATGCAGCCAGTGAATGTGCACATACGTACAAGTTCTCATCGCATACTTCCTCCTCTGTCTCACCCACTCTCTCATCGCTCCCTCTTCACTTCCTACCCCTCCCCATCTCCACACTCTCACCCTCTTTGTCTTGTCTTGGTAGTGGCCTCAGCTTAGCCTCAGCATTCTGAGCCACCGACAGCAACAGCTTCATGGCGTGACCCGTTCCAGTGTCGTCATAGTGCAGGGAGCTGATTGGACCATCCATGACCTTTTGATGCCTGAGAGTCACACCCCCACCGCCTAACAAATCCTCTTCAGAGTCCCACGTGCTGATGGTCTTGTTCTTTCCCACGGGCTCCCCATCCACCTCGTCCACCCCATTGCTACCCTCCCCTCGCTGCTGGTCAGTCTCTTCATCTGCCAGCAGTTGCTTGTCTTGCCGCTCCAGCTGTTGCTGGTCTAGTAACTTCGTGCAGCGGGCAAACTTCTCCTTTACATCCAGCACACGGTGATAAGCAAAGGTCGCGTTGTCCTTGATCCACTGGCTGTCTTCCATATTCTCCATCAGCTGGCGGAGCTGCTCGATCTCCTCTTCACTAGGCGGAGGGTAGCTGGCCAGGAACTGCTCCATCTCCAGCTTGACCTGTTGCTGCTGCTGGTCGCTGGTGTCGTTGTGTTGCGAGGTGTGTTGTGTGGAGCCCAACATGTCTGTGGTGGAGAGTAGAGTAGCACTATGGATGCACCAGTCTAGAGCCTGCACACACACACACACACGCGCACATACACACACAAGCACAGGCAGAGAACATGCACATATCAAACCACATTATCAACCACATTATCAACCACATTGTGAAGTAACTCACAAGTAGTGTGGGAGGTGTGTGCACAACAACACTGTGCTGAAGTTGGCAGAGCACACTACTGTAGTGTGTGTGTACTGCAGCTGCTACTAACATGTGTAGTAACTGTCTACACTTGGGTGTGGTAAGAATGATGTAATGTGTAATGATGTATTGCTGGTGGTTTCCCTCCTTTTCCAGTAGGAGTAGTCAACATTTCCTATAAGATCCTATAAGAGCGAGCATCCTGGGCTGGGTGGAACATGGCATGCAGGGCTGGGTGGAACATGGCATCCTGGGCTGGGTGGAACATGGCATGCTGGGCTGGGTGGAACATGGCATGCTGGGCTGGGTGGAACATGGCGTGCTGGGGTGGGTGGAACATGGCATGCTGGGGTGGGTGGAACATGGCATGCTGGGGTGGGTGGAACATGGCATGCTGGGGTGGGTGGAACATGGCATGCTGGGCTGGGTGGAACATGGCATGCTGGGCTGGGTGGAACATGGCATGCTGGGGTGGGTGGAACATGGCATGCTGGGGTGGGTGGAACATGGCATGCTGGGGTGGGTGGAACATGGCATGCTGGTGTGGGTGGAACATGGCATGCTGGTGTGGGTGGAACATGGCATGCTGGGGTGGGTGGAACATGGCATGCTGGGGTGGGTGGAACATGGCATGCTGGGGTGGGTGGAACATGGCATGCTGGTGTGGGTGGAACATGGCATGATGGGGTGGGTGGAACATGGCATACTGGGGTGGGTGGAACATGGCATGCTGGGGTGGGTGGAACATGGCATGCTGGGGTGGGTGCAACATGGCATGCTGGGGTGGGTGGAACATGGCATGCTGGGGTGGGTGGAACATGGCATGCTGGTGGCACTGTTCCCTAGAGAACCAGGCACATCTAAGTGCAGCCTTGAGCATCATCTCCTGCACCTCACACCAAGTGGTGGCAGCCCACAAACTGCTTGTGTGACTTGCTATGAAGAGAAACCCAGCAAGCCGCTAGTCCACGAGATGTTCCACAAGCCGCCCAGCAGGCAACTGTCACATCATCAGACCACAAGCCTACTATGTAGGTCTTGCATGTGCACACAAGTTGAAGCTACTGAGTTGATGAGGAGCTTGCATTAGGTGAGGCTCAGAGTACTGAGCGAGTGCACACACTTCAGACAACGTCTTGATCACTAATAGCCTCATTGAAGCCTGACATACACACACACACAGAGGGAGGAAGCAGGAGGCTCCATCCACACCAAGGTGACTATTTATGTACTGTTTACGCCTATGCTCACAAGCAATGAATGCATCTGTGTGTGTGTATGTGTGTGTGTGTGTATGCAGTGAAAAGGCTTGCCAGTCGGAGGCCCAGCAGTGACTGGGGGCAGTGTCTTGTTGGTACACAGCCCACACACTAACAATCAAGTCAGCATCACAGCTAAGGGTTCCGTAACTATAGCATCACCACTGGTGCTTCACTCCACACACACATGCAACAAGAGGGAAGCACATGAAAACTTACGCTATGTCGATCATGCTCCTGCAATCACTCCCCCCCCCCCCCCACAGACAGAGCCAGGGCAGTGGGGGTTGCCATGTACATACATGTAAGTTAAACTATATGCTTCTTGATAAGAGTAGCATCTCAAGAGAAATGGTCGCTGCAATACTTGATATGTCTGCAGTATCTAGTTGTAGGAGGTGTCTAAACACTTCTCAGGCAGACATCAAGGATTCCACTCACCCTCGGCACTGCTCAGGAAGATGGCAACACCCACATGGGGTAGGTACCACCCTGGAAGATGGCGACACCCAGGTGTAATTATGCATTTGTAATTGGCTTGTTCATGTTCAAAGTTTGTGCATATTTCAGGAAGTGAACAGGAGCAGGAGCTGCTGCACTTGATGCCACACGGTCATTACTTAGTGTCTGTCCTGGTGTTGGTCTAGTGATCTTGTAATGGATATCCTTGTAGTGGAGTACACAGTGCAGTGCAAGACCTACATGGTCTCTAGAGCACTGTCCACAACCAGGTCGTCAATAGCTGGTGTTGATTTTTAAGACGCATCTGGCCAGTAAAAGGTTCACTCAATTTCAAAGTGCTTGAGTGTTCCTGAACATTAGCTGTGCTAGCAAGTGTTAATGAGTTTACTGGAGGGAAAGTAAACAACAACAAATTATCCACTCGGAGACAACTTTTGAGTTCACTGCATAGCAACCTCATCTACACTCAGAGACAACTTTTGAGTTCACTGCATAGCAACCTCATCTACACTCAGAGACAACTTTTGAGTTCACTGCATAGCAACCTCATCTACACTCAGAGACAACTTTTGAGTTCACTGCATAGCAACCTCATCTACACTCAGAGACAACTTTTGAGTTCACTGCATAGCAACCTCATCTACACTCAGAGACAACTTTTGAGTTCATTGCATAGCAACCTCATCTACACTCAGAGACAACTTTTGAGTTCACTGCATAGCAACCTCATCTACACTCAGAGACAACTTTTGAGTTCACTGCATAGCAACCTCATCTACACTCAGAGACAACTTTTGAGTTCACTACATAGCAACCTCATCTACACTCAGAGACAACTTTTGAGTTCACTGCATAGCAACCTCATCTACACTCAGAGACAACTTTTGAGTTCACTGCATAGCAACCTCATCTACACTCAGAGACAACCTATTGCATACATTAAAAATGCTCTCAAAGTAGTTTGAAGTTAATTGAACTTCTTGTTGGTTGATTGACCACTTGTAAAATCAGTGTCACTTGCTTGCCCTCTCCCTATACCAACCTAACCCCAGACATTTTAGTGTCTGTTTCAGCCCTCAAGAAATTATCTTTTGACATTCAGGAGCTAGAGAGAAGTTGTGATGGGGGCTTAAAATATTCCCCACTGTTTTGACCTTTAAGGGCCCCATCAAAGGCTTCCTAATATCTGCTATCCGGTTAGTCTAGACGCTGTTGTTGTGCTGCTCCAGGATCCCCCCTCACCACACTCATCTCTGTTTTGAGCAATTCTGACCTAAGCATGTTCAGCCTTGACTCCAGCTGGTCTATACAGGCTCCAGGCTATCCTAACACACTATGTACCTGCATTCATAGTGTCTGTTTTGAGCTGGCTCCTATAAATTGAAACTAGCTTACTCCAAGCTCAGAAGCTAAAAAGACACATACACATAGAACATGTGTGTGTGTGTGCGAATTCTTCCTGGTAGATATTGACAACATTCTCCCTGTGTCCACTCTCACATTCCATTATCTTTGATGATGTCAATCAAATGACTGTCACTCTGGAAGTGAGACACACATGTCTCCCCCGGCAGTGAGACAAACACATGTCTCCCCCAGCAGTGAGACACACACACGTCTCCCCCAGCAGTGAGACACACACACGTCTCCCCCAGCAGTGAGACACACACACGTCTCCCCCAGCAGTGAGACACACACACGTCTCCCCCAGCAGTGAGACACACACATGTCTCCCCCAGCAGTGAGACACACACATGTCTCCCCCAGCAGTGAGACACACACATGTCTCCCCCAGCAGTGAGAGACACACATGTCTCCCCCAGCAGTGAGACACACACATGTCTCCCCCAGCAGTGAGACACACACATGTCTCCCCCAGCAGTGAGACACACACATGTCTCCCCCAGCAGTGAGACACACACATGTCTCCCCCAGCAGTGAGACACACACATGTCTCCCCCAGCAGTGAGACACACACATGTCTCCCCCAGCAGTGAGACACACACATGTCTCCCCCAGCAGTGAGACACACACATGTCTCCCCCAGCAGTGAGACACACACATGTCTCCTCCAGCAGTGAGACACACACATGTCTCCCCCAGCAGTGAGACACACACATGTCTCCCCCAGCAGTGAGACACACACATGTCTCCTCCAGCAGTGAGACACACACATGTCTCCCCCAGACGTGAGACACACACATGTCTCCTCCAGCAGTGAGACACACACATGTCTCCCCCAGCAGTGAGACACACACATGTCTCCCCCAGCAGTGAGACACACACATGTCTCCCCCAGACACACATGTCTCCCCCAGCAGTGATACACACACACGTCTCCTCCAGCACAACCTAATGCCACACTTGTTTGCAGTCGCCTCTCAACACAGCAATTAGCTGACCACAGACTTGCTGGGAGCCCTGTGTGTGTGTGTGTGTGTGTGCGCACGTGTGTGAATATTGTACATGTACATGTATGTACGTACCGTGTGTGTGTGTGAATGTGAGCATGTGTGTGTTCTAGACTATGTATATAGACTCTTGCAGCATTGAGTGATGGGGTACAAGCCTGGGAGCCCCATCCTCCTCTGCTTGGCTTGAGTGATGGGGTACAAGCCTGGGAGCCCCATCCTCCTCTGCTTGGCTTGAGTGATGGGGTACAAGCCTGGGAGCCCTATCCAGGCTTGAGATGGGGTACAAGCCTGGGAGCCCCATCCTCCTCTGTTTGGCTTGAGTGATGGGGTACAAGCCTGGGAGCCCCATCCTCCTCTGTTTGGCTTGAGTGATGGGGTACAAGCCTGGGAGCCCCATCCTCCTCTGCTTGGCTTGAGTGATGGGGTACAAGCCTGGGAGCCCCATCCTCCTCTGTTAGGCTTGAGTGATGGGGTACAAGCCTGGGAGCCCCATCCTCCTCTGTTAGGCTTGAGTGATGGGGTACAAGCCTGGGAGCCCCATCCTCCTCTGTTTGGCTTGAGTGATGGGGTACAAGCCTGGGAGCCCCATCCTCCTCTGTTAGGCTTGAGTGATGGGGTACAAGCCTGGGAGCCCCATCCTCCTCTGTTTGGCTTGAGTGATGGGGTACAAGCCTGGGAGCCCCATCCTCCTCTGCTTGGCTTGAGTGATGGGGTACAAGCCTGGGAGCCCCATCCTCCTCTGCTTGGCTTGAGTGATGGGGTACAAGCCTGGGAGCCCCATCCTCCTCTGCTTGGCTTGAGTGATGGGGTACAAGCCTGTGAGCCCCATCCTCCTCTGTTAGGCTTGAGTGATGGGGTACAAGCCTGGGAGCCACATCCTCCTCTGTTAAGCTTGAGTGATGGGGTACAAGCCTGGGAGCCCTATCCAGGCTTGAGATGGGGTACAAGCCTGGGAGCCCCATCCTCCTCTGTTAGGCTTGAGTGATGGGGTACAAGCCTGGGAGCCCCATCCTCCTCTGTTTGGCTTGAGTGATGGGGTACAAGCCTGGGAGCCCCATCCTCCTCTGTTTGGCTTGAGTGATGGGGTACAAGCCTGGGAGCCCCATCCTCCTCTGCTTGGCGTGAGTGATGGGGTACAAGCCTGGGAGCCCCATCCTCCTCTGCTTGGCTTGAGTGATGGGGTACAAGCCTGGGAGCCCCATCCTCCTCTGCTTGGCTTGAGTGATGGGGTACAAGCCTGGGAGCCCCATCCTCCTCTGTTAGGCTTGAGTGATGGGGTACAAGCCTGGGAGCCCCATCCTCCTCTGTTAGGCTTGAGTGATGGGGTACAAGCCTGGGAGCCCCATCCTCCTCTGTTTGGCTTGAGTGATGGGGTACAAGCCTGGGAGCCCCATCCTCCTCTGTTAGGCTTGAGTGATGGGGTACAAGCCTGGGAGCCCCATCCTCCTCTGTTAGGCTTGAGGCTTGAGTGATGAGGTACAAGCCTGGGAGCCCCATCCTCCTCTGCTTGGCTTGAGTGATGGGGTACAAGCCTGGGAGCCCCGTCCTCCTCTGTTTGGCTTGAGTGATGAGGTACGAGCCTGGGAGCCCCATCCTCCTCTGCTTGGCTTGAGTGATGGGGTACAAGCCTGGGAGCCCCATCCTCCTCTGTTAGGCTTGAGTGATGGGGTACAAGCCTGGGAGCCCCATCCTCCTCTGCTTGGCTTGAGTGATGGGGTACAAGCCTGGGAGCCCCACCCTCCTCTGTTAGGCTTGAGTGATGGGGTACAAGCCTGGGAGCCCCATCCTCCTCTGTTAGGCTTGAGTGATGGGGTACAAGCCTGGGAGCCCCATCCTCCTCTGCTTGGCTTGAGTGATGGGGTACAAGCCTGGGAGCCCCATCCTCCTCTGCTTGGCTTGAGTGATGGGGTACAAGCCTGGGAGCCCCACCCTCCTCTGTTAGGCTTGAGTGATGGGGTACAAGCCTGGGAGCCCCATCCTCCTCAGTTAGGCTTGAGTGATGGGGTACAAGCCTGGGAGCCCCATCCTCCTCTGTTTGGCTAACATTTTCTCTGTTGCTAGTGTGTGCACAGTGTAACTCCACAACCCCATAGCTACTTCAAATTAGTGCTCACCACTTCAATGAGCCTGTGTAGCTTGACTGAGTCTGCCAAGGTCTTCTTCCTATCACTGAGTCTGGAGTCAAAGTCTGAGAGCAGATGTTGGATCTTGCCCATGAGAGGCTTTACACTGCCAGACTGAGAATAAGGACTCTCTTCCAACTCCGATCCACTGCTCAGTATCACCGCCGCACTCGACAAGATCTCCTGCACAGAGACAGTTAACATTCAATTAATGGATCCGTCATGCATCAATGAATTAACTGACTGAAGTGAGTACACTGACACATGACAACCACTTCATGATGGTGGTGCAAGTGTGTGTATGTGTGTGTGTGTATGTGTGTGTGTGTATGTGTGTGTGTATGTGTGTTTGTTTGTACTGAACCCATGTTGTGGATACATACGATGCGATTGAAGCCAGTTATTTTGAATGCAAAAACAGATGACACACTACACCTCACAAGAGTATACAGTAGCTTGAAGGCTAGTGCAGAGAGTGAGGACTAGGACAGAGGGCGAGGACTAGGACAGAGGGTGAGGGACAGAGGGTGAGGACTAGGACAGAGGGTGAGGGACAGAGGGCGAGGACTAGGGTGAGGACTAGGGCAGAGGGTGAGGACTAGGACAGAGTGAGAGGACTAGGACAGAGGGAGAGGACTAGGACAGAGGGTGAGGACTAGGACAGAGGGCAAGGACTAGGACAGAGGGCAAGGACTAGGACAGAGGGCGAGGACTAGGACAGAGGGCTAGGACAGAGGGCGAGGACTAGGACAGAGGGCGAGGACTAGGACAGAGGGCGAGGACTAGGACAGAGGGTGAGATTAGGACAGAGGGCGAGGACTAGGACAGAGGGAGAGGACTAGGACAGAGGGTGAGGACTAGGACAGAGGGTGAGGACTAGGACAGAGGGCGAGACTAGGGCAGAGGGCGAGGACAGAGGGCAAGGACTAGGACAGAGGGCGAGGACTAGGAGAGGGCGAGGAGACTAGGGCAGAGGGCGAGGACTAGGACAGAGGGCGAGGACTAGGACAGAGGGCGAGGACTAGGACAGAGGGCGAGGACTAGGACAGAGGGCGAGGAGACAGAGGGCGAGGACTAGGACAGAGGGCGAGGACTAGGACAGAGGACAAGGACTAGGACAGAGGGAGAGGACTACACTGTAGGACAGAGGGAAAGGACTAGGACAGAGGGCGAGGACTAGGACAGAGGGTGAGGACTAGGACAGAGGGCGAGGACTAGGACAGAGGGAGAGGACTAGGACAGAGGGAGAGGACTAGGACAGAGGGTGAGGACTAGGACAGAGGGAGAGGACTAGGACAGAGGGCGAGGACTAGGACAGAGGGCAAGGACTAGGACAGAGGGCAAGGACTAGGACAGAGGGCGAGGACTAGGACAGAGGGTGAGGACTAGGACAGAGGGTGAGGACTAGGACAGAGGGTGAGGGTGTTTTGTCTAGCCTTGGCCTCACACTAGCTGTTGAGACAAGTAGAGAGGGTGCAAGCAAGTGCTGCTATTGATCACTCAGTTCCTGCCATGCAATAAACAGGAAGTGTAGTGCACCTCCACTATACAAGCTACATGTATGTGGCTGTCATCAGAGACCATTGCCACAGCAGCTCCCGGCACTAACATGCATGCCTGTGTGTAGCAAGAATCGCATCACAGCAACTGTGGGCACACAATGGTGTGTGGTGTACAAGAATAACAATCCACAAACAAGAACAAATGTTCATCAACATCTGTCTAGTACACAAATCAATCTCTGTGATGTTGGAAATGGAGAGGTCACCAGAGGTCTGGTGGGCACAGTGCAGGTCTGTAACTAACAACCAGCTGGTTTTCACCTCACACATGTAGTCTGCATTACCAGGCAGAGGCACAGAGCAGGTCTGTAACTAACAACCATATCTCCACACAAGTAGGCAGGATAAATCTTGTCTACACTGTCAACATAACTGTATTGCCTAGCAACCAACTAAGGTGCATTTGCACCTTAAAAGTCACATGTTAATTATGCGTCGGAAAGGTGTCACATACAATAACAGTTTGCAAACCATGGCCATGTGGCTGTCCCTATTGCAAACCATGGCCATGTGGCTGTCCCTATTGCAAACCATGGCCATGTGGCAGTCCCTATTGCAAACCATGGCCATGTGGCTGTCCCTATTGCAAACTATGGCCATGTGGCAGTCCCTATTGCAAACCATGGCCATGTGGCTGTCCCTATTGCAAACCATGGCCATGTGGCTGTCCCTATTGCAAACCATGGCCATGTGGCTGTCCCTATTGCAAACCATGGCCATGTGGCAGTCCCTATTGCAAACCATGGCCATGTGGCAGTCCCTATTGCAAACCATGGCCATGTGGCTGTCCCTATTACAAACCATGGCCATATGGCTGTCCCTATTGCAAACCATGGCCATGTGGCTGTCCCTATTGCAAACCATGGCCATGTGGCTGTCCCTATTGCAAACCATGGCCATGTGGCTGTCCCTATTGCAAACCATGGCCATGTGGCTGTCCCTACTGCATGCCGTGTGTGTGTGTGTGTGTGTGTGTGTGTGTGTTTGTCACCTGAGCCTGTGGTTGTTAGACAAGTAAAAACTCATGACAGGATGCCAATTCTTACTCGATAGATAGCTGCCATTTTCTCAGTGTATAGTTGAATACAAGACTAACATTTCAGCTTGGGATATCTGCATGCACCAGCTGGCTAGCCGGCAGCCAGGTAGTCCACCACAGCTGTGCACACTAGTCCAGGTCACCACAGCTGTGCACACTAGTCTACTAGTCCAGGTAGTCCACCACAGCTGTGCACACTAGTCCACTAGTCCAGGTCACCACAGCTGTGCACACTAGTCTACTAGTCCAGGTAGTCCACCACAGCTGTGCACACTAGTCCACTAGTCCAGGTAGTCCACCACAGCTGTGCACACTAGTCCACTAGTCCAGGTAGTCCACCACAGCTGTGCACACTAGTCCACTAGTCCAGGTAGTCCACCACAGCTGTGCACACTAGTCCACTAGTCCAGGTAGTCCACCACAGCTGTGCACACTAGTCCAGGTCACCACAGCTGTGCACACTGACCAATGCTATCCTGTAGGTAGAGCACATGTACAGACTGGAAACTGTTCTGCTTGCCCAGGGAGTTGAGTTGCATATGGTCACTACTAAATCCAGAAACAAAGATATCTCCACAAATTGTGCTCCAACCAGAACTAGAGCCATGATGAGCTCAGATGTGAACATGATGAGGTACAGGCTAGAGCTAGGGCTATAGCTAGGGCTATAGCTAGGGCTATAGCTAGGGCTATAGCTAGGGCTACAACTAGGGCTAGAGCTAGGGCATAAGCCCAGAGCCATCTATATTCCTGGTTTCCCACTTGACAAAACCATGGTCACCGTGGTCGAGAGGGAAGGGCAGAAAACTTGACGCTCCTCATCGCTACTGACAATTCTCACCACTCCCACTGGTTGCAGAAAGCCAGGTACACGTATATGTACGGTCAACACTGCAGCTAACCGTGCAGGCCAACCAGGCGGGCCAACCAGGCAGGCCAACCAGGCAGGCCAACCAGGCAGGCCAACCAGGCAGGCCAACCAGGCAGGCCAACCAGGCAGGCCAACTATACTGGGTTATGCAGATAGGAACCAATAAGAGTCCACACATCACGTGCTGAACACTCACCTTCAATGTAACAGCTACATGCAAGATAATTAGACAATTAAGGAAACATCTCGACTAAGTAGGTCTCTACACAGGTAAGATGAGTCTCTTAGGTATTGGAGCAGAGATAGAGGCAGCACAGAGGGAAAGGAGAAAGCATAGGAAGAGCAGAGAAGAAGGACAGAGAGGGAGGGAGCAGAGAAGGTGAACTACAAGCAGCCACACACTGTATGATTGAACAACAGTAGCTGGTTGACAGGCTTGGCAGGAGTGGCTATGTACTGCACTGTGTGTGGAGGTCAGCCATGGCCTGGTCACTCCAGCTGGCTAATGTAGCAGCAACTACTCCACCATGGCAATGGCCTGTCATCGTGACTAACTTCTAAAAGCATTGAGTGATGAGTTGAAGCACTCGCTACGTAGAGCTCAGCACCTGAAATATGTCTCCAGTCAGTCTTGCTTCATCCCATTTGGGATAAACAACATTCAAGACTCAATGCCTCCATGCAGTGTGGCTTTGCAGAGAGAGTCTGTTGGCCAATTACTACTTCTGGTATTGGGCCCACCATTATCAGCCTCTTTATCCTTTTCTGCATCCACTTGCTGTCTGTTGTGTCCGTCACATGCAATCTACAGGTGGGCATTATCTGGCAGTGAATAAAGCCACACATGCCTTTCCAGGGTTTCATGCAGGCTGGGGGGAGGGTGGATTTGCCACCCATACATGCCTTTCCAGGGTTTCATGCAGGCTGGGGGGAGGGTGGATTTCCCACCCACACATGCCTTTCCAGGGTTTCTTGCAGGCTGGGGGAAGGGTGGATTTCCCACCCACACATGCCTTTCCAGGGTTTCATGCAGGCTGGGGGAAGGGAGAAATGTTGGATAGTCCCAAAATAATTTTCTTAGTCTGCCTATACTTCTATAAAGGCCACACCTACTCCCTTTGAAGATATCTTGGAGGTTTTCAAGATAACTAGCTAACAAACCATTGCATGAAGCTAATATGGCTCAAACTGATTCTTTGGCCAACATTTCAACCAATGCACTCTGCACTTCTTCAGGGAAAGAAAAACAATTTAAGCCGATGGAAATAGAAATCTATCTACTGTTTACTTGCCTGGTCTTGATGTTATTTCAGTCAGGAGGGATATCCTTCCCCACACCCCACACCCTATGCACCCTGTGACACACTGCTTTCCCACTTGCCTGCTGCCTTCTTCTATAAATATACTAGGCATGGGTGACCTGCTCATTGTACTCGGGTTAAGGTAATGATGCCTTTCCTTGCATGCACCAGATATACACTGGAGACATTAGTTGGAGGCATGCCTAGCAGTTGGGTTAAGGTAATGATGCCTTTCCTGGCATGCACCAGGTATACACTGGAGACATTAGTTGGAGGCATGCCTAGCAGTTGGGTTAAGGTAATGATGCCTTTCCTGGCATGCACCAGATATACACTGGAGACATTAGTTGGAGGCATGCCTAGCAGTTGGGTTAAGGTAATGATGTCTTTCCTGGCATGCACCAGGTATACACTGGAGACATTAGTTGGAGGCATGCCTAGCAGTTGGGTTAAGGTAATGATGCCTTTCCTTGCATGCACCAGATATACACTGGAGACATTAGTTGGAGGCATGCCTAGCAGTTGGGTTAAGGTAATGATGCCTTTCCTGGCATGCACAAGATATACACTGGAGACATTAGTTGGAGGCATGCCTAGCAGTTGGGTTAAGGTAATGATGCCTTTCCTGGCATGCACCAGATATACACTGGAGACATTAGTTGGAGGCATGCCTAGCAGTTGGGTTAAGGTAATGATGCCTTTCCTTGCATGCACCAGATATACACTGGAGACATTAGTTGGAGGCAATGCCTAGCAGTTGGGTTAAGGTAATGATGCCTTTCCTTGCATGCACCAGATATACACTGGAGACATTAGTTGGAGGCATGCCTAGCAGTTGGGTTAAGGTAATGATGCCTTTCCTGGCATGCACCAGATATACACTGGAGACATTAGTTGGAGGCATGTCTAATAATCGCACAAGCACTACAAATGAGAGAGCCAACTAACTGATCATGGCAGTCACAACAATGACGAGTAGTAGCACGTGCAAACCATCAGCACCAACAAACCTGGCGTAACTATCAACTTATTAGCCCTGGGCACAATATAGATAGAGGATTACCAATGGCACCAACACTGCGCCTGCAGTGCCAACACCTCACAGAACTGCCTCCACCTGTAGCCGCTCCTATTCAGACATTCAACGCCACAGGCCACTTCACATGCCTTACTTGGCAATGACCAGCTTAGCTAACACAGCACATCAACATCTTCATTGGCAAAGTGTGCAAAAGCAACACACCAACCAAGACAAGTATCCAAGAATCCTAAACTTATCAACATCTTGCTCTAGCCGAGACATTGCACACTCCTTCTCTGCCAGAGGCTTGCTACCTAGTAATGTTGCTAATGACTGCACACCCCTTCTCTGTCAGAGGCTTGCTACCTAGTAATGTTGCTAATGACTGCACATTCCTTCTCTGTCAGAGGCTTGCTACCTAGTAATGTTGCTAATGACTGCACACTCCTTCTCTGCTAGAAGCTTGCTACCTAGTAATGTTGCTAATGACTGCACACTCCTTCTCTGTCAGAGGCTTGCTACCTAGTAATGTTACTAATATACTGCACACTCCTTCTCTGTCAGAGGCTTGCTACCTAGTAATGTTGCTAATGACTGCACACTCCTTCTCTGTCAGAGGCTTGCTACCTAGTAATGTTGCTAATGACTGCACACTCCTTCTCTGTCAGAGGCTTGCTACCTAGTAATGTTGCTAATGACTGCACACTCCTTCTCTGTCAGAGGCTTGCTACCTAGTAATGTTGCTAATGACTGCACACTCCTTCTCTGTCAGAGGCTTGCTACCTAGTAATGTTACTAATATACTGCACACTCCTTCTCTGTCAGAGGCTTGCTACCTAGTAATGTTGCTAATGACTGCACACTCCTTCTCTGCCAGAGGCTTGCTACCTAGTAATGTTGCTAATATACTGCACACTCCTTCTCTGTCAGAGGCTTGCTACCTAGTAATGTTGCTAATGACTGCACACTCCTTCTCTGTCAGAGGCTTGCTACCTAGTAATGTTACTAATATACTGCACACTCCTTCTCTGTCAGAGGCTTGCTACCTAGTAATGTTACTAATATACTGCACACTCCTTCTCTGTCAGAGGCTTGCTACCTAGTAATGTTGCTAATGACTGCACACTCCTTCTCTGCCAGAGGCTTGCTACCTAGTAATGTTGCTAATATACTGCACACTCCTTCTCTGTCAGAGGCTTGCTACCTAGTAATGTTGCTAATGACTGCACACTCCTTCTCTGTCAGAGGCTTGCTACCTAGTAATGTTACTAATATACTGCACACTCCTTCTCTGTCAGAGGCTTGCTACCTAGTAATGTTGCTAATGACTGCACACTCCTTCTCTGCCAGAGGCTTGCTACCTAGTAATGTTGCTAATATACTGCACACTCCTTCTCTGTCAGAGGCTTGCTACCTAGTAATGTTGCTAATGACTGCACACTCCTTCTCTGTCAGAGGCTTGCTACCTAGTAATGTTGCTAATGACTGCACACTCCTTCTCTGTCAGAGGCTTGCTACCTAGTAATAGCTAATGACTGCACACCCCTTCTCTGCCAGAGGCTTGCTACCTAGTAATGTTGCTAATGACTGCACACTCCTTCTCTGTCAGAGGCTTGCTACCTAGTAATGTTGCTAATGACTGCACACTCCTTCTCTGTCAGAGGCTTGCTACCTAGTAATGTTGCTAATGACTGCACACTCCTTCTCTGTCAGAGGCTTGCTACCTAGTAATGTTGCTAATGACTGCACACTCCTTCTCTGCCAGAGGCTTGCTACCTAGTAATGTTGCTAATATACTGCACACTCCTTCTCTGCCAGAGGCTTGATACCTAGTAATGTTACTAATATACTGCACACTCCTTCTCTGTCAGAGGCTTGCTACCTAGTAATGTTGCTAATGACTGCACACTCCTTCTCTGCCAGAGGCTTGCTACCTAGTAATGTTACTAATGACTGCACACTCCTTCTCTGTCAGAGGCTTGCTACCTAGTAATGTTGCTAATGACTGCACATTCCTTCTCTGTCAGAGGCTTGCTACCTAGTAATGTTGCTAATGACTGCACACTCCTTCTCTGTCAGAGGCTTGCTACCTAGTAATGTTACTAATATACTGCACACTCCTTCTCTGTCAGAGGCTTGCTACCTAGTAATGTTGCTAATGACTGCACACTCCTTCTCTGTCAGAGGCTTGCTACCTAGTAATGTTGCTAATGACTGCACACTCCTTCTCTGTCAGAGGCTTGCTACCTAGTAATGTTACTAATATACTGCACACCCCTTCTCTGTCAGAGGCTTGCTACCTAGTAATGTTGCTAATGACTGCACACTCCTTCTCTGTCAGAGGCTTGCTACCTAGTAATGTTGCTAATGACTGCACACTCCTTCTCTGTCAGAGGCTTGCTACCTAGTAATAGCTAATGACTGCACACCCCTTCTCTGCCAGAGGCTTGCTACCTAGTAATGTTGCTAATGACTGCACACTCCTTCTCTGTCAGAGGCTTGCTACCTAGTAATGTTGCTAATGACTGCACACTCCTTCTCTGTCAGAGGCTTGCTACCTAGTAATGTTGCTAATGACTGCACACTCCTTCTCTGTCAGAGGCTTGCTACCTAGTAATGTTGCTAATGACTGCACACTCCTTCTCTGCCAGAGGCTTGCTACCTAGTAATGTTACTAATATACTGCACACTCCTTCTCTGCCAGAGGTGGCCTGGGAGTCAACTCCTGCACTTAGCATGCTTCTTCTGCACAACAAACAAGGAAGGGATTCACTTCAAAGCTTAATATACAGTCTACCTTCCCGTCCACTTGGATAAAAAAGATCCTTTCCACAGTTATGCTACAAGATGGTGTGTGCTCAAACTTCCTGTGTGCTCAAACTTCCTGTGTGCATTACGTTATTATACAATGTAACCACAACCAGACACACAACAGCTCTACAACTGAAGCTTTTGAGCCAGACGTACATTAAGCCTGCCACAATGTCAATAGACACTAGTAAACTTCAAATATTGTCTCACCTTAGTCGAGTCTTCAAATTGCAGTACTTCGCTGGCTAATGTCTCAGCGACGCGGTGACTATCCCCTAGTTCAGTGTGCGTCTGGAAGAATTCCTCAGCATACTCTTCAAACCACTCGATGACCTGTGACACACAAATACAACACACAAACACACGGCTACAACAGTAAGTCGTTTACCTACTAGAACAACAAGGTTCCGATTATCTGGTCAGAATTAATGTCACAAGAACACAGTTAAACACATCTCATCCTACAATCTACAATTTACAACCCATACTTGCTACTGCATCTCCAGTGCAATTTAGCTGGACTGTAACTTACTAGAGCTTACTGTTTGAACTGTAGCCTATAATCTGCACAAGTCAAATAGATAGTAGTCAGCAGATGCAGCAGGTGTCCAGCTACTTCACACTTGAAACGCAATTATTCTGTGATGACTAACAACAGCTTACAGCTAACTGCACCAAGAGCTGCTGGGTTGCACTATTTTGAACATGTCAATTAGCTGTCAGCAGGAAGTAGATACTCATTTCCTGCTCAGTTACTAGTTAACTACAACATTCCACAGGTGGTTCTCGAAGAGTTTCCTGTCACGTCATTCAAGTGAGTACTCGACGGAATGTCACAGATGCGCTCTAAATAGAATATCGCATCTCTCGCGAGTGAGGACATCAGGTCTAATCTTGCAGTCAGCAGACCCTCCACAGAGTATCACTGCCCATACCCCAGCCAAGGCTGCTTAACTACTACTCTGCCTAACAACAGCATCTAAGTGTACCTTGAAATGAACAATGATAGTTACATGGGATTCTAATATTGGCTGAAGATCGACCAGTAAACAGCGGGTTTCACCTGGTAAGGAGTCTCCATCTGGCTAATATATTAGGCCATGTCTGGTCACGTTTATTTTGCACAGAGCACCAAATACAAAAAGATATGACAGACCAGAATCTGCCTCCATGCATTAGGTGACTGGTAAGCTTCCTTGCTGTACCACAAGCCTCGCCCTCAACCACCCGACCAATGGCACCTCCTCACCCTCAGCCACCCGACCAATGGCACCTCCTCACCCTCAGCCACCCGACCAATGACACCTCCTCACCCTCAGCCACCCGACCAATGGCACCTCCTCACCCTCAGCCACCCGACCAATGGCACCTCCTCACCCTCACCACCCGACCAATGGCACCTCCTCACCACCACCATCCGACCAATGACACCTCCTCACCCTCAACCACCCAACCAATGGCACCTCCTCACCCTCAACCACCCGACCAATGGCACCTCCTCACCCTCAGCCACCCGACTCCTCACCCCCACCTAATCAATGGCTCCTCGCACTCAACCACCCGACCAATGGCATCTCCTCACCCTCAACCACCCGACCAATGACGCCTCCTCACCCTCAACCACCCGACCAATGGCATCTCTGCTGATCAGAACACACAAATGACATGTAGTTAAAGGTGAGTGTGTGTGCATCAGTAGGTTGTGATTTCTAGTGGAGCAAAGATTTCGTGGCCTCTACATTACACATCGTGCCGTCCTCGTGAATAATGGGGCAGTCAAAGTTCAGGGCAGTCTTTCCATGCTACCCTTCAGGATCAGCCACACCCTTTCTTAGAAAATACGTGCCATCCTGACCAATCCAGGCTTTTCCTCTGCCCTTCCATACCTGCCCAGTACTGAGCATGCCCAGTCCAGAGGGAGAGTCAGCCTATACCCATCTATATGAATAACTATGCACACACGTATAGGTAGGTATATATACTTAGCCAGGACATAGACGTTGAAGCCCAGCTATTATGAATAACTGTATACACACACATATACTGTAGGTAGGTATATATACTTAGCCAGGACATCATCAACTGAAGTATGTATTTCTTACTGTCTTTTGCTACTGCTGAAAACTCCCTGGAAGACATCAGGACTAATTCACTGCTGTCATGATCATAGCTATAAAGTCGTTAGCCTCAGCCATCCAGCAGGCCAGATTAGTATCTAGCTAATTTGCTGAAATGATGGCTCCATTTACTGACTAATATTGTGTGGTCCAACATTGTTTATTGTGCGGCTGTAGGAGTATGGTGTTCACTCTACATAAATAGCATCATATGTCTGGCTAGACATCTCTACGTATGATGCCTGCACATTATACAAGACACCTCTACATATGATGCCTGGCACCCTATACAAGTCACCTCTACATATGATGCCTGGCACACTATACAAGACACCTCTACATATGATGCCTGGCACATCATACAAGAGACCTCTACATATGATGCCTGGCACACCATACAAGACACCTCTACATATGATGCCTGGCACATCATACAAGACACCTCTACATATGATGCCTGGCACATCATACAAGACATCTACATATGCCTGGCACACCATACTAGACACCTCTACATATGATGCCTGGCACACTATACAAGACACCTCTACATATGATGCCTGGCACATCATACTAGACACCTCTACATTTTGATGCCTGCACATCATACAAGACACCTCTACATATGATGCCTGGCACATATACAAGACACCTCTACATGATGCCTGGAACACCATACAAGACACCTCTACATATGATGCCTGCACACCATACAAGACACCTCTACATATGATGCCTGCACATCATACAAGACACCTCTACATATGATGCCTGGCACACTATACAAGACACCTCTACATATGATGCCTGGCACACTATACAAGACACCTCTACATATGATGCCTGGCACATATACTAGACACCTCTACATATGATGCCTGCACATCATACAAGACACCTCTACATATGCCGGGCACACACTTGCACCACAGATACTTGGACATCCACAGGTGGCGTTCTCTAGATTGTTCTCAGAAAAGAGCAGTCAGATTGTATCAGCATTCTCCTTTCTGAGAAACAACAGTAGTGAAGTACTTCCTGGAGTTCCTGCACAAGGTCTGCAACAAGGTCAGCCACAAGGTCTTCCACAGACTGCCATAAGGTCTGCCACTGACTGCCACCTGGTCTGCCACAGACTGCCACTGCCTGCCACCTGGCCTGCCACTGACTGCCACCTGGTCTGCCACTGACTGCCACCTGGCCTGCCACCGACTGCCACCTGGTCTGCCACTGACTGCCACCTGGTCTGCCACTGACTGCCACCTGGTCTGCACTGACTGCCACTGACTGCCACCTGGTCTGCCACCTGGCCTGCCACTGACTGCCACCTGGTCTGCCACTGACTGCCACTGACTGCCATCTGGTCTGCCACCTGGTCTGCCACTGACTGCCACCTGGTCTGCCACTGACTGCCACCTGGTCTGCCACTGACTGTCACTGACTGCCACCTGGTCTGCCACTGACTGCCACTGACTGCCACCTGGTCTGCCACTGACTGCCACCTGGTCTGCCACTGACTGCCACCTGGTCTGCCACTGACTGCCACCTGGTCTGTCACTGACTGTCACTGACTGCCACTGACTGCCACCTGGTCTGCCACTGACTGCCACCTGGTCTGCCACTGACTGCCATCTGGTCTGCCACTGACTGCCACCTGGTCTGCCACTGACTGCCACCTGGTCTGCCACTGAATGCCACCTGGTCTGCCACTGACTGCCACCTGGTCTGCCACTGACTGCCATCTGGTCAGTGTCATTGACTGTCACTGACTGCCACCTGGTCTGCCACTGACTGCCACTGACTGCCACCTGGTCTGCACCTGGTCTGCCACTGACTGCCACCTGGTCTGCCACTGACTGCCACCTGGTCTGCCACTGACTGTCACTGACTGCCACCTGGTCTGCCACTGACTGCCACCTGGTCTGCCACTGACTGCCACTGACTGTCACTGACTGCCACTGACTGCCACTGACTGCCACTGACTGTCACTGACTGCCACCTGGTCTGCCACTGACTGCCACTGACTGCCACCTGGTCTGCCACCTGGTCTGCCACCTGGTCTGCCACCTGGTCTGCCACTGACTGCCACCTGGTCTGCCACTGACTGCCACCTGGTCTGCCACTGACTGTCACTGACTGCCACCTGGTCTGCCACTGACTGCCACCTGGTCTGCCACTGACTGCCACCTGGTCTGCCACCTGGTCTGCCACCTGGTCTGCCACCTGGTCTGCCACCTGGTCTGCCACCTGGTCTGCCACCTGGTCTGCCACCTGGTCTGCCACCTGGTCTGCCACCTGCACTGACTGCCACCTGGTCTGCCACTGACTGCCACCTGGTCTGCCACTGACTGCCACTGACTGCCACCTGGTCTGCCACTGACTGCCACAAAGTCTTCCACACCATCACTGCCTTCAAGCTGACAGCCATTGCTGATAATTCTGGAAGCCACAGTGCAAAGAGCAGAGTTTGGAGTTAGTGGGTGGAGGCAAAGGCAAGAGAGGAGAACAGATGGCATAGCCAGGAAGCTTGAGCATTATACAACTTCATCTCCACTCCTTGCACACTATCCCACCTCTGTATTCTCTCAGGAGGACACATGACCTCTGAACACAGCCATCCTTGCAAGCAAGAAACAATATCCTCTCTTCACATTTGTCTTCCTCACCATGGAGTGTAACCTATGGCTGGTAACCATGGTAACAGTAGGATTACAACAACACACATCACGTACATAAACCATTATTACTTACATTAAATGAGTGTCACCATGGTGAGAGTGGGTGCATGCACAGGTATGCACTATATGTAGGTGTGGGAATAATAACAATAGCAACTCAGTGTTAACCACACAAAACATTGTGGTGGTGTGGTATTGTTATTGACCCCACACCTACAGTACATACCTATGCATGCACCCACCTTCACCATGGTAACACTCATTTATAATTAAGTGACCCTTACCACACAATATGTGAGATGGCCAGTGAAAAAGCTGGTTGCGAAGTGCATGCAACTGTATGTGTATGTAGTGCACTGGATGTCTGTATGTATGTAGTGCACTGGATGTCTGTATGTATGTAGTGCACTGGATGTCTGTATGCATGTAGTGCACTGGATGTCTGTATGTATGTAGTGCACTGGATGTCTGTATGTAGTGCACTGGATGTCTGTATGTATGTAGTGCACTGGATGTCTGTATGTATGTAGTGCACTGGATGTCTGTATGTATGTAGTGCACTGGATGTCTGTATGTATGTAGTGCACTGGATGTCTGTATGTATGTAGTGCACTGGATGTCTGTATGCATGTAGTGCACTGGATGTCTGTATGTAGTGCACTGGATGTCTGTATGTATGTAGTGCACTGGATGTCTGTATGTATGTAGTGCACTGGATGTCTGTATGCATGTAGTGCACTGGATGTCTGTATGCATGTAGTGCACTGGATGTCTGTATGTATGTAGTGCACTGGATGTCTGTATGTATGTAGTGCACTGGATGTCTGTATGTATGTAGTGCACTGGATGTCTGTATGTATGTAGTGCACTGGATGTCTGTATGCATGTAGTGCACTGGATGTCTGTATGTATGTAGTGCACTGGATGTCTGTATGTATGTGGTGCACTGGATGTCTGTATGTATGTAGTGCACTGGATGTCTGTATGCATGTAGTGCACTGGATGTCTGTATGCATGTAGTGCACTGGATGTCTGTATGTATGTAGTGCACTGGATGTCTGTATGCATGTGGTGCACTGGATGTCTGTATGCATGTGGTGCACTGGATGTCTGTATGCATGTGGTGCACTGGATGTCTGTATGCATGTAGTGCACTGGATGTCTGTATGTATGTAGTGCACTGGATGTCTGTATGTATGTAGTGCACTGGATGTCTGTATGTATGTAGTGCACTGGATGTCTGTATGCATGTAGTGCACTGGATGTCTGTATGTATGTAGTGCACTGGATGTAGTGCACTGGATGTCTGTATGCATGTAGTGCACTGGATGTCTGTATGTATGTAGTGCACTGGATGTCTGTATGTATGTAGTGCACTGGATGTCTGTATGTATGTAGTGCACTGGATGTCTGTATGTATGTAGTGCACTGGATGTCTGTATGTATGTAGTGCACTGGATGTCTGTATGTATGTAGTGCACTGGATGTCTGTATGTATGTAGTGCACTGGATGTCTGTATGCATGTAGTGCACTGGATGTCTGTATGTATGTAGTGCACTGGATGTCTGTATGCATGTAGTGCACTGGATGTCTGTATGTATGTAGTGCACTGGATGTCTGTATGTATGTATTGCACTGGATGTCTGTATGTATGTAGTGCACTGGATGTCTGTATGTATGTAGTGCACTGGATGTCTGTATGTATGTAGTGCACTGGATGTCTGTATGCATGTAGTGCACTGGATGTCTGTATGTATGTAGTGCACTGGATGTCTGTATGTATGTAGTGCACTGGATGTCTGTATGTATGTATTGCACTGGATGTCTGTATGCATGTAGTGCACTGGATGACTTGACCATTATATTGTGGCACAACCACAGCAACTGAGCATGCTCAGTAGGTCTAGGATATGCCCTCTCTCCCTCTGCCTGCATAGCACATCTCCCCCAGACGGACCTTGTTTGCCTCACTCTCAAACTTCCTCTCCCTGAAGTTGGCCTGCAGTGAGTCATGACGAGCGGCCCACAGAGTCTCCAGGCGGCCCTTCACAGAGTTAATCTGCACCAGCAGGTTGGAGATGGTGCTGAGGGTATGCGAGAAGTCGGGGTTGTTGCACAGGTCCTCAGACGCTGTGCGGGTCATGTGCTTGTCTATCCTGCTCCCCTCCGTGGCCAGCTCGTCAATGTGCAGCGACTCCAACGTCTTCCTGCGCATGAGGTGATGCTGATGCAGACTATCCTCCACTTGCTGGAGAGAATTGGGCTGGGAGTCCGCCATAAAGGGCTCGATGATGAGGGCTAGACGCTTGGAGATGGAGATGCAGTCACACAGGAATGGCTCCACTTGCTGGAGGAGATACACAGACCAACATTGAGGGGACCAGAGAAACAGACAAGACCACCTCAAGTGATACTGAGCACAGGACACACAACAGCATCATCCCACCTTCAACACATCAACACCATAACTATTCTCACAACATCATCATTCTCATCACCAACAACGGCACGTCAACCCCACCGTCAACAACAACACATCAACATCATCATCAACAACACACCAAACTCACCATCAACAACAGCACATCAACCTCACCATCAACAATACATCATCTTCACCACCACTAACAATACATCAACCTCATCACCATCACACCAACACCCTCACTATCAACATCAACAACACCATCAACATCCTTGCCACACATGGCTAGCCCAGGTAGATGGTTATTTAGTGCACAAGAAGACAGAGATACGTATATACATGTACATGTATAATAGTTGCCGAGTGTTTGTGCCTGCACCTACCAACCCACACCATACATACTCCCACATATTACACCCGCACCCACATTGAAACCACTCCCACTTGCCGAACAAATGGGTGGTACTGTGTGTTTGTGTGTGCATGCAGCCCACCATTCTGAAGCGGACCCACTCCTGGTGGTTGTAGGAGAGAGAGCCTCCAAAGTCGGAGGTGAGCTGTGATGGGTCCACGTACTCCTGCAACCCAAAGCGAGTCCCCACCTGGTGGAACTGTGCACGCACACAACAAACATAGTAAACAACAACAACAACCCCTGGGGCGTTGTAAACACCTGACTGGTTGTTGTATACATTACACATGCAGGAGCCAGTTCCCACAGAGTAAGGCACAGCCATGGGAAACTCCCTGACAGAACAACAGACTCCCCCATCCCTTACACACACACACACACACACACACACACACACACACACACACACACACACACACACACAGTGAGGAGGGAAACAATTATTAGTGGCATGTTGGCAGCTGGTTAGTCAAGAGCATATGGGCAGGGAAGGAGACTGACCACAATGGCTCTGCAGACACACACACCATCATTTCATGTGGTCCTAAGTATCTACCATCAGATGAAGATCTGGCACTCTGAGTGCCGGGCATGGTGTGCCCAGCTAGAGCACCTAGCCAGGCATGGTGTGTCCAGCTGGAGCAGCCAGCCAGGCATGGTGTGTCCAGCTGGAGCAGCCAGCCAGGCATGGTGTGTCCAGCTGGAGCAGCCAGCCAGGCATGGTGTGTCCAGCTGGAGCAGCTAGCCTGGCATGGTGTGCCCGGCTGGAGCACCTAGCCAGGCATGGTGTGTCCAGCTGGAGCAGCTAGCCAGGCATGGTGTGTCCAGCTGGAGCAGCTGTGTCTGTATTTCTGGTCCCCTCACTCATTTCTGGTCCCACTTAAAAGTGACTAGACTAAGAACATAATTTCGGGCACAGGAACATTCTCCCTCCTCCCCCCCCCCCCCCCCCCCCAAGCATAACATGAACCCCCGACATATGTATGTGTATGTCTACGTACAATCTGTCCCCCTTGTTCCTCTGACAGCAAAGGGTTGTTCCTCTGACAGCAAAGGGTTCCCATGAAGATAGTGTCGAATTACAAATTTGCCACAGTACCACCATGTCCACTACACAGCCACATCCTGTAAGCTAATCTTTCCCATAAGCATAGATGTCAATGTGCCAGATCTCAGCCATGACTTGTTCGTGTTTCCTTGTTGCCAGAATACTTCATCTGCTTGACTATCCTCCCGTCCTTGGACCACACACAGAATATCCCCATAGACCAAGCCTTGGCCAGGGTGGACACAGATGGTAGGCTGTTGGTGGGGGAGCTGCTGCACCAGGACACCAAGCCTTGGCCAGGGGGAGACACAGATGGTAGGCTGTTGGTGGGGGAGCTGCTGCACCAGGACACCAAGCCTTGGCCAGGGTGGACACAGATGGTAGGCTGTTGGTAGTGGCTTAAAAACCACAAATAAAGTAGGCGGTCAATCGGTAGGAGATGGTTCATGACGAGGGGGCTTGGGAGTGAAAACTACTTTCTGTTCGAGTGAGCCAAGAAGAGAAGGCAAAAATTATATCTTGATGGATTTCTCAAGACAATAATTAATTCGGCACTTTATTTCATCAAATCAGTGTTGAATACAAATTCTCTAACTTATATAAATTATGAAATTTATTTCTGAATGTCAAACATCCTCAGATGTACAAGATTACATAACTAGACATGCATCACTTCATGTCCACCCATCGTCAGTGCTATGTGCAGTGCCTGTGTACATAACTATATATACATATGCATGCATCACTTCATGTTCACCCATCAGCTATGTGCAGTGCCTGTGTACATAACTATATATATACATATGCATGCATCACTTCATATTCACCCATCATCAGTGCTACATGTATATATGTGCAGTGGCTGTGTATTGAAAGGAAAATGGTTAGATTATACCATAGAAAACTGCATGACTGTATAGCCAGTAGAACTTGGAATAGTCAGTAGAGGAGAGAGAATTGGCTGTTACTAAATAACTTAGGCATTGAAACTGAAACGAATCATGAGCTTTGCAGTTACAATATGGTGATACAGCTGCTACAACTCTGCTTGACCCAGTGATACAGCTGCTATAACTGTGCTTGATCCAGTGATACAGCTGCTATAACTGTGCTTGATCCAGTGCTACAGCTGCTATAACTGCGCTTGATCCAGTGATACAGCTGCTATAACTATGCTTGATCCAGTGATACAGCTGCTATAACTGTGCTTGATCCAGTGATACAGCTGCTATAACTATGCTTGATCCAGTGATACAGGTGCTATAACTGTGCTTGATCCAGTGATACAGCTGCTATAACTGTGCTTGATCCAGTGATACACAGCTGCTATAACTATGCTTGATCCAGTGATGCAACTGCTATAACTGTGCTTGATCCAGTGATACAGCTGCTATAACTATGCTTGATCCAGTGATACAGCTGCATAACTATGCTTGATCCAGTGATACAGCTGCTATGAATGTGCTTGATCCAGTGATACAGCTGCTATAACTGAGCTTGATCCAGTGATACAGCTGCTATAACTGTGCTTGATCCCGTGATACAGCTGCTATAACTATGCTTGATCCAGTGATGCAACTGCTATAACTGTGCTTGATGATACAGCTGCTATAACTATGCTTGATCCAGTGATGCAGCTGCTATAACTGTGCTTGATCCAGTGATACAGCTGCTAACTGTGCTTGATCCAGTGATACAGCTGCTATAACTGTGCTTGATCCAGTGATACAGCTGCTATAACTGTGCTTGATCCAGTGATACAGCTGCTATAACTGTGCTTGATCCAATGATACAGCTGCTATAACTATGCTTGATCCAGTGATGCAGCTGCTATAACTGTGCTTGATCCAGTGATACAGCTGCTAACTGTGCTTGATCCAGTGATACAGCTGCTATAACTGTGCTTGATCCAGTGATACAGCTGCTATGACTGTTCTTGATCCAGTGATACAGCTGCTATAACTGCGCTTGATCCAGTGATACAGCTGCTATAACTGTGCTTGATCCAGTGATACAGCTGCTATAACTGAGCTTGATCCAGTGATACAGCTGCTATAACTGTGCTTGATCCAGTGTGATACAGCTGCTATAACTGTGCTTGATCCAGTGATACAGCTGCTATAACTGTGCTTGATCCAGTAATACTAAGTTTGATCCAGTGATACAGCTGCTATAACTGTGCTTGATCCAGTGATACAGCTGCTATAACTGTGCTTGATCCAGTGATACAGCTAAGTTTGATCCAGTGATACAGCTGCTATAACTGTGCTTGATCCAGTGATACAGCTGCTATAACTTTGCTTGATCCAGTGATACAGCTGCTATAACTGTGCTTGTCCAGTGATACAGCTACTATAAATGTGCTTGATCCAGTGATAGAGCTGATCCAATGATACAGCTGCTATAACTGTGCTTGGTCCAGTGATACAGCTGCTATAACTGTGCTTGATCCAGTGATACAGCTGCTATAACTGTGCTTGATCCAGTGATACAGCTGCTATAACTGAGCTTGATACAGTGATACAGCTGCTATAACTATGCTTGATCCAGTGATACAGCTGCTATGCTTGATCCAGTGATACAGCTTCTATGACTGTGCTTGATCCAGTGATACAGCTGCTATAACTGTGCTTGATCCAGTGATACAGCTGCTATAACTGTGCTTGATCCAGTGATACAGCTGCTATAACTGTACTTGATCCAGTGATACAGCTGCTATAACTGTACTTGATCCAGTGATACAGCTGCTATAACTGTACTTGATCCAGTGATACAGCCTGGTTATCAATGGTGTACTCATATCAAGGGCCATGCAGGTTTCATTTTGATGAACTAAAGGTAGGTCTGACTAAAGGTAGGTCTGAAGGCTTGATGGACTGGAGGTCAGCCAACTACATATGTTTTGACTGACTACTAATGCATGAGCAAAGGTCATTCTCAACCAGAGAGGCAAGCACTCATAACTGGAACTACTATAGAGTCACCAGACTGCAGGATCACTGCATGCCATGTAAGTAGTATTCATGTGTGCTCCTGTCTTTTGTGTCGGGTTGGATTGTTAGCTATGTCTCTGTAATTGCCTCAATTATGTCATGATCCCACTATTACATCACCACAATGACATCATCAGATTGTTCCAGACCTTAGCCACTACATGCCATAGATATACAGCAACGTAGACAGACTTTTTAAAAGGGGGGGACAGATTTGTGGCTAAAAGGAACTGGCACGAGTGCAGTCTATTGTTTAGGAAGTGTTTTTAAAAATGATGCCCCATTGATTTCAGGACAGTACACTAATTATGAGAACTCTATTCTCAATGAACTAGTTCACATTACAATAGCCTTCCCAATAATCAACTTGAAATTGTCTTCTCTTGACGTCTCTAGCCTTCATCAGGAATAATGAGACGCTGAGGCTCGCGTGAGCCTGCTATGCACCGGTAGCTAGTCATTCACCATTTGATAACAATCACACCTCACCACACATGTCCAGCATGGGAACCGCACGATTATAAGAATCTAGGCAGTTTCTTAGCTCTGCTAAAGATTATGCAACAAATCAAGTCTTATATAACCACCTCAATAATAAGAATTCAGGCAGTTCCTTAGCTCTGCTTAGACTGGATGTGGAAAAATATAATAACATAAATAAATATAAATGTAAATGAAACAAAAATAGATAAATTTAAATAAATAAACTAAAATATCAACAAAGAAAAACAAAGAAATGATAAATAACTTGAACACAGAGTAATTATGGTGGCTCTTGAGAAGGCTCTCCAGCAACCAGGCAAGTCCATTCCACAGTCTCTGTTGAACCACTCGTACTTTGGTGCTAGGCTGATGTGCAATGCCTCCTTCACTAGCACTAGCAGTTCCTTCTGTCTTCTGGCCTTCTGGCTTCCTCCCACAAAATAGGATGTCCATTATCCCATGCATGTTCAGCACTTTAAGTACTTTTGGCCCATATCCAAATTAATACTATTATAAATATCTTACAACTATTAAAATCCAAGTCAAATTAAATAACAACTTTCCATTCTCCATCCTGCACGAGTACTTTTATTAGGAAAGTACTTAAAACTTGCACTAATTAAAAGAAAAGTTTAATGTGTATTGAGGCTAAAGCATTTAAGCATTCCTCTGATTCAGGGCTCTGTAGGTAATTGTTAATTGCCTGAGAGCTGACGACTCTTTTCACATGCGCTTAATTAAATCAACCCTGAGGGAGAATAGCTTTAGCACAGTAAAGACACGCTAGGGCTAGGGCTGGGGCTAGGGCTAGGGTTGGAGGAAGTATTTGTTTATGACATGGCTCCAGGGAAACTTCTCTTTCTGAACCAGTAGCCACTTAGATTTCAAACCACAGAATTCTTCATGAACCAGGGAGAAATAATTTATTCTTATTATTGAGGTGGTTAAATAAGACTTGACCTGTAGCAGCAGTCTTTAAGAGAGCTAAGAAACTGCCTGGATTCTTAATACTCTGGATAGTTTCTAAGGGAAGTTCCTGTTTAGCGAGAACTATTACAGTGTGCACACATTGACAGACACTGTTTGTTCTCATTCATTCGTGTGCATTGTCTGCCGCCACTTCAATGCAAGAAGGAAGATGACCTATTGTGGTGTTAAAAATGGAGGCATTCCCGATAATAGTGAAGTAAGGAATGGGCATTGCTAATTTTAACCTGGTTGGATTAAGGCCATTACAAGCGAGCCTTTGTCTCTTCTCTTATGGGCAGGAGAAGTGAACAGGGTCCACAAAATTCAAGAGCTAAGGGTGTTCTTTATGCTGAGAGGCATTACATTTATGGTTGCTACATGTACCACTAACAAGACTGATTGGTATGACACTACTGGGCGGCTCTGCACAATCATAGAGCTAAACTCTTGCTACCACTAACAAGACTGGTTGGTATGACACTGGTGTCTCTGCACAATCATAGAGCTAAACTCTTGCTACCACTAACAAGACTGGTTGGTATGACACTACTGGGTGGTTCTGCACAATCATAGAGCTAAACTCTTGCTACCACTAACAAGACTGGTTGGTATGACACTACTGGGTGGTTATGCACAATCATAGAGATAAACTCTTGCTACCACTAACAAGACTGGTTGGTATGACACTACTACTGGGTGGCTCTGCACAATCATAGAGCTAAACTCTTGCTACCACTAACAAGACTGATTGGTATGACACTACTACTGGGTGGCTCTGCACAATCGTAGAGCTAAACTCTTGCTACCACTAACAAGACTGGTTGGTATGACACCACTGGGTGGCTCTGCACAATCATAGAGCTAAACTCTTGCTACCACTAACAAGACTGGTTGGTATGACACTACTGGGTGGCTCTGCACAATCATAGAGCTAAACTCTTGCTACCACTAACAAGACTGGTTGGTATGACACTACTGGGCGGCTCTGCACAATCATAGAGCTAAACTCTTGCTACCACTAACAAGACTGGTTTGGTATGACACTACTGGGCGGCTCTGCACAATCACTCCTTGACAGATGGGCTCTATGGACTTGATCAGTTTCAGCAGAGGACCGGTATCACTGAATGATGTTGGCTCTAGAGTACCGGACCACTGAATGATAGTGGCTCTAGAGGACCACTGAATGATGTTGGCTCTAGAGTACTGGACCACTGAATGATGTTGGCTCTAGACTACAGGACCACTGAATGATGTTGGCTCTAGAGTACAGGACCACTGAATGATGTTGGCTCTAGAGTACAGGACCACTGAATGATGTTGGCTCTAGAGTACTGGACCACTGAATGATGTTGGCTCTAGACTACAGGACCACTGAATGATGTTGGCTCTAGAGTACAGGACCACTGAATGATGTTGGCTCTAGAGTACAGGACCACTGAATGATGTTGGCTCTAGAGTACTGGACCACTGAATGATGTTGGCTCTAGAGTACTGGACCACTGAATGATGTTGGCTCTAGAGTACTGGACCACTGAATGATGTTGGCTCTAGAGTACAGGACCACTGAATGATGTTGGCTCTAGAGTACTGGACCACTGAATGATGTTGGCTCTAGAGTACTGGACCACTGAATGATGTTGGCTCTAGAGTACTGGACCACTGAATGATGTTGGCTCTAGAGTACCGGACCACTGAATGATGTTGGCTCTAGAGTACTGGACCACTGAATGATGTTGGCTCTAGAGTACTGGACCACTGAATGATGTTGGCTCTAGAGTACTGGACCACTGAATGATGTTGGCTCTAGAGTACTGGACCACTGAATGATGTTGGCTCTAGAGTACTGGACCACTGAATGATGTTGGCTCTAGAGTACCGGACCACTGAATGATGTTGGCTCTAGAGTACTGGACCACTGAATGATGTTGGCTCTAGAGTACTGGACCACTGAATGATGTTGGCTCTAGAGTACAGGCCCACTGAATGATGGTGGCTCTAGAAAACAGGACCACTGAATGATGTTGGCTCTAGAGTACCGGACCACTGAATGATGTTGGCTCAAGAGTACAGGCCCACTGAATGATGTTGGCTCTAGAGTACAGGACCACTGAATGATGGTGGCTCTAGAGTACTGGACCACTGAATGGTGGTGGCTCTAGACTACAGGACCACTGAATGATGTTGGCTCTAGAGTACCGGTATCACTAAATGATGTTGGCTCTAGAGTACTGGACCACTGAATGATGTTGGCTCTAGAGTACTGGACCACTGAATGATGGTGGCTCTAGAGTATACTGGACCACTGAATGATGTTGGCTCTAGAGTACTGGACCACTGAATGATGTTGGCTCTAGAGTACTGGACCACTGAATGATGTTGGCTCTAGAGTACTGGACCACTGAATGATGTTGGCTCTAGAGTACAGGACCACTGAATGATGTTGGCTCTAGAGTACTGGACCACTGAATGATGTTGGCTCTAGAGTACTGGACCACTGAATGATGTTGGCTCTAGAGTACTGGACCACTGAATGATGTTGGCTCTAGAGTACTGGACCACTGAATGGTGGTGGCTCTAGAGTACTGGACCACTGAATGATGTTGGCTCTAGAGTACCGGACCACTGAATGATGTTGGCTCTAGAGTACTGGACCACTGAATGATGTTGGCTCTAGAGTACAGGACCACTGAATGATGTTGGCTCTAGAGTACTGGACCACTGAATGATGGTGGCTCTAGAGTACTGGACCACTGAATGATGTTGGCTCTAGAGTACAGGACCACTGAATGATGTTGGCTCTAGAGTACAGGACCACTGAATGATAGTGTCCCCAGCCACCGCCATTTGATACATGTATACCATGTGCTGTGTCACTATATGGAGTTACAGCATGCAGGTGACAACCACAACAAATATTTTAGAAAAGTTGCCATGCTGCTTAAGGAAACACTTTATGAATATGAGGGGTGCACATGCACCTACGCCTCCACCCTCCCCCATGCCTACAGGCCAGCTGTAGTGCCCATTGCCCTGGTCTAACCCTAGCCACCCTCGTGCTGTATCTATAGTCACCCATTGCCCTGGCCCTAACTCTAGCCACTACACTTGTGGGCTAGCAAACATGATGTTGACTCCAAAACTCTTACTGAATGAGGCTTAGTAAGGGGTGAGGGTGCTTACGGGAAGGTCGATAACGTCATCCTTGCTGCAGTATTCAGTCCTCCAGTCTATCTGGGAGATGTCTCGTACACCCGACACAAACAACACCTTGTGTACCAACTGCTCTTCCGTCTATACACACACACACATACACATCACACATATATGTCATGTATAATTGCAGTAACACTCACTATGTATTTGTTTGATCCTTGATAAGAGATGGTGGATAACCCCCCCAAAGCTTATATCTCATACATGAACTAGAATTCCCTACACCATTAAAATCTGACATCACATTGCAAGATCTTGCTGCAAAGATTCATCTAATTCTACAACCAGAAGACTCCACCAACTAGCCCTAGCCCTAGACTCCAACTAGCCCTAGCCCTAGACTCCAACTAGCCCTAGCCCTAGACTCCAACTAGCCCTAGCCCTAGACTCCAACTAGCCCTAGCCCTAGACTCCAAGCCCTAGCCCTAGACTCCAACTAGCCCTAGCCTCCAACTAGCCCTAGCCCTAGACTCCAACTAGTCCTAGTCCTAGTCCTAGCCCTAGACTCCAACTAGCCCTAGCCCTAGCCCTAGACTCCAACTAGCCCTAGCCCTAGACTCCAACTAGCCCTAGCCCTAAACTGTCCAATGCATTGCAGCAACTAATACATTTCTCAATTCACCACATCCATCAGCAAAACACCCAAAATTGGTAAAAGATTACCAAACACCATAAACACTCTGAAGAACAGTAACATAACACTACATATATAGTACACATAGGTACCAACCTAGACAAGAACAGGTAGGTACCACTCTAGACAAGAACAGGTAGGTACCAGCCTAGACAAGAACAGCAGGTACCAGCCTAGACAAGAAAAGCAGGTACCAGCCTAGACAAGAACAGGTAGGTACCAGCCTAGACAAGAACAGCAGGTACCAGCCTAGACAAGAACAGCAGGTACCAACCTAGACAAGAACAGCAGGTACCAGCCTAGACAAGAACAGCAGGTACCAGCCTAGACAAGAACAGCAGGTACCAGCCTAGACAAGAACAGCAGGTACCAGCCTAGACAAGAACAGGTAGGTACCAGCCTAGACAAGAACAGGTAGGTACCAGCCTAGACAAGAACAGCAGGTACCAGCCTAGACAAGAACAGGTAGGTACCAGCCTAGACAAGAACAGGTAGGTACCAGCCTAGACAAGAACAGCAGGTACCAGCCTAGACAAGAACAGCAGGTACCAGCCTAGACAAGAACAGGTAGGTACCAGCCTAGACAAGAACAGCAGGTACCAGCCTAGACAAGAACAGGTAGGTACCAGCCTAGACAAGAACAGCAGGTACCAGCCTAGACAAGAACAGCAGGTACCAGCCTAGACAAGAACAGCAGGTACCAGCCTAGACAAGAACAGCAGGTACCAGCCTAGACAAGAACAGCAGGTACCAGCCTAGACAAGAACAGGTAGGTGTACCAGCCCTGACCTTCAGCAGAATTACTCCTGATGTATGTGAATACACAGGCACATGTGCATGGTAGATCCCACCTATGATGGGTTAGTCTTGATGTATGTGAATACACAGGCACATGTGAATGGTAGATCCCATCTATGATGGGTTAGTCCTGATGTATGTGAATACACAGGCACATGTGCATGGTCCCATCTTTGATGTGTTAGATGTTTCACTGAGTTTAACAACAGAACTGAAATGAAAGAAGACCAATGCAGACCAGAGGTGAAGATTTACCTAGAATGAAGACCGATATTTTATAAAACCCATTAAATGATATTTGGAGTTAGTGGGTAAAGGATGATGTAAATGTTGGTGTCTACCTTGTTTGTTGACTATATAGAGTACATATATATTAGTACCACACCTGAATGGCTTCCTGGAGTAAAATGCCATAGAGTCCTATGGCTGTTGACGTAATATTTCACAGTTGTTGCCAATCAGAATGCTATCAGACTTTTCCACGGTACAGAATTTCGATTCTGAATGTAGTAGCTCCCTATCTGTTGGACCAATTAATTGTTTAGAACTACCTCGAGTGTCTTCTCCTTACCCATTCTTATTGTACGGTATTAACACGTGATAGCATGGTTATCATATATTGTACGGTATTAACGTGATATCATGGTCATTTATTGTATGGTATTAACACGAGATAGCGTAGTCAACAGGATTTTTGGTTGGGGGGGGGGGGGGGGGGTGAGAAAGTATCCAGCTTAGCATCGCCCACTTTTAGCACACTATACTATGTAGCTGGAAAGTGTTAGCCACTGATTATCTGTGGGTATGGCCTACATTTGCCACATTCAAATCGCAATTGAAGGGCCTGAACTGAATTCAGTAGATTTTAGTGCAATTTTGGACATAGTCAAGGAGAAAAATCGTCGTATTGCTTTATAAAATTCTGTTTTCTAAATTACTATAATGTTCCCCCCCTGTATGAAACCTGGTAGTTATCATATATTGTATGGTATTAACATGAGATAGCGTGGTTATCATATATTGTAGCTCTACAAGTTGCTAATGGGGACCAACTCCTTAAGAAGCACAGTCAAGAGAGCCGTGGAAATGCCCAGAATACATTAGGAAGTCTGTCATCCATAAACACAGGGTCAACCCAAGCCTACAAGAAGCCATGCCCATGACAATGCTGGCTCTTTATGTTTTCATTTCCCGGGAACACTCTCTGTACATGTGCACCAGGAATGTTGATCATCGTTGATTGTTCATTCCCCGGGAACACTCTCTGTACATGTGCACCAGGAATGTTGATCATCGTTGACTGTTCATTCCCCGGGAACACTCTCTGTACATGTGCACCAGGAATGTTGATCATCGTTGACTGTTCATTCCCCGGGAACACTCTCTGTACATGTGCACCAGGAATGTTGATCATCGTTGACTGTGGAGGCTCTGCCAACAGTTCTTCTCGCTCCATGTCAGAGCAGAGAGCATGGCTAGACCAATTCAACAGAGAAAAGGACCAGCCTTAATAACCAGCTCAAGGGCTGGGATATTGTGAAGAAGGGTGTGACTTTAGTGAACAGAACATTTGACCTGTCCGAGGACACTCCTGTCCCTACATGTTCAGACAACTGACTTCTCACTGAACCTTCAGATGTGTAGTGACATCTCCTATTAGCATGGGGTGACCAGTGTTTAACAGCTTACAGCCAATGCCCCTTATTCTTCATCCTGGCTAACGAGTGTGAGGTCACAGGAACAGCTCTGCCCATGGATTGTCGATGGCCGACATAAAGAGAATTTCCTAACCGACATAAAGAGCATTTCCTAACCATCCTACATTTCTCACTTTTGATGCTGAAGTCATCACAACCACTCCTATCACCCCATCACAACCACCCTGGAGTCCTAATCACCCCATTACACCACCTTGGAGTCCCATTAAAACCATCCAGGAGTCTTTTATCAACCCAACCCAACAACCTCGACTGTCAAAAAATTTGGTTGTCTGGGGGGGGGGGGGGGAGAAGAGGTTGAAGGTGCACCAGTATTTTCAGGAAGAAGAACTGGAGTACAGATGATGTGTGTACACGCTGCACGTGCCATCTACATACCCACATTGCATTTGCCTGGCTGGTGTACAAACTCAATGCTTGTGTACCCGAGATCAATGCTTGTGTACCTGAGATCAATGCTTGTGTACCTGAGATCAATGCTTGTGTACCCGAGATCAATGCTTGTGTACCTGAGATCAATGCTTTTGTACCTGAGATCAATGCTTGTGTACCTGAGATCAATGCTTGTGTATCTGAGATCAATGCTTGTGTACCTGAGATCAATGCTTGTGTACTTGAGATCAATGCTTGTGTATCTGAGATCAATGCTTGTGTACCTGAGATCAATGCTTGTGTACTTGAGATCAATGCTTGTGTATCTGAGATCAATGCTTGTGTACCTGAGATCAATGCTTGTGTACCTGAGATCAATGCCTGTGTACCTGAGATCAATGCCTGTGTACCCGAGATCAATGCTTGTGTACCAGAGATCAATGCTTGTGTACCTGAGATCAATGCCTGTGTACCTGAGATCAATGCTTGTGTAACTGAGATCAATGCTTGTGTACCTGAGATCAATGCTTGTGTACCTGAGATCAATGCTTGTGTATCTGAGATCAATGCTTGTGTACCTGAGATCAATGCTAGTGTACATGTGATACGTGCTGGCTTTCCCTTAATGGAGCAAGCGTGCGAGTGATTAGAATAGAGCTTGTACCAGCTGAGATAATTAAATGTTTTGAAGATCTCTCTTACACTTTTTCTTTTTCTTTCCAATGTTCCAATGAAGTACTTCAATCTTCATCAGGCGATGTAAAAACACACACCATGAGACTGAACTCACTGGTAGCAGTTCACACAAAAGGGCATGTGGTTCATGATCGGTCTGGATGCTACGATGATGGGTGTGATTTTATGTGAATAGTCTTGAGAATTGATAACAAAAAGCTGATTGAAAAAGAAATATTAGAACACGTGCCTGCCATTATAATTACTCTGCCTGCCTGCCATTATAATTACTCTCCTGCCTGCCATTATAATTACTCTGCCTGCCATTATAATTACTCTGCCTGCCCATTATAATTACTCTGCCTGCCCATTATAATTACTCTGCCTGCCATTATAATTACTCTGCCTGCCATTATAATTACTCTGCCTGCCATTATAATTACTCTGCCTGCCACTATAATTACTCTGCCTGCCATTATAATTACTCCCCCTGCCATTATAATTACTCTGCCTGCCATTATAATTACTCTGCCTGCCATTATAATTACTCTGCCTGCCATTATAATTACTCTGCCTGCCATTATAATTACTCTGCCTGCCATTATAATTACTCTGCCTGCCATTATAATTACTCTGCCTGCCCATTATAATTACTCTGCCTGCCATTATAATTACTCTGCCTGCCATTATAATTACTTCCACTGCCATTATAATTACTTCCCCTGCCATTATAATTACTCTGCCTGCCATTATAATTACTCTGCCTGCCATTATAATTACTCTGCCTGCCATTATAATTACTCTGCCTGCCATAATAATTACTCTGCCTGCTCATTATAATTATTCTGCCTGCTCATTATAATCATTCTGCAGCCATGAAACTTCAGGTGATGCAGGGGTATTCGGTTTAGGCATACTCAAGCTTCACTGGTGTTGCAAGTATCATATTTCATTCTGAGATCCTCGACTTGGCTCATATGAATGTTTCCACGCAAAGGAAGACAGCTGACCTCACCATGCTACACGTATATATTCAGTCCACAATGATTGGATTGAAATCTTTGAAGAAGAAAAAAGCTGAAGCACGCTCCTCTACTGAATCAGCCATGAAAATACTAGAAGAACAGTTCACTCTTGACATGGCAAGGCACCACACGAAATAGGTGTGGTCAAGGCTCATGCCTGCCCACACAACGAGGGGAACAGTCATACCCGATACCCCATAAAAACATCAAACAAGAATCCTCAGACATAGCAGTCCAACTGATAGTTATCACATTTTCATATACCCACAGATGACTCTCTTTCTTCAACAGATCAAGGATTGGCCGACTTCTATGGCGCTGAAGCTTCTGTTGCCCACCTTGGTAGTACATATATACACCTCCTTTATTGTTGCCCACCTGGTAGTACATATATACACCTCCTTTATTGTTGCCCACCTGGTAGTACATATATACACCTCCTTTATTGTTGCTCACCTGGTAGTACATATATACACCTCCTTTATTGTTGCCCACCTGGTAGTACATATATACACCTCCTTTATTGTTGCCCACCTGGTAGTACATATATACACCTCCTTTATTGTTGCCCACCTGGTAGTATATACATACCACCTCCTTTATTGTTGCTCACCTGGTAGTACATATATACACCTCCTTTATTGCTGCCCACCTGGTAGTACATATATACACCTCCTTTATTGTTGCCCACCTGGTAGTACATATATACACCTCCTTTATTGCTGCCCACCTGGTAGTACATATATACACCTCCTTTATTGCTGCCCACCTGGTAGTACATATATACACCTCCTTTATTGTTGCTCACCTGGTAGTACATATATACACCTCCTTTATTGCTGCCCACCTGGTAGTACATATATACACCTCCTTTATTGTTGCCCACCTGGTAGTACATACATACCACCTCCTTTATTGTTGCCCACCTGGTAGTACATACATACACCTCCTTTATTGTTGCTCACCTGGTAGTACATATATACACCTCCTTTATTGCTGCCCACCTGGTAGTATATATATACACCTCCTTTATTGTTGCCCACCTGGTAGTACATATATACACCTCCTTTATTGTTGCCCACCTGGTAGTACATATATACACCTCCTTTATTGTTGCTCACCTGGTAGTACATACATACACCTCCTTTATTGTTGCTCACCTGGTAGTACATATATACCACCTCCTTTATTGTTGCCCACCTGGTAGTACATACATACACCTCCTTTATTAGCTTGTAAGAAGTAGCTTGTAAGAAACTACTCTCCAAATGGAAAGCTTTCAGAAGAGCTCTGCTTAAGGAGAAAGAATTGCGCATGAATTCACACAAAAGCCATCTAGTTTTCATGATGTCCTGATATTTATGCAAGTACCATTAGCCATGTCTTTTTGTCTTGTGCCTGGGACTTCTGCAGTGGAATGGTAGGGAGGTGAAGAGAGGTGAAGAGGATCTAATGAAGACTAATGAAGACAGCTGTTTAAGGAACAGAAATACACGGTGTTCCACTGGAAGAGATTTTTAAGATGAAAAAAACAGACAAAATTGTATAATCTTTTGACAATCAGTCATCTTGTGTCTTGATCTAAAACTATCAACTAGTACAGTCATCTTGTATCTTGATAAAACTATCAACTAGTATAGTCATCTTGTATCTTGTTAAAACTATCAACTAGTATAGTCATCTTGTGTCTTGATCCAACCATCTTGTGTCTTGTTAAAACTATCAACTAGTATAGTCATCTTGTGTCTTGTTAAAACTATCAACTAGTACAGTCATCTTGTATCTTGTATATAATACTTAAAGTATTAGCCCATGCTAGTATACATATTATAATACATCCAGTGCTAGTATATGATGCATGAAGTATTCGCCAGTGCTAGTATATAATACATGAGGTATTAGCCCGTGCTAGTATATAATACATGAGGTATTAGCCCATGCTAGTATATAATACATGAGGTATTAGCCCGTGCTAGTATATAATACATGAGGTATTAGCCCGTGCTAGTATATAATACATCCAGTGCTAGTATATAATACATGAGGTATTAGCCCGTGCTAGTATATAATACATGAGGTATTAGCCTGTGCTACAGTATATAATACATGAGGTATTAGCCCGTGCTAGTATATGCTACATGAGGTATTAGCCTGTACTAGTATATAATACATCCAGTGCTAGTATATAATACATGAGGTATTAGCCCGTGCTAGTATATAATACATGAGGTATTAGCCCATGCTAATATGCTACATGAGGTATTAGCCTGTACTAGTATATAATACATCCAGTGCTAGTATATAATACATGAGGTATTAGCCCATGCTAATATGCTACATGAGGTATTAGCCCGTGCTAGTATATAATACATGAGGTATTAGCCTGTGCTACAGTATATAATACATGAGGTATTAGCCTGTGCTAGTATATGATGCATGAGGTATCAGCCCGTGCTAGTATATAATACATGAGGTATTAGCCTATGCTAGTATATAATACATCAAGTGCTAGTATGTGATGCATGAGGTATTAGCCCGTGCTAGTATATGATGCATGAGGTATCAGCCCATGCTAATATGCTACATGAGGTATTAGCCTATGCTAGTATATAATACATCCAGTGCTAGTATGTGATGCATGAGGTATTAGCCCGTGCTAGTATATAATAGATCCAGTGCTAGTATGTGATGCATGAGGTATTAGCCCGTGCTAGTATATGCTACATGAGGTATTAGCCCGTGCTAGTATATAATACATCCAGTGCTAGTATGTGATGCATGAGGTATTAGCCCGTGCTAGTATATGATGCATGAGGTATCAGCCCATGCTAATATGCTACATGAGGTATTAGCCCATGCTAGTATATAATACATCAAGTGCTAGTATGTGATGCATGAGGTATTAGCCCGTGCTAGTATATAATACATGAGGTATTAGCCCATGCTAGTATGTAATAGATCCAGTGCTAGTATGTGATGCATGAGGTAGTAGCCCGTGCTATATATGCTACATGAGGTATTAGCCCGTGCTAGTATATAATACATCCAGTGCTAGTATGTGATGCATGATGTATTAGCCCGTGCTAGTATGTGATGCATGAGGTATCAGCCCGTGCTAGTATATAATACATGAGGTATTAGCGTGTACTAGTATATAATACATCCAGTGCTAGTATATGATGCATGCGGTATTAGCCCGTGCTAGTATATAATACATGAGGTTTCAGCCCATGCTAGTATATAATACATGAGGTATTAGCCCGTGCTAGTATATAATACATGAGGTATTAGCCCGTGCTAGTATATAACACATGAGGTTTCAGCCCGTGCTAGTATATATGTATAGTATATTTGTCTACTCACATGCATGATGGCCAATGCCCTGATCATAAGTCTCAACAGGAAGTCATGCATCACTTCTCCATCCAGAATCACGGAGAACCCTAGCTGACGTGACTCCGCACTAGACAACAACAACAACAACAATAATAATGCACAAGTCACCATCACCTCTCATCAGTGCCTAGTGAAGAGCAGCACTGTGCTAGTAGAACATCAAAATTCCTGGCCCCCACATCCAGGGGGGCTCACACACTGGTGAAATAAAATCCCTGCTCCCATATATCCAGTAAGGCTAACACTGGCAGGGTTTCATACAGGGGGGGGGGGGGGGGGGGGGAAGCCCTGGGATATCCCCCCCTCCAATAAAAATTTATATTAATTGAAATTTCTTATGTAATACATTACAGTAATGGAAAAACAGAGCAGTACAGAGAAGGGAACGTAGAAGCAATAGCAAAGATGATCAACAGTAATAAAATTATAATAATTATGTATGAACAATTTATTAACAATATAAGCGAAGATGTATACAATAATGTATGGTGAAAATTACAATACAGTGAGTTCAGTAGTACTAAATTAAAGTAAAATGCGTCTATTTTTCTGTTAAAAAATGTTGAGAATTGCATTAAAGTCCACATCAGTCAATGGAGGACCCTCTATACTAATTTTCATTAAATGTTCTAGGTCCGAGTCAGATAGACGACTGCGTAGGCGAGTTTTAATCAACTTCAAAGGAACGCTCTACTGTTGCTGTGCCAACAGGAAGTGCCATTGTGTCATAATCTAGAATGTTCTGTCCATGTGCTAGTACTATAACTGTACGAAAGTACCCTCAAAATGTCTCAGAATCAATCTGAGAGCATCGATTTTGAAATTTTTTTCTGGGGGGGGGCATGCCAGACCCCCCTACTTGGGGCTTGCTTACGCACGCCCATCACGTAAACGCCAAACGTTTTGAGTTTACCCCCCCAAAATGTAAATCCTGACTGGTGGAGTAAAATCCCTGACCACACCCTGCCACTGGAGGAGCAAAATCTTTGACCACACCCTGCCATTGGGGGAGCAAAATCTCTGACCACACCCTGCCACTGGGGGAGCAAAATCTCTGACCACACCCTGCCTCTGGGTGGCATGTGGAGCAGGTACCTGCACACAACATGACTGCTGAAGCAAAGACTTGTCATTATCACCTCTGGCCACATGTACACTGCACGTGCCACACTACAGCACCAGAGAAATATGGCAAACCGTTTGAGGTGACAGTGAAAGAGAGCCAAGACCAGCGGAAGGAAAAGTGGAGAGCAAGACAACTACCACACTTTCACAGACCTGAGCTGCAACATCTACACAGGCCGAGACGGACACAGTGAGTATGTCAGGAGAGAGCAGGAGAGCTGAGCAGCAACATCTAGGTATCTACACAGGCTGAGACAGGACAGAGTGAATATGTCAGGAGAGAGCAGGAGAGCTGAGCAGCAACATCTAGGTATCTACACAGGCTGAGACAGGACAGAGTGAATATGTCAGGAGAGAGCAGGAGAGCTGAGCAGCAACATCTAGGTATCTACACAGGCTGAGACAGGACAGAGTGAATATGTCAGGAGAGAGCAGGAGAGCTGAGCAGCAACATCTAGGTATCTACACAGGCTGAGACAGGACAGAGTGAATATGTCAGGAGAGAGCAGGAGAGCTGAGCAGCAACATCTAGGTATCTACACAGGCTGAGACAAGACAGAGTGAATATGTCAGGAGAGAGCAGGAGAGCTGAGCAGCAACATCTAGGTATCTACACAGGCTGAGACAGGACAGAGTGAATATGTCAGGAGAGAGCAGGAGAGCTGAGCAGCAACATCTAGGTATCTACACAGGCTGAGACAAGACAGAGTGAATATGTCAGGAGAGAGCAGGAGAGCTGAGCAGCAACATCTAGGTATCTACACAGGCTGAGACAGGACAGAGTGAATATGTCAGGAGAGAGCAGGAGAGCTGAGCAGCTACATCTAGGTATCTACACAGGCTGAGACAAGACAGAGTGAATATGTCAGGAGAGAGCAGGAGAGCTGAGCAGCAACATCTAGGTATCTACACAGGCTGAGACAGGACAGAGTGAATATGTCAGGAGAGAGCACACAGCCATATTGCTAGAGTAAACATGTGGAGCAGAATCATACAAGTCCTCACCTGGGCACAGAGGTGAAGTAGGCCAGCATGTCAAAGAAGTCCTGATGGCGAATCTCCATGAGAACCTCTAGGTCCACATCGATTGGCTGAGTCAGCACCAACACCGGCCCTCCTCGCAAATCACGACCACCTGTATGCAATCATACAAGGCAGAGGAGGAAACCCTCTCATAGTAGGATACGGGGGTGGGGGAGGATGAGGGGAGGATGAGGGGGGGATGAGGGGGAGGATGCGGGGGAGGATGAGGGGAGGATGAGGGGGAGGATGAGAGGGAGGATGAGGGGGAGGATGAGGGGGAGGATGAGAGGGAGGATGAGGGGGAGGATGAGGGGGAGGATGAGGGGGAGGATGAGGGGAGGATGAGAGGGAGGATGAGGGGGAGGATGAGAGGGAGGATGAGGGGGAGGATGAGGGGGAGGATGAGAGGGAAGATGAGGGGGAGGATGAGGGGGAGGATGAGGGGGAGGATGAGGGGGAGGATGAGGGGGAGGATGAGGGGAGGATGAGGGAGAGGATGAGGGGAGGATGAGGGGGAGGATGAGGGGGAGGATGAGGGGAGGATGAGGGGAGGATGAGTGGGAGGATGAGGGGGAGGATGAGGGTGTGTGTGTGAGAGGGCAAATGCAGGAGTGGATGAGTAAGAATGAGGAGTATTTTATGTGAGCATGTAGTACTTGTAACGTAATTACACCTGGCAAACCAACCAGCACAAGTTCTAGAAGCCCGACTGAAGGTTTGAATGTGACCACCTATAATTGCTATGATAACTGTCTAAATTAGTTTGATGCCTTGACTAATTTACACCCCCTCAAGCTAGCAGTGTCCACACATATACTACACAATAGACACACAATAAATAGGTAAAGGGTCACCTGTCCCATGGCACACAAGAAATAGGTAAAGGGTCACCTAACAGATTAAGTGTAAGACTGACTGCTGGGAATGGAAGGACAGAATACTAGCACGTGCAGAATGAATATTGTGGACAAATGATTTTATTTTGCCACTTTACTTGAGCAAGCATGTGCAGTGAGTAATGCGTATGTATGTACACAAAGTTCAACACGTAACTTGCACTGGGGGGGGAGGGGCTATACCACAAAATTAAATATGTGGCAGCAACTTTACAGCTCCAGTCCCTATGTGAACTATATATATATATATATATATATATGTGACCTGGCAAGCAAAAAGGGGGCTAAGGGACAAATTAAAAAATATATATATTATTACATATTTTTAATCTAAGGGACAAATTAAAAAATATATATATTATTACATATTTTGAATCTTACATCATTGACAAGTAACCTGGCAAAATATTTTTACCCAAAAAGCTCAAATTATGAAGAAAATACCATAGCAACCATAATTAATTGAACATGCGTGGGTGGATAAAGTCACTTGCAGCGTGGTCTCTTGGCCTGTGTTGTGCTTTGAGGCCTTGAAACAGAAGTTAATGGACAAGTGATATCTTTTGCTAGGTTTGAAGTACAAAATGGACGAATGCTATTATACAGATACCACTGTCGAGCTGGGTCGAGTCCCTTTGGTTGAATGACTAATGGTTTCTTTCCTCTCAGAGACGATGCAGTTATATCATTTTTAAAGATTTCTATTTTGTGCTCGTTTTCTTGTATTCTTGTGAATTCTTGTACATAATCCTTCATCACTGTAATACTTGATCAAATTTTCAAGATGCTTCTTAGTTACTGCATATATGAACATGAAAGTTGACCTGCAAATGCGTTTCCCACCAAACTGATACTTTACAGTTGAACGTGAGGAACCCTCGGAGTTGTGATCACGCACAGCACGAAGTGTAGCCATTATAGCCATATCCACCTCTTTCTTCTCAAGCTCAACACTTTCTTGTCTAGCCTGCAAGATTGCAGCATGGCTAAACTGTTTCCAGCAAGCTGACCTTTTAGGTCCAAGTTTACAACAAGGATTATCCCCCAAAAAATCATCAACAGTGGCCATTTCTTCCCTATCTCCAACACTGGTATGAAGTTCAACTTCTTCATGGCCAATAGTAAGTGATTGACAAGAAGGGTAAATTTCTGACTCTTCAGTTGACTCGCATTCAAGTGGAAAATGATCTTCAAGTTGCTCACATCCTGTACAAAACTCGTCAGATGTTCCTGGAATAGCATCCATTCCATAGTAAGTTACAAAAATAGCACCGCTCACACTGACAACTTCTCTGAAACAGAACTCTGGACTGGCTCTAGCTATGAATGGGAGGTTTTTTCCCTAAATGAAGCTCATTTCTTCTGCTATCCAATGATGCCATCTAAAGGTATGTAGGGACAACCCCTGGGCTGGTTGCTATGGTATTTCGTTGACTATTCGCGTAAACAGTACTATCGCTTAATACGCGATTTACCCGAAAAATTTAAATTGCCTTATAGCCCCCTTTTCGCGTGCCAGGTCACATATATAGATAATGAGATATATATATATATAGATCATGAGATATATATAGATCATGAGATATATATATATAGATCATGAGATATATATATAGATCATGAGATATATATATATAGATCATGAGATATATATATATATATAGATAATGAGATATATATATATATAGATCATGAGATATATATATATATAGATCATGATATATATATATATATATATAGATCATGAGATATATATATATATATAGATCATGCGATATATATATATATAGATCATGATATATATATATATATATAGATCATGAGATATATATATATATAGATCATGAGATATATATATATATAGATCATGAGATATATATATATATATATAGATCATGCGATATATATATATAGATCATGATATATATAGATCATGATATATATATATATATAGATCATGAGATATATATATATAGATCATGAGATATATATATATAGATCATGAGATATATATATAGATCATGAGATATATATATATATAGATCATGAGATATATATATATATAGATCATGAGATATATATATAGATCATGAGATATATATATATATAGATCATGATATATATATATATATATAGATCATGAGATATATACAGTATATAGATCATGAGAGAGAGATATATATATATATAGATCATGAGATATATATATATATAGATCATGAGATATATATAGATCATGAGATATATATATATAGATCATGAGATATATATATATATATAGATCATGAGATATATATATATATATAGATCATGAGATAGATAGATATAGATCATGAGAGAGAGAGATATATATATAGATCATGCGATATATATATACATAGATCATGAGAGAGATATATATATATAGATCATGAGATATATATATATAGATCATGAGATATATATATATATATAGATCATGAGATATATTATATAGATCATGAGATATATATATATAGATCATGAGATATATATATAGATCATGAGATATATATATATATATATAGATCATGAGAGATATATATATATATATATATAGATCATGAGAGAGAGATATATATATATAGATCATGAGATATATATATATATATATAGATCATGAGATATATATATATATAGATCATGAGTATAGATCATGAGATATATATATATATAGATCATGAGATATATAGGTCTCTCTGCTCATGTTGGATTGAGTAGGTGAAAGTATGCCCAAGTGACTGCAGCCCAAGTGGGGGATATCTAGTGCCAGCTGTTGTTGTGGTTAGATTGGAAAGTGCTAGCTAGTGGGAATTAGTATCTGTTGGCAAATCATAAGATGCTGAAACTTGGTAAGTTATAATCATAAGATGCTGAAACTTGGTCATAAGATGCTGAAACTCGAGTAAGTGGTCAAGTGTGTGCACTTAAAGTGGTGATGGTCCCCGTCCCCGTCAAAATTCTTCGCCCATGTTTGACCGATTACTCATGTTTTATTTAGTGGCTAATGAGTAGGGCTTCCTCTAGCCACTGGTACTAATTTCAGCTGCCTCGCACTAATTAAGCAGGAGCCATAACTGTTGAGGCATTCGGGTTTTGAGGCCCCCCCCACTTAAGCTGCAATAACTTGTACCTGTCCAACATTCAAAAGAGAGCACATGGAGAGACCTGATGCCATGGAGACATCATGCCATGGAGACCTGATGCCATGGAGACCTGATGCCATGGAGACCTCATGCCATGGAGACATCATGCCATGGAGACCTGATGCCATGGAGACCTGATGCCATGGAGACATCATGCCATGGAGACCTGATGCCATGGAGACCTGATGCCATGGAGACCTCATGCCATGGAGACCTGATGCCATGGAGACCTGATGCCATGGAGACCTGATGCCATGGAGACCTGATGCCATGGAGACCTGATGCCATGGAGACCTCATGCCATGGAGACCTGATGCCATGGAGACCTGATGCCATGGAGACCTCATGCCATGGAGACCTGATGCCATGGAGACCTCATGCCATGGAGACCTGATGCCATGGAGACCTCATGCCATGGAGACCTGATGCCATGGAGACCTGATGCCATGGAGACCTCATGCCATGGAGACCTCATGCCATGGAGACCTGATGCCATGGAGACCTGATGCCATGGAGACCTGATGCCATGGAGAGACCTGATGCCATGGAGACCTCATGCCATGGAGACCTCATGCCATGGAGACCTGATGCCATGGAGAGACCTGATGCCATGGAGACCTCATGCCATGGAGACCTGATGCCATGGAGACCTGATGCCATGGAGACCTGATGCCATGGAGACCTGATGCCATGGAGAGACCTGATGCCATGTAGACCTCATGCCATGGAGACCTCATGCCATGGAGACCTCATGCCATGGAGACCTGATGCCATGGAGACCTGATGCCATGGAGAGACCTGATGCCATGGAGACCTCATGCCATGGAGACCTGATGCCATGGAGACCTGATGCCATGGAGACCTCATGCCATGGAGACCTGATGCCATGGAGACCTCATGCCATGGAGACCTGATGCCATGGAGACCTCATGCCATGGAGACCTCATGCCATGGAGACCTGATGCCATGGAGACCTGATGCCATGGAGACCTGATGCCATGGATACCTGATGCCATGGAGACCTCATGCCATGGAGACCTGATGCCATGGAGACCTGATGCCATGGAGACCTCATGCCATGGAGACCTCATGCCATGGAGACCTGATGCCATGGATACTTCATGCCATGGAGACCTGATGCCATGGAGACCTGATGCCATGGATACCTGATGCCATGGAGACCTCATGTCATGGAGACCTGATGCCATGGAGACCTGATGCCATGGAGACCTGATGCCATGGAGACCTCATGCCATGGAGAGACCTGATGCCATGGAGACCTGATGCCATGGAGACCTGATGCCATGGAGACCTGATGCCATGGAGACCTGATGCCATGGAGAGACCTGATGCCATGGAGACGTCATGCCATGGAGACCTGATGCCATGGAGACCTGATGCCATGGAGACCTCATGCCATGGAGATCTGATGCCATGGAGACCTCATGCCAGGAGAACTGATGCCATGGAGACCTCATGCCATGGAGACCTCATGCCATGGAGACCTGATGCCATGGAGACCTCATGCCATGGAGACCTGATCCCATGGAGACCTGATGCCATGGAGACCTGATGCCATGGAGACCTGATGCCATGGAGACCTGATGCCATGGAGACCTGATGCCATGGAGACCTCATGCCATGGAGACCTGATGCCATGGAGACCTGATGCCATGGATACCTCATGCCATGGAGACCTCATGCCATGGAGACCTGATGCCATGGATACCTCATGCCATGGAGACCTGATGCCATGGAGACCTGATGCCATGGATACCTGATGCCATGGAGACCTCATGTCATGGAGACCTGATGCCATGGAGACCTGATGCCATGGAGACCTGATGCCATGGAGACCTCATGCCATGGAGAGACCTGATGCCATGGAGACCTGATGCCATGGAGAGACCTGATGCCATGGAGACCTGATGCCATGGAGAGACCTGATGCCATGGAGACCTCATGCATGGAGACCTCATGCCATGGAGACCTGATGCCATGGAGAGACCTGATGCCATGGAGACCTGATGCCATGGAGACCTCATGCCATGGAGACCTGATGCCATGGAGAGACCTCATGCCATGGAGACCTGATGCCATGGAGACCTCATGCCATGGAGACCTGATGCCATGGAGACCTGATGCCATGGAGACCTCATGCCATGGAGACCTGATGCCATGGAGACCTGATGCCATGGAGACCTGATGCCATGGAGACCTGATGCCATGGAGAGACCTGATGCCATGGAGACCTGATGCCATGGAGACCTGATGCCATGGAGACCTGATGCCATGGAGACCTGATGCCATGGAGACCTGATGGTATATATGAAGTTCATAAGGTGAAGTGTGCAGAATCTATGGAGCTCTAAACTCATAATCAAAAGGTGGTTTAGCTTCTTCCATTTTATGGTTTAGTCCTTCCTGAAGGGGAGACGAAATACCTTTTTTTTTTACAAAATGTTATAAAAACTTGTGGCCATGACTCTGGAGTTGCATAGATTCTGCACAATTCACTCCATCTCTCAAAAGAAGCTCTCGCTGTGTGCTCTCCATAGCCATAGCCAAGTGCTAATAAGTGAGAGGTGTGGTCATGCACTTGGTTGAAAATCAATTTAATACTCCACTTATCCTATGACTTGCATCACTAATCACACCACCACTGGCATCACTAATCACACCACTACTTGCATCACTAATCACACCACTACTTGCATCACTAATCACACCACTACTTGCATCACTAATCACACCACTACTTGCACCACTAATCACACCACTACTTGCATCACTAATCACACCACTACTTGCACCACTAATCACACCACTACTTGCATCACTAATCACACCACTACTTGCATCACTAATCACACCACTACTTGCATCACTAATCACACCACTACTTGCACCACTAATCACACCACTACTTGCATCACTAATCACACCACTACTTGCATCACTAATCACACCACTACTTGCATCACTAATCACACCACTACTTGCACCACTAATCACACCACTACTTGCATCACTAATCACACCACTACTTGCATCACTAATCACACCACTACTTGCATCACTAATCACACCACTACTTGCATCACTAATCACACCACTACTTGCACCACTAATCACACCACTACTTGCATCACTAATCACACCACTACTTGCATCACTAATCACACCACTACTTGCATCACTAATCACACCACTACTTGCATCACTAATCACACCACTACTTGCATCACTAATCACACCACTACTTGCATCACTAATCACACCACTACTTGCACCACTAATCACACCACTAATCACACCACTACTTGCATCACTAATCACACCACTACTTGCATCACTAATCACACCACTACTTGCATCACTAATCACACCACTACTTGCATCACTAATCACACCACTACTTGCACCACTAATCACACCACTACTTGCATCACTAATTACACCACTACTTGCATCACTAATCACACCACTACTTGCATCACTAATCACACCACTACTTGCATCACTAATCACACCACTACTTGCACCACTAATCACACCACTCCTTGCACCACTAATCACACCACTACTTGCACCACTAATCACACCACTACTTGCATCACTAATCACATCACTACTTGCATCACTAATCACACCACTACTTGCATCACTAATCACACCACTACTTGCATCACTAATCACACCACTACTTGCAGCACTAATCACACCACTACTTGCATCACTAATCACACCACTACTTGCATCACTAATCACACCACTACTTGCACCACTAATCACACCACTACTTGCATCACTAATCACACCACTACTTGCATCACTAATCACACCACTACTTGCATCACTAATCACACCACTACTTGCTCCACTAATCACACCACTACTTGTACCACTAATCACACCACTACTTGCATCACTAATCACACCACTACTTGCATCACTAATCACACCACTACTTGCACCACTAATCACACCACTACTTGCACCACTAATCACACCACTACTTGCATCACTAATCACACCACTACTTGCACCACTAATCACACCACTACTTGCACTGCTACCTATTTAAACTATCTAGAACACTTTCCAATTAGTAGAACTGCAAGGCATGCTAGTTTTGAGGTCCCCAACTTTGACTGCCCGTAACTAGGGCTTAGTTATACCTTATGCAAAAGAGAGCACACAGAGAGAGCTATCTTTCGAGCCATACATCAAGTACATAGAGTGAAGTGTGCAGAATCTATGGAGCTCGAAAGTTGGATCCACACAAGTTTTTGTAAAACAAATGGTACTATTCCTCTTCAGTGCAAAGACTAAAAACAACACATCCATAAACACTTGAACATTTGCTCTGGCAGTAAACTGCCAGGTTGGGTTAGGTGCACCACTAACAGTAGACTTGTCTCCTACACCATATCTAGCAAGCTACCTCTTGAGATGCCACACATATATAGCAGACTTGTCTCCTACACCATATCTAGCAAGCCACCCCTTGAGATGGCACACATATATAGCAGACTTGTCTCCTACACCATATCTAGCAAGCTACCCCTTGAGATGCCACACATATATAGCAGACTTGTCTCCTACACCATATCTAGCAAACTACCCCTTGAGATGCCACACATATATAGCAGACTTGTCTCCTACACCATATCTAGCAAGCCACCCCTTGAGATGCCACACATATATAGCAGACTTGTCTCCTACAGTAGCATCTGTAGCAAACACAAGTCTCCCCAAGATGCCACTTAGCCATGGCCACTTAGAGCTACATCACAAGCCTCCTTATAAGGAGATGGCTGTTGTCCCCTGTCACCTAGCGGAGGGTGCATTACATCCATGTAAGGGAATGTGTGAAAACATCCACCTAGGTGCGACAATTTTGTCAGCTTGTAAAAATAACATCAACAAAATACATCTGACCACATGTCAAAACAAAACACAACTACACGCAAATGCAGTTGGCAAGTCTCTCTCTCTCTGTGTGTGAGTGTGTGTGTGTGTGTGTGTGTGTTTTGACAACTTTGTCCACTCTTTGGAATTCCTGAGAGCTGAGGCACCAACACACACTGTCAATGTCATCATGCACCTTGTCATCTTCAGGAGCTCGTCTGAACTCAGACATTGAGGGAGAGTAATATACGATGTAATATATGATGTAATATATGATGTAATATATGATGTAATATATGATGTAATATATGATGTAATATACGATGTAATATATGATGCTAAATGCCAAGAGGACAGCACACGTGCAGCAGAGATAAGCTTCACACCTAATAAAGCCTGGGTACCCGTAATATCTACCAGCCAGCTATGGCATTGTCAATAGCTCTCCAGTTCAGCTGCAGTCCATCGCTGGGCCATCTGTCTGGAGGACGTACAGCTGCTCTAATGCAGTCATGATGTTGAGGACTACAGAATTAGGGCACCAGTGTCCAAGTCCAGTTCTCTGCTGACTGCAGTCGAGAACTGTCTTCTGCCCTTTTCAAAGAAGATGATGATGAAGAAGAAACTTTTCTCTAGATCCCCCCTCCCCTCAGTGTATGTTGGACCACTCCCCCCGTGCATGTTGGACCACTCCCCCCATTGTACAGTATGTTGGACCACTCCCCCCCCCCCCCCCCCCCGTGTATGTTGGACCACTCCCCCAAGTGTATGTTGGACCACTCCCCCCCGTGTATGTTGGACCCCTCCCCCCAGTGTATGTTGGACCCCTCCCCCCAGTGTATGTTGGGGAACCCCCCCCCCCCCCAGTGTAAGATGTAAAGTTGACTCCTACGAAATTGAATTTAAAGGGGAAAGTGAAATGGCATTTTTCAACAAAAAAATTGTCGCATTATTTCATAGATATTAGTACACAGTAGCATAGCCTGGGGAGGAATATTAGCTGCTTGAAGCAGCCAAATAACTGGATCACTGTGCAGTTGGTAGTTCCATGGTGCATGTGCATGCACACACACACACACACACACACAGAGGTTGGGATAGTGTGTAGGTGTGTGGACAGCTGCAGTACTACACAGGATCTTTGTTTTTCCCAATCCATCCTGGTTTGAGGAAGAAGAGGGTTGGGTTGATCAGGACCAGGGAGAAATGGAAGCCGCAGATGAATTCATCACTATGCAGCAAGCACTAAACTGTCAGAAGCTATGGACTTGGGAGAAGGTAAAGTCGTTTGAAGCCAGATGCCGTACCAGCTTGTTAAACATGCAGCACCTCTGAAGAGGAAGACTACGTAGGCTGATTCACAGCTACAGATATGTTGAAGAACAAGACAAAAGAGTGTGAGTCTATCCAGGTAAGCACTCACCCTCGTGTCATCCATGCATGAAGCATTATCATGCATTGTCTTAAAAATATAGCCAGTTCCTGCGTGGCAGTCTCTCCTCTAGCTGTTGTTCTAAACAAAGCCAGTTCCTTTGGCTGTCTCTTCTCTAGCTATTGTTCTAAACACAGCCAGTTCCTTTGGCTGTCTCTCCTCTAGCTATTGTTTTAAACACAGCCAGTTCCTTTGGATGTCTCTCCTCTAGCTGTTGTCCTAAACACAGCCAGTTCCTTTGGCTGTCTCTTCTCTAGCAGTTGTCCTAAACACAGCCAGTTCCTTTGGCTGTCTCTTCTCTAGCAGTTGTCCTAAACACAGCCAGTTCCTTTGGCAGTCTCTTCTCTAGCTGTTGTCTTAAACACAGCCAGTTCCTTTGGCTGTCTCTTCTCTAGCTGTTGTCCTAAACACAGCCAGTTCCTTTGGCTGTCTCTTCTCTAGCTGTTGTCCTAAACACAGCCAGTTCCTTTGGCTGTCTCTTCTCTAGCTGTTGTCCTAAACACAGCCAGTTCCTTTGGCTGTCTCTTCTCTAGCAGTTGTCCTAAACACAGCCAGTTCCTTTGGATGTCTCTTCTCTAGCAGTTGTCCTAAACACAGCCAGTTCCTTTGGCTGTCTCTCCTCTAGCTGTTGTCCTAAACACAGCCAGTTCCTTTGGCTGTCTCTCCTCTAGCAGTTGTCCTAAACACAGCCAGTTCCTTTGGCTGTCTCTTCTCTAGCTGTTGTCCTAAACACAGCCAGTTCCTTTGGCTGTCTCTCCTCTAGCTGTTGTCCTAAACACAGCCAGTTCCTTTGTCTGTCTCTTCTCTAGCTGTTGTCCTAAACACAGCCAGTTCCTTTGACTGTCTCTCCTCTAGCTGTTGTCCTAAACACAGCCAGTTCCTTTGTCTGTCTCTTCTCTAGCTGTTGCCCTAAACACAGCCAGTTCCTTTGGCTGTCTCTCCTCTAGCTGTCTCTACATAGTTCCTGCCACTACACCTCCACGTGCTTACATTGTGTGTACAGATAGTACACCTGACCATGTCACATTACCAGTGTCACACAGTGTCACAGCAAGTAACTAACTTGGGGCAATGATCTGCTTGCTTGATCCCAAGTAGTAAAAGTCTTAGGGCTAAGGCTAGGGCTAGGGCTAGGGCTAAGGCTAGTGGTTGCGAGTGAACTGCAGAATGCATTTACAGCAAGTTACTCTCTGCATGACTGTCAGATATGCAGTGTGCAGGACACTACTCAGGGGTGGTGCAGGACACTACTCAGGGGTGGTGCAGGACACTACTCAGATGTCTTGTCTCAACCAGCCCCAGCAGCAGCTTGTGAGAGGACATACCTCATCTACTCCACACTCAGAGTCGCATGGAGAACATGACTACAAAAAGAAGCTGTCCCATTTCTCTTGTGCATGTGTTGATGTGCTGCAAGGACTCCTCTAGCATACTGTTCCCTGGTTGGTGATGCTTGTTGGGAGAGCAGTCACTCGGGCACACAGACCCTGTGGATGTTCCGTGACACAAGCCACACAGTCACTGATTCTATCCAGAATCCTTGAACTCTGCAGCCAACACACTCCAGAGGTCGCAGGTTTAACCCGGGTTGGGTTAAATACCTTTTACCCAGGTTTTACTCAAACATGGATACAACCCAGGATAAAATAATAGACACAATAGATTTATTATAAACTGTTTATAAGATATTTACTCTGTAATCGGGAGACATTCAATAAATGGCAACTGTAAAGAACTAGACAAAAACAGGAGCTGTGTTTCACTCGGCATTTATTTAGCAAGTGACAAGGTTGTCTACTAGAGTATATATTTTTTATTTAATGATTTATTTAAATATTTCAACAATATTCATGGGATTAAAGTCCAATTGATATGCAAGTTAAACAGATTTAATAGTCAATCTCCTGAGGTCCTCGCAGGAGCCTGTGGCAGAAGACGAGTTTCTGGGATTTCTAATTTTTGTAATTGCAGTACACTACTAAACTGTAAGCACTGAATGATGACCTGTGGTATTTGCTTGCCTTTTAAATAGCCCTGGTGTCCACCACCACCCAGACACTTGTGGCTCTGGGACAAGGCTGAGACAGGGCTACAAATAAGTGTACTGGGTAATACCTGGGTAAAACCCGGGTAAAATAGGGGTGAAATACCTAAAACACAGGTTTTACCCACTGGGTTGGGTTTTACCTGGGTAAAATGCAAACACTGACACACGCTAGCTCCATAGTCAATTATGCAGGGGCCACATGCACGCAGGCGTGGTACTGCAGTGGCCACATGCACGCAGGCGTGGTACTGCAGTGGCCACATGCACACAGGCGTGGTACTGCAGGGCCACATGCACGCAGGCGTGGTACTGCAGGGCCACATGCACGCAGGCGTGGTACTGCAGTGGCCACATGCACACAGGCGTGGTACTGCAGGGCCACATGCACACAGGCGTGGTACTGCAGGGCCACATGCACGCAGGCGTGGTACTGCAGGGCCACATGCACGCAGGCGTGGTACTGCAGTGGCCACATGCACGCAGGCCTGATAAAAAGTCCAAAGCTTTGACTGGAGCCCTGCAAGGTGCAGAAGACATCTGTGGCTTCCATTTCTTTTGACGTAAAAGAAAAGGACTTGACACATCTTGTGAGCACTGCCACAGCTGCTGCAGCCACACACCTACCACCATCCTTGTGAGCACTGCCACAGCCCACACACCTACCACCATCCTTGTGAGCACTGCCACAGCTTGCTGCAGCCACACACCTACCACCATCCTTGTGAGCACTGCCACAGCTGCTGCTGCCACACACCTACCACCATCCTTGTGAGCACTGCCACAGCCACACACCTACCACCATCCTTGTGAGCAGCCACAGCCACACACCTACATGTACCACCATCCTTGTGAGCACTGCCACAGCCTGCCATCCTAACCTCTGAACACTAGCAATATCTAGACCGAGTAGCACTTCCAACACATCACAAAGTCATTAGCCATGCCAGTTAAATTAGGATGCACAACTTTTTGAGCTATTTATTTCTAAGAATACTTTGGCTTCAAGTAGCATATTTTCTGTATACATCTGATGATGTATGTATGTACAGTACTACCAATGGTAAATAATATACACTTGTATACAGCTGCTCTGTGATGTACACTGCATATATGCATGTATGTAAGATGTTTATACCTGCAGTGAATATGATGCCACTGAGGAGGTTGTCCAGGGGGATCTCTAAGGAACGTAGGGACTTCTTCCTCCCTGTAGACACACACACACACATATATGCACAGGTGGAGACAAGCAATAGAGTGATGAAGAACTGCAACTAACATGTGCATACACTGCAGCACATACACACACACACCACCCACAAACAGCCTTCCCCAGGCATGCCTACTAGACGCAAGCTGCACTACACATGCACACAATCTATACAGGTGTGGTCAGCACCTCCATCCAGTCACCTATGTGGGTGTGGTCAGCACCTCCACCCAGTCACCTGTGTGGGTGTGGTCAGCACTTCCACCCAGTCACCTGTGTGGGTGTGTACAGCACCTCCACCCAGTCACCTGTGTGGGTGTGGTCAGCACCTCCACCCAGTCACCTGTGTGGGTGTGTACAGCACCTCCACCCAGTCACCTGTGTGGGTGTGGTCATCACCTCCACCCAGTCACCTGTGTGGGTGTGGTCAGCACCTCCACCCAGTCAACTGTGTGGGTGTGTGCAAGCACCTCCACTCAGTGCCTGATGAATCATCACCATGAAGTTCCTCAGCTGCTACAGTATGCACACTCACTCACTTGCACCAACCCTCCACACCAAATGCTACAGCAGTCCTCACTTGCACCAACCTTCCACACCAAATGCTACAGCAGTCCGCACTGGCACCAACCCTCCACACTAAATGCTACAGCAGTCCTCACTTGCACCAACCCTCCACACCAAATGCTACAGCAGTCCGCACTGGCACCAACCCTCCACACCAAATGCTACAGCAGTCCTCACTTGCACCAACCCTCCACACCAAATACTACAGCAGTACTAACAAAACAAAAATGATTACTAGATAGAAATGAAACTATATCAGTGTAGATTTATAGATTTATAGGACTCTTGTAATGAATGCACCAAATATATAGAATACCAGAATGTTGGTCTATGCTATATTAATAGGTAAAGGGTCCTATAAATCTACATTATATTAGTAGGTAAAGGGTCTCTATTCCTATTTCATTTCCTTCCTGACATGTTAATATTTTTGTTCTTAATTAAATATTTGCTTGTTGTTTAGAGTCAAACAGCCACACCCACGAGAAGCTATTGAGGATGACTCCAGCACTTATACACCCATTATTTAGTTAACCACACCCATCATGCAGTTAGCCACGCCCATCCTGCAGTTGTAGCTGAATATTTGTGTTCCTAACTATCATCACAACCAGTGTGAGGAAAGCAGCCCTTGCTGACTCAGCACTGCGAGACTTGGTAGTGCAAGCACACAAGCAAGTGTGTTGTGTGGAGGGGTCTGTTGTGTGGAGGGGTCTGTTGTGTGGAGGGGTCTGTTGTGTGGAGGGGTCTGTTGCGTGGAGGGGTCTGTTGCATGGAGGGGTCTGTTGTATGGAGGGGTCTGTTGTGTGGAGGGGTCTGTTGTGTGGAGGGGTCTGTTGTATGGAGGGGTCTGTTGTGTGGAGGGGTCTGTTGCATGGAGGGGTCTGTTGCATGGAGGGGTCTGTTGCATGGAGGGGTCTGTTGTATGGAGGGGTCTGTTGTGTGGAGGGGTCTGTTGTGTGGAGGGGTCTGTTGCGTGGAGGGGTCTGTTGTGTGGAGGGGTCTGTTGTGTGGAGGGGTCTGTTGTGTGGAGGGGTCTGTTGTATGGAGGGGTCAGTTGCATGGAGGGGTCTGTTGTATGGAGGGGGTATTTTACCATTTAAGGGAAACCGATTCTTCTGGGCAGAAAAACTGATGAATGGACACATTGCATGTGTGTGTGTGTGCATGCATGTGTGTGTGTATGCGTGCATGTGTGCATGCATGTGTGTGTGTGTGTGTGCATGCATGTGTGTGTATGTGTGTGCATGCATGTGTGTGTGTGCATGCATGTGTGTGTGCATGCATGTGTGTGTTTACATGTGCATGCATGCATGTGTGTGTGTGTGTACGTGGTGTATGTGTGTGTGCGCGCGTGTGTGCATGCATGTGTGTATGTGTGCGTGCATGTGTGTGTATGTGTGCATGCATGTGTGTGTGTGTGGTGTGTGTGTGTGTGTGAGAAGTGGATAGACATGCAGACAGACACATTAATGAGAGCTCTTGAAGAGGGTCATATTTTAAGAGGTTTCTGGGGACTGCCTGTTTACTTCGTTAGTGAAGGGTTCAGGGTTCAAGGGGTAGGGCTAGGCTAGAGCAAGGGCTAGGACTTGCTAGGGACCGCGGCTGGAGGCTGGAGGCTGGGGGCTGGATTAGGTGGCAACAACTAGGGTTGTCCATCCATGATCATGCCAGGATTTCCCACAGTAGCACGTGCCGTCCTAACCGCTTCCTGGCAAAGTGACAAGTGCATGGCTTCGTGAAGAATGAAGTCAACAATTCTGTTCAACACCACCTGAGTAAAGATACATACCAGGTACACCTTCATTGTAGAAGTGCTCAGAGATCCCTACATACAGGTGTGGACAATAGCAGAGGCCTTAACATGACACCACCAAAGAACCACTTCATGGCCTCTGCTATTGTGCACAGAACTACTGCGAGTGCCAGCAAGTGGGCGAGCAGAGCATAGTTCCCTATCCCTTCACACTTCAAGGTTCCTCCAATATCACTGATTGGACTAGGCCTCTCAGTGCAGGCACTAGTGCAATGCAAGGCACAGTGAGGCAGCTGCCAAGCTGCAAGTTTCGTGTTTATATATACATACATGTATATATACTTAGAAGGTAGTTTGCTGATGAAGGCTACAAATAGTGCTCAATGCTGTGTTAAGGCAGAGCTATTGAATAGTAGTAATAGAAAAGTACTGGGATGGCTAGTCCTACTATAGTTTCATGCGAATGCAATCATCAGGGACAATGATGATTGCATTTGCATGAAACTATAGTAGGACTAGCCATCCCAGTACTTTTCTATTACTACTATATATGTGTATATATATATGTACATGTATATATATATGTATAATTATATATATATAAACATGTAGAAGTCATAGCATTGAAGGACCTCATAGTCATTGCCCTAGCTTATATGTACAGTACTGTTGCTCTAGTCATTGCCCTAGCTTATATGTACAGTACTGTTGCTCTAGTCATTGCCCTAGCTTATATGTACAGTACTGTTGCTCTAGTCATTGCCCTAGCTTATATGTACAGTACTGTTGCTCTAGTCATTGCCCTAGCTTATATGTACAGTACTGTTGCTCTAGTCATTGCCCTAGCTTATATGTACAGTACTGTTGCTCTAGTCATTGCCCTAGCTTATATGTACAGTACTGTTGCTCTAGTCATTGCCCTAGCTTATATGTACAGTACTGTTGCTCTAGTCATTGCCCTAGCTTATATGTACAGTACTGTTGCTCTAGTCATTGCCCTAGCTTATATGTACAGTACTGTTGCTCTAGTCATTGCCCTAGCTTATATGTACAGTACTGTTGCTCTAGTCATTGCCCTAGCTTATATGTGCAGTACTGTTGCTCTAGTCATTGCCCTAGCTTATATGTACAGTACTGTTGCTCTAGTCATTGCCCTAGCTTATATGTACAGTACTGTTGCTCTAGTCATTGCCCTAGCTTATATGTACAGTACTGTTGCTCTAGTCATTGCCCTAGCTTATATGTACAGTACTGTTGCTCTAGTCATTGCCCTAGCTTATATGTACAGTACTGTTGCTCTAGCCATTGCCCTAGCTTATATGTACAGTACTGTTGCTCTAGTCATTGCCCTAGCTTATATGTACAGTACTGTTGCTCTAGTCATTGCCCTAGCTTATATGTACAGTACTGTTGCTCTAGTCATTGCCCTAGCTTATATGTACAGTACTGTTGCTCTAGTCATTGCCCTAGCTTATATGTACAGTACTGTTGCTCTAGTCATTGCCCTAGCTTATATGTACAGTACTGTTGCTCTAGTCATTGCCCTAGCTTATATGTACAGTACTGTTGCTCTAGTCATTGCCCTAGCTTATATGTACAGTACTGTTGCTCTAGTCATTGCCCTACAGTACTGTTGCTCTAGTCATTGCCCTAGCTTATATGTACAGACTGTTGCTCTAGTCATTGCCCTAGCTTATATGTGCAGTACTGTTGCTCTAGTCATTGCCCTAGCTTATATGTACAGTACTGTTGCTCTAGCCATTGCCCTAGCTTATATGTGCAGTACTGTCTGTAGGCACTAAACCTCCTGTGTATCACCATAACAATGATGTACTGTCCTTTTGATATGGAGATAATTATATCAGCGAGTACACTAATACTCCCTAGCTGAATTATATCACATATCTCTCCACTTCTTCCTCATCACTGGCATACATATTTCTCCACTATTCTGTTATCTTTCCTCAATATACATTGTACATATGTACACCAACTATCTTTGTAGGCAGTTCTCTCTTGTACTTCCTGTCCTGGGGGGTGACAGCAACAAGCGGTAGCAACAAGTGGCAGCAACAAGTGGCAGCACATCAAGGAATTCTGTGTTTCCAAGCGTGATATAATTTCTACACACACCTCATGACAAATGCTGTGCCACCTCCACACTGAGGAATTGAGTAGCTATGAGTGAAACTCCAACAAGCTTTCCCCGACAGCTACAGTATATATGGACTAACCATGTAGCCCATCTCTCTGGCACCCATAGCCATCTCCTAGCCATTTCTCTGGCCCTCCTCGACATCTCGCTTTCCTTGGATTTTGAATATGCAATTGTTTTCCCAATCTTTTCTCCTCGCCATATATGAGGACGTTGTGTAAGCTCATTTATATTTAATTAAGGGGGTGACCCATTCCTATTCTTATGGGTAAACATACAGGGACTACATAAGTAGATATGCATACATGTACATGGCCCTGTTCTTATGGGTAAACATACAGGGACTACATAGTGTAAGTAGATATGCATACATGTACATGGTGGTAGTAGCTCTTCCATGGATCAAATCCCCATGAGGGCTACGTAACTTTGCTCGCTAAAGAACTGGTATCTTTGTCCAGTTGACCAATCGTGGTGAACCATCGCTAATAGTAGCCGCATATTGTAGGCACTAGTATATATATGAACTAGTACTCCTGACCAGGTAGTCTCATATTGTAGGCACTAGTATATATATGAACTAGTACCCCTGACCAGGTAGTCTCATATTGCAGGCACTAGTATATATATGAACTAGTACTCCTGACCAGGTAGTCTCATATTGCAGGCACTAGTATATATATGAACTAGTTCCCCTGACCAGGTAGTCTCATATTGCAGGCACTAGTATATATATGAACTAGTACTCCTGACCAGGTAGTCTCATATTGCAGGCACTAGTATATATATGAACTAGTACTCCTGACCAGGTAGTCTCATATTGTAGGCACTAGTATATATATGAACTAGTTCCCCTGACCAGGTAGTCTCATATTGCAGGCACTAGTATATATATGAACTAGTACTCCTGACCAGGTAGTCTCATATTGCAGGCACTAGTATATATATGAACTAGTTCCCCTGACCAGGTAGTCTCATATTGCAGGCACTAGTATATATATGAACTAGTTCCCTTGACCAGGTAGTCTCATATTGCAGGCACTAGTATATATATGAACTACATAGTACCCCCGACCAGATAGTCTCATATTGCAGGCACTAGTATATATATGAACTAGTACTCCTGACCAGGTAGTCTCATATTGTAGGCACTAGTATATATATGAACTAGCACCCCCGACCAGGTAGTCTCATATTGCAGGCACTAGTATATATATGTACTAGTACTCCTGACCAGGTAGTCTCATATTGCAGGCACTAGTATATATATGAACTAGTTCCCCTGACCAGGTAGTCTCATATTGTAGGCACTAGTATATACATGTATATGAACTAGTTCCCCTGACCAGGTAGTCTCATATTGCAGGCACTAGTATATATATGAACTAGTACTCCTGACCAGGTAGTCTCATATTGTAGGCACTAGTATATATATGAACTACATAGTACCCCCGACCAGGTAGTCTCATATTGTAGGCACTAGTACATATATGAACTAGTACCCCTGACCAGGTAGTCTCATATTGCAGGCACTAGTATATATATGAACTAGTTCCCCTGACCAGGTAGTCTCATATTGTAGGCACTAGTATATACATGTATATGAACTAGTTCCCCTGACCAGGTAGTCTCATATTGCAGGCACTAGTATATATATGAACTAGTACTCCTGACCAGGTAGTCTCATATTGTAGGCACTAGTATATATATGAACTAGTACTCTTGACCAGGTAGTCTCATATTGTAGGCACTAGTATATATATGAACTAGTCCCCCTGACCAGGTAGTCTCATATTGTAGGCACTAGTATATATATGAACTAGTGCCCCAGACCAGGTAGTCTCATATTGCAGGCACTAGTATATATATGAACTCGTACCCCTGACCAGGTAGTCTCATATTGCAGGCACTAGTATATATATGAACTAGTTCCCCTGACCAGGTAGTCTCATATTGCAGGCACTAGTATATATATGAACTAGTGCCCCTGACCAGGTAGTCTCATATTGCAGGCACTAGTATATATATGAACTAGTACTCCTGACCAGGTAGTCTCATATTGTAGGCACTAGTATATATATGAACTAGCACTCTTGACCAGGTAGTCTCATATTGCAGGCACTAGTATATATATGAACTCGTACCCCTGACCAGGTAGTCTCATATTGCAGGCACTAGTATATATATGAACTAGTACTCCTGACCAGGTAGTCTCATATTGCAGGCACTAGTATATATATGAACTCGTACCCCTGACCAGGTAGTCTCATATTGCAGGCACTAGTATATATATGAACTAGTACTCCTGACCAGGTAGTCTCATATTGCAGGCACTAGTATATATATGAACTAGTACTCCTGACCAGGTAGTCCATATTGCAGGCACTAGTATATATATGAACTAGCACCCCCGACCAGGTAGTCTCATATTGCAGGCACTAGTATATATATGAACTAGTACCCCCGACCAGGTAGTCTCATATTGTAGGCACTAGTATATATATGAACTAGTGCCCCTGACCAGGTAGTCTCATATTGCAGGCACTAGTATATATATATGAACTCGTACCCCTGACCAGGTAGTCTCATATTGCAGGCACTAGTATATATATGTACTAGTACCCCTGACCAGGTAGTCTCATATTGTAGGCACTAGTATATATATGAGTACCCCTGACCAGGTAGTCTCATATTGCAGGCACTAGTATATATATGAACTAGTTCCCCTGACCAGGTAGTCTCATATTGTAGGCACTAGTATATATATGAACTAGTTCCCCTGACCAGGTAGTCTCATATTGTAGGCACTAGTATATATATGAACTAGTCCCCTGACCAGGTAGTCTCATATTGCAGGCACTAGTATATATATGAACTAGTTCCCCTGACCAGGTAGTCTCATATTGCAGGCACTAGTATATATATGAACTAGTACTCCTGACCAGGTAGTCTCATATTGCAGGCACTAGTATATATATGAACTAGTCCCCTGACCAGGTAGTCTCATATTGTAGGCACTAGTATATATATGAACTAGTACTCCTGACCAGGTAGTCTCATATTGCAGGCACTAGTATATATATGAACTAGTCCCCTGACCAGGTAGCCGCATATTGTAGGCACTAGTATATATATGAACTAGCACTCTTGACCAGGTAGTCTCATATTGCAGGCACTAGTATATATATGAACTAGTACCCCTGACCAGGTAGTCTCATATTGCAGGCACTAGTATATATATGAACTAGTACTCCTGACCAGGTAGTCTCATATTGCAGGCACTAGTATATATATGAACTAGTTCCCCTGACCAGGTAGTCTCATATTGTAGGCACTAGTATATACATGTATATGAACTAGTTCCCCTGACCAGGTAGTCTCATATTGCAGGCACTAGTATATATATGAACTAGTACTCCTGACCAGGTAGTCTCATATTGTAGGCACTAGTATATATATGAACTAGTACTCTTGACCAGGTAGTCTCATATTGTAGGCACTAGTATATATATGAACTAGTGCCCCTGACCAGGTAGTCTCATATTGCAGGCACTAGTATATATATGAACTCGTACCCCTGACCAGGTAGTCTCATATTGCAGGCACTAGTATATATACAATGTATGAACTAGTTCCCCTGACCAGGTAGTCTCATATTGCAGGCACTAGTATATATATGAACTAGTACTCCTGACCAGGTAGTCTCATATTGCAGGCACTAGTATATATATGAACTAGTACTCCTGACCAGGTAGTCTCATATTGTAGGCACTAGTATATATATGTACTAGTACCCCTGACCAGGTAGTCTCATATTGTAGGCACTAGTATATATATGAACTAGTACTCCTGACCAGGTAGTCTTATATTGCAGGCACTAGTATATATATGAACTAGTACTCCTGACCAGGTAGTCTCATATTGCAGGCACTAGTATATATATGAGTACCCCTGACCAGGTAGTCCATATTGCAGGCACTAGTATATATATGAACTAGTACCCCTGACCAGGTAGTCTCATATTGCAGGCACTAGTATATATATGAACTAGTACTCCTGACCAGGTAGTCTCATATTGTAGGCACTAGTATATATATGAACTAGTGCCCCTGACCAGGTAGTCTCATATTGTAGGCACTAGTATATATATGAACTAGTACTCCTGACCAGGTAGTCTCATATTGCAGGCACTAGTATATATATGAACTAGTCCCCCGGCCAGGTAGTGTCATATTGTAGGCAGCACCCTTGGCCAGTAGTGCCACAAGAACTTGTGCCTGACTTGTGCACAGTTTAGAGGACGAAGAGGAACAGCTTTTGGCTCTAGTACAGTAATACTTGTCTATCTCGTGAACTATGCCCGAGTAACTTGCCTCAGGCTATTACTTCAATAATGAGGCCAAGTTTATCTGATGATGGCAACCTAATCTATTCCATGCTGCAGTACACCATACAGTTAGCCCGGGCTATAGTGCACCATACAGTTAGCCCGGGCTGTAGTGCACCATACAGTTAGCCCGGGCTGTAGTGCACCATGCAGTTAGCCCGGGCTGTAGTGCTCCATGCAGTTAGCCCGGGCTGTAGTGCACCATACAGTTAGCCCGGGCTGTAGTGCACCATACAGTTAGCCCGGGCTAAAGTGCACCATACAGTTAGCCCGGTCTGTAGTGCACCATACAGTTAGCCCGGGCTGTAGTGCACCATACAGTTAGCCCGGGCTGTAGTGCACCATACAGTTAGCCCGGGCTAAAGTGCACCATACAGTTAGCCCGGTCTGTAGTGCACCATAGAGTTAGCCAGGGCTGTAGTGCACTATACAGTTAGCCTGTGCTATAGTGCACCATATAGTGCACCATACAGTTAGCCCGGGCTGTAGTGCACTATACAGTTAGCCCGGGCTGTGGTGCACCATACAGTTAGCCCGGGCTGTGGTGCACCATACAGTTAGCCCGGGCTGTGGTGCACCATACAGTTAGCCCGGGCTGTGGTGCACCATACAGTTAGCCCGGGCTATAGTGCACCATACAGTTAGCCCGGGCTATAGTGCACTATACAGTTAGCCCGGGCTGTAGTGCACCATACAGTTAGCCCGGGCTGTAGTGCACCATACAGTTAGCCCGGGCTGTAGTGCACTATACAGTTATCCCGGGCTGTAGTGCACTATACAGTCAGCACGTGCTATAGTACACTTATACAGTTATGCAGCACGTGCTATAGTGCACCTAAGCCCAAGCTATAGTGCACAACATTTTAGCACGTGCTGGATGTTATTCACTCAACCCCTGGAAGTGCACATGGACAGCATATGACTCCTATTAGTGTAGCACTTCTCTCTCAGTGTACATAGCAGCTGATGACATGTTACCCAGAAACACTCGCACACTAAGATGCCCACTGGAATGCAGCAGTGGGATTCCTGGCCAATTATCCATCTACAAGCACTGCTTCATGAGTCATCTACAAGCTCTGCTTCATGAGTTTTGCTGAAATGGCTTCCCTCCATTATAGAGGAGATGATGCACACTCTTCCCTCCATTATAGAGGAGATGATGCACTCTCTTCCCTCCATTATAGAGGAGATGATGCACACTCTTCCCTCCATTATAGAGGAGATGATGCACACTCTTCCCTCCATTATAGAGGAGATGATGCACACTCTTCCCTCCATTATAGAGGAGATGATGCACACTCTTCCCTCCATTATAGAGGAGATGATGCACACTCTTCCCTCCATTATAGAGGAGATGATGCACTCTCTTCCCTCCATTATAGAGGAGATGATGCACACTCTTCCCTCCATTATAGAGGAGATGATGCACACTCTTCCCTCCATTATAGAGGAGATGATGCACTCTCTTCCCTCCATTATAGAGGAGATGATGCACACTCTTCCCTCCATTATAGAGGAGATGATGCACACTCTTCCCTCCATTATAGAGGAGATGATGCACACTCTTCCCTCCATTATAGAGGAGATGATGCACACTCTTCCCTCCATTATAGAGGAGATGATGCACTCTCTTCCCTCCATTATAGAGGAGATGATGCACACTCTTCCCTCCATTATAGAGGAGATGATGCACACTCTTCCCTCCATTATAGAGGAGATGATGCACACTCTTCCCTCCATTATAGAGGAGATGATGCACTCTCTTCCCTCCATTATAGAGGAGATGATGCACACTCTTCCCCTCCATTATAGAGGAGATGATGCACACTCTTCCCTCCATTATAGAGGAGATGATGCACACTCTTCCCTCCATTATAGAGGAGATGATGCACACTCTTCCCTCCATTATAGAGGAGATGATGCACACTCTTCCCTCCATTATAGAGGAGATGATGCACACTCTTCCCTCCATTATAGAGGAGATGATGCACACTCTTCCCTCCATTATAGAGGAGATGATGCACTCTCTTCCCTCCATTATAGAGGAGATGATGCACACTCTTCCCTCCATTATAGAGGAGATGATGCACACTCTTCCCTCCATTATAGAGGAGATGATGCACTCTCTTCCCTCCATTATAGAGGAGATGATGCACACTCTTCCCTCCATTATAGAGGAGATGATGTACTCTCTTCCCTCCATTATAGAGGAGATGATGCACACTCTTCCCTCCATTATAGAGGAGATGATGCACACTCTTCCCTCCATTATAGAGGAGATGATGTACTCTCTTCCCTCCATTATAGAGGAGATGATGCACACTCTTCCCTCCATTATAGAGGAGATGATGCACACTCTTCCCTCCATTATAGAGGAGATGATGCACACTCTTCCCTCCATTATAGAGGAGATGGTGCACACTCTTCCCTCCATTATAGAGGAGATGATGCACACTCTTCCCTCCATTATAGAGGAGATGATGCACTCTCTTCCCTCCATTATAGAGGAGATGGTGCACTCTCTTCCCTCCATTATAGAGGAGATGATGCACTCTCTTCCCTCCATTATAGAGGAGATGATGCACACTCTTCCCTCCATTATAGAGGAGATGATGTACTCTCTTCCCTCCATTATAGAGGAGATGATGCACTCTCTTCCCTCCATTATAGAGGAGATGATGCACACTCTTCCCTCCATTATAGAGGAGATGGTGCACACTCTTCCCTCCATTATAGAGGAGATGATGCACTCTCTTCCCTCCATTATAGAGGAGATGATGCACACTCTTCCCTCCATTATAGAGGAGATGATGTACTCTCTTCCCTCCATTATAGAGGAGATGATGTACTCTCTTCCCTCCATTATAGAGGAGATGATGCACTCTCTTCCCTCCATTATAGAGGAGATGATGCACACTCTTCCCTCCATTATAGAGGAGATGATGCACACTCTTCCCTCCATTATAGAGGAGATGATGCACACTCTTCCCTCCATTATAGAGGAGATGATGCACTCTCTTCCCTCCATTATAGAGGAGATGATGCACACTCTTCCCTCCATTATAGAGGAGATGATGTACTCTCTTCCCTCCATTATAGAGGAGATGATGCACACTCTTCCCTCCATTATAGAGGAGATGATGCACACTCTTCCCTCCATTATAGAGGAGATGATGTACTCTCTTCCCTCCATTATAGAGGAGATGATGCACACTCTTCCCTCCATTATAGAGGAGATGATGCACACTCTTCCCTCCATTATAGAGGAGATGATGCACTCTCTTCCCTCCATTATAGAGGAGATGATGCACACTCTTCCCTCCATTATAGAGGAGATGATGCACACTCTTCCCTCCATTATAGAGGAGATGGTGCACACTCTTCCCTCCATTATAGAGGAGATGATGCACACTCTTCCCTCCATTATAGAGGAGATGATGCACTCTCTTCCCTCCATTATAGAGGAGATGATGCACACTCTTCCCTCCATTATAGAGGAGATGGTGCACACTCTTCCCTCCATTATAGAGGAGATGATGCACACTCTTCCCTCCATTATAGAGGAGATGATGCACTCTCTTCCCTCCATTATAGAGGAGATGGTGCACTCTCTTCCCTCCATTATAGAGGAGATGATGCACTCTCTTCCCTCCATTATAGAGGAGATGATGCACACTCTTCCCTCCATTATAGAGGAGATGATGTACTCTCTTCCCTCCATTATAGAGGAGATGATGCACTCTCTTCCCTCCATTATAGAGGAGATGATGCACACTCTTCCCTCCATTATAGAGGAGATGATGCACACTCTTCCCTCCATTATAGAGGAGATGGTGCACACTCTTCCCTCCATTATAGAGGAGATGATGCACTCTCTTCCCTCCATTATAGAGGAGATGATGCACACTCTTCCCTCCATTATAGAGGAGATGATGCACTCTCTTCCCTCCATTATAGAGGAGATGATGCACACTCTTCCCTCCATTATAGAGGAGATGATGTCACTCTCTTCCCTCCATTATAGAGGAGATGATGCACTCTCTTCCCTCCATTATAGAGGAGATGATGCACTCTCTTCCCTCCATTATAGAGGAGATGATGCACACTCTTCCCTCCATTATAGAGGAGATGATGCACACTCTTCCCTCCATTATAGAGGAGATGATGCACACTCTTCCCTCCATTATAGAGGAGATGATGCACACTCTTCCCTCCATTATAGAGGAGATGATGCACACTCTTCCCTCCATTATAGAGGAGATGATGCACACTCTTCCCTCCATTATAGAGGAGATGATGCACACTCTTCCCTCCATTATAGAGGAGATGATGCACTCTCTTCCCTCCATTATAGAGGAGATGATGCACTCTCTTCCCTCCATTATAGAGGAGATGATGCACACTCTTCCCTCCATTATAGAGGAGATGATGCACACTCTTCCCTCCATTATAGAGGAGATGATGCACTCTCTTCCCTCCATTATAGAGGAGATGGTGCACTCTCTTCCCTCCATTATAGAGGAGATGATGCACACTCTTCCCTCCATTATAGAGGAGATGATGCACTCTCTTCCCTCCATTATAGAGGAGATGATGCACTCTCTTCCCTCCATTATAGAGGAGATGATGCACACTCTTCCCTCCATTATAGAGGAGATGATGCACACTCTTCCCTCCATTATAGAGGAGATGATGCACTCTCTTCCCTCCATTATAGAGGAGATGATGCACACTCTTCCCTCCATTATAGAGGAGATGATGCACACTCTTCCCTCCATTATAGAGGAGATGATGCACACTCTTCCCTCCATTATAGAGGAGATGATGCACACTCTTCCCTCCATTATAGAGGAGATGATGCACTCTCTTCCCTCCATTATAGAGGAGATGATGCACACTCTTCCCTCCATTATAGAGGAGATGATGCACACTCTTCCCTCCATTATAGAGGAGATGATGCACACTCTTCCCTCCATTATAGAGGAGATGATGCACACTCTTCCCTCCATTATAGAGGAGATGATGCACACTCTTCCCTCCATTATAGAGGAGATGATGTCACTCTCTTCCCTCCATTATAGAGGAGATGATGCACTCTCTTCCCTCCATTATAGAGGAGATGATGCACACTCTTCCCTCCATTATAGAGGAGATGATGCACACTCTTCCCTCCATTATAGAGGAGATGATGCACACTCTTCCCTCCATTATAGAGGAGATGATGCACTCTCTTCCCTCCATTATAGAGGAGATGATGCACACTCTTCCCTCCATTATAGAGGAGATGATGCACACTCTTCCCTCCATTATAGAGGAGATGATGCACTCTCTTCCCTCCATTATAGAGGAGATGATGCACACTCTTCCCTCCATTATAGAGGAGATGATGCACACTCTTCCCTCCATTATAGAGGAGATGATGCACACTCTTCCCTCCATTATAGAGGAGATGATGCACACTCTTCCCTCCATTATAGAGGAGATGATGCACTCTCTTCCCTCCATTATAGAGGAGATGATGCACACTCTTCCCTCCATTATAGAGGAGATGATGCACACTCTTCCCTCCATTATAGAGGAGATGATGTACTCTCTTCCCTCCATTATAGAGGAGATGATGCACTCTCTTCCCTCCATTATAGAGGAGATGATGCACACTCTTCCCTCCATTATAGAGGAGATGATGCACTCTCTTCCCTCCATTATAGAGGAGATGATGCACACTCTTCCCTCCATTATAGAGGAGATGATGCACACTCTTCCCTCCATTATAGAGGAGATGATGCACTCTCTTCCCTCCATTATAGAGGAGATGATGCACACTCTTCCCTCCATTATAGAGGAGATGATGCACTCTCTTCCCTCCATTATAGAGGAGATGATGCACACTCTTCCCTCCATTATAGAGGAGATGATGCACACTCTTCCCTCCATTATAGAGGAGATGATGCACACTCTTCCCTCCATTATAGAGGAGATGATGCACACTCTTCCCTCCATTATAGAGGAGATGATGCACACTCTTCCCTCCATTATAGAGGAGATGATGCACTCTCTTCCCTCCATTATAGAGGAGATGATGCACTCTCTTCCCTCCATTATAGAGGAGATGATGCACACTCTTCCCTCCATTATAGAGGAGATGATGCACTCTCTTCCCTCCATTATAGAGGAGATGATGCACACTCTTCCCTCCATTATAGAGGAGATGATGCACACTCTTCCCTCCATTATAGAGGAGATGATGCACTCTCTTCCCTCCATTATAGAGGAGATGATGCACACTCTTCCCTCCATTATAGAGGAGATGATGCACACTCTTCCCTCCATTATAGAGGAGATGATGCACACTCTTCCCTCCATTATAGAGGAGATGATGCACACTCTTCCCTCCATTATAGAGGAGATGATGCACACTCTTCCCTCCATTATAGAGGAGATGATGCACACTCTTCCCTCCATTATAGAGGAGATGATGCACACTCTTCCCTCCATTATAGAGGAGATGATGCACACTCTTCCCTCCATTATAGAGGAGATGATGCACACTCTTCCCTCCATTATAGAGGAGATGATGCACACTCTTCCCTCCATTATAGAGGAGATGATGCACACTCTTCCCTCCATTATAGAGGAGATGATGCACACTCTTCCCTCCATTATAGAGGAGATGATGCACTCTCTTCCCTCCATTATAGAGGAGATGATGCACTCTCTTCCCTCCATTATAGAGGAGATGATGCACACTCTTCCCTCCATTATAGAGGAGATGATGCACACTCTTCCCTCCATTATAGAGGAGATGATGCACACTCTTCCCTCCATTATAGAGGAGATGATGCACACTCTTCCCTCCATTATAGAGGAGATGATGCACTCTCTTCCCTCCATTATAGAGGAGATGATGCACACTCTTCCCTCCATTATAGAGGAGATGATGCACACTCTTCCCTCCATTATAGAGGAGATGATGCACACTCTTCCCTCCATTATAGAGGAGATGATGCACACTCTTCCCTCCATTATAGAGGAGATGATGCACACTCTTCCCTCCATTATAGAGGAGATGATGCACACTCTTCCCTCCATTATAGAGGAGATGATGCAACTCAACTCTTCCCTCCATTATAGAGGAGATGATGCACACTCTTCCCTCCATTATAGAGGAGATGATGCACACTCTTCCCTCCATTATAGAGGAGATGATGCACACTCTTCCCTCCATTATAGAGGAGATGATGCACACTCTTCCCTCCATTATAGAGGAGATGATGCACACTCTTCCCTCCATTATAGAGGAGATGATGCACACTCTTCCCTCCATTATAGAGGAGATGATGCACACTCTTCCCTCCATTATAGAGGAGATGATGCACACTCTTCCCTCCATTATAGAGGAGATGATGCACACTCTTCCCTCCATTATAGAGGAGATGATGCACACTCTTCCCTCCATTATAGAGGAGATGATGCACACTCTTCCCTCCATTATAGAGGAGATGATGCACACTCTTCCCTCCATTATAGAGGAGATGATGCACACTCTTCCCTCCATTATAGAGGAGATGATGCACACTCTTCCCTCCATTATAGAGGAGATGATGCACACTCTTCCCTCCATTATAGAGGAGATGATGCACACTCTTCCCTCCATTATAGAGGAGATGATGCACACTCTTCCCTCCATTATAGAGGAGATGATGCACACTCTTCCCTCCATTATAGAGGAGATGATGCACACTCTTCCCTCCATTATAGAGGAGATGATGCACACTCTTCCCTCCATTATAGAGGAGATGATGCACACTCTTCCCTCCATTATAGAGGAGATGATGCACACTCTTCCCTCCATTATAGAGGAGATGATGCACACTCTTCCCTCCATTATAGAGGAGATGATGCACACTCCTTCCCTCCATTATAGAGGAGATGATGCACACTCTTCCCTCCATTATAGAGGAGATGATGCACACTCTTCCCTCCATTATAGAGGAGATGATGCACACTCTTCCCTCCATTATAGAGGAGATGATGCACACTCTTCCCTCCATTATAGAGGAGATGATGCACACTCTTCCCTCCATTATAGAGGAGATGATGCACACTCTTCCCTCCATTATAGAGGAGATGATGCACACTCTTCCCTCCATTATAGAGGAGATGATGCACACTCTTCCCTCCATTATAGAGGAGATGATGCACACTCTTCCCTCCATTATAGAGGAGATGATGCACTCTCTTCCCTCCATTATAGAGGAGATGATGCACACTCTTCCCTCCATTATAGAGGAGATGATGCACACTCTTCCCTCCATTATAGAGGAGATGATGCACACTCTTCCCTCCATTATAGAGGAGATGATGCACACTCTTCCCTCCATTATAGAGGAGATGATGCACACTCTTCCCTCCATTATAGAGGAGATGATGCACACTCTTCCCTCCATTATAGAGGAGATGATGCACACTCTTCCCTCCATTATAGAGGAGATGATGCACACTCTTCCCTCCATTATAGAGGAGATGATGCACACTCTTCCCTCCATTATAGAGGAGATGATGCACTCTCTTCCCTCCATTATAGAGGAGATGATGCACACTCTTCCCTCCATTATAGAGGAGATGATGCACACTCTTCCCTCCATTATAGAGGAGATGATGCACACTCTTCCCTCCATTATAGAGGAGATGATGCACACTCTTCCCTCCATTATAGAGGAGATGATGCACACTCTTCCCTCCATTATAGAGGAGATGATGCACACTCTTCCCTCCATTATAGAGGAGATGATGCACACTCTTCCCTCCATTATAGAGGAGATGATGCACACTCTTCCCTCCATTATAGAGGAGATGATGCACACTCTTCCCTCCATTATAGAGGAGATGATGCACTCTCTTCCCTCCATTATAGAGGAGATGATGCACACTCTTCCCTCCATTATAGAGGAGATGATGCACACTCTTCCCTCCATTATAGAGGAGATGATGCACACTCTTCCCTCCATTATAGAGGAGATGATGCACACTCTTCCCTCCATTATAGAGGAGATGATGCACACTCTTCCCTCCATTATAGAGGAGATGATGCACACTCTTCCCTCCATTATAGAGGAGATGATGCACACTCTTCCCTCCATTATAGAGGAGATGATGCACACTCTTCCCTCCATTATAGAGGAGATGATGCACACTCTTCCCTCCATTATAGAGGAGATGATGCACACTCTTCCCTCCATTATAGAGGAGATGATGCACACTCTTCCCTCCATTATAGAGGAGATGATGCACACTCTTCCCTCCATTATAGAGGAGATGATGCACACTCTTCCCTCCATTATAGAGGAGATGATGCACACTCTTCCCTCCATTATAGAGGAGATGATGCACACTCTTCCCTCCATTATAGAGGAGATGATGCACACTCTTCCCTCCATTATAGAGGAGATGATGCACACTCTTCCCTCCATTATAGAGGAGATGATGCACACTCTTCCCTCCATTATAGAGGAGATGATGCACACTCTTCCCTCCATTATAGAGGAGATGATGCACACTCTTCCCTCCATTATAGAGGAGATGATGCACACTCTTCCCTCCATTATAGAGGAGATGATGCACACTCTTCCCTCCATTATAGAGGAGATGATGCACACTCTTCCCTCCATTATAGAGGAGATGATGCACACTCTTCCCTCCATTATAGAGGAGATGATGCACACTCTTCCCTCCATTATAGAGGAGATGATGCACACTCTTCCCTCCATTATAGAGGAGATGATGCACACTCTTCCCTCCATTATAGAGGAGATGATGCACACTCTTCCCTCCATTATAGAGGAGATGATGCACACTCTTCCCTCCATTATAGAGGAGATGATGCACACTCTTCCCTCCATTATAGAGGAGATGATGCACTCTCTTCCCTCCATTATAGGAGATGATGCACACTCTTCCCTCCATTATAGAGGAGATGATGCACACTCTCTCCCTCCATTATAGAGGAGATGATGCACTCTCTTCCCTCCATTATAGAGGAGATGATGCACACTCTTCCCTCCATTATAGAGGAGATGATGCACACTCTTCCCTCCATTATAGAGGAGATGATGCACTCTCTTCCCTCCATTATAGAGGAGATGATGCACACTCTTCCCTCCATTATAGAGGAGATGATGCACTCTCTTCCCTCATTATAGAGGAGATGATGCAC
>JAQNBH010000014.1:34175668-34413668 GCA_028752905.1 Cladorhizidae sp. MBARI D1340-BT2 | reverse complement strand
GATGTAGCTCTGTTGCAATGGTCTTAATCTTTGGCACCTTTGACAAGTGGATATCTAAAAACACAATAAAATGACTGTAGTTTCATGAGGCAACATTTTTATATATTACATGATAAGAGCAAACCAGGATTTGAACAATTCACAGATTTCCCACACTAATACTGGTCCATACATTGAGCAAGCAACTCATAGATTATCCACACGAACTATACTTTAAGGAGAAACTTATCAACGTCTGCTCAAAACACTTACGTTAGACTGTGTCAATACAAAAGATGATCCACACTTCATACTTAGAGCTTACTCTACTAGGCCGGTGTCAGTTGAAATAATGTAAGAGAGGCATCAAATAGAATACCAATGCCATGTATATGTGTATATATATCCATAGAAACATTTTTATAAATGGGTAGTGTTCAGGTTCAGGCATCCATGACGTGGAACAGCCTGTCCTAACAGGGCAGGATTTCTGAAAGAATTGCTAACAAAGGTCACAAGCAGCAACCAATGGTCATGGACTTTGGTTCCAATGGCCCCCTACTTGCTACTGTCTGTGTAGACATGAGGAGTATATACTTCATGTCTACCATTCATGTGCCAGAGCCTGCACTTGGATCCACATGCACCATGGAGAGGCACACACTAGTGCCCAGGAAGACAAGCTTTGCCCTCCCTGCTTACCTGATTACTAGTGCTACATGAAGAGAGTGTGTTCAGAAAAAAAAATTTTTTTCCACCTGCACGCTTGACCGAGTACTTATCTTTTAGCGCCCAATGAAAACACTCATTGCGTAGCCTCTAGCCACAGGTGCTAATTTGAACTCGAACACTTTGCAATCTGGAGATATTTATGCAGAGCCACAGGCATTCAGGTTTTGAGGTACCCCCACTTTAGAAATCGATACAACGATTGTCTCGCCATAAGTGATGAATGATGGCTTGCCATCAGTGATGAAAGGTTGCTCTAGAATCCCTAAAACCTCTCCTTCCCCAGCGCTTTATGCAAGTTTCTGCTAGGGGAAGGAAATGTTTGGCATCCCAAAATTATTTTCTTGGTCCAGTGACTTTTACAAGATTATATACACCCTGTTAAAAGGGGCTGTGGGGAGCAGAACTGACGGGATGCTCCCTCTGAAGTCTGAAGAAAAGAAATATTGGGCGTAGTATGTCTTGCCTGGTCTTGGGGGGGAACGCTTGACTACCTCTCCTGTGTCATACGTGGTCCACCCAATTATCCATCCTGTAACTTGGCTATCGTTATACCAATGAAAAATATTTTAGTATCAAAAGAGAGCACACAGAGAGACCTATCTTTTGAGATATATATCAGGTCCATACCATGAAGTTTACAGAATCTACAGAGCAATAAATGGTAATCACAAGTTGTAGTTTTTTAAATAAAAAAATGGTCCTGTCCCTCCTTAAGCGTATGGGATGCAACACGATGCAATGCATCGCATTGCGATGCAACCTCATGTTCACCATCGACGTGTCGTGTTGCAATCGTCGCCGCGCAAGCGATGTGCCTATTGTGAACCAGCCTTTAGATTATTGAGTATTGTATATATAGCACACACTTTGGAATGCTGCACTCAGTACAGTGATTTTAATCAACAGATTACCTCTTGATTTACACCTTGTTTACAAGTACATGGTATGCTTTGTTTAGAGGGCCTGTCATAATGATCAAAATGCAGTAGCAGTAAAACCTCTCTGGAGCCATATATTCTCTTGCATATTGATGTTAGTGACGAAGCTCCATGGATGTGACATTTGCTGGCAGTGCATACTACAGATGTGTACCATACACCAGAGTTTTAGAGTTGACCTGATTTGTTCTAAAACATGTACTGTCCTACCACATCCCAGAGAGCACCTATAGTAACTTCAGAGAACATAAATTCATTTATGCTCCTGTAAGGAATGCTGCCCCCTCAGTGCATTATAACATTGCTTTTTATCCCACCACCGACACCCTTATTCGAATTTCTGAAAGAAACATCCTACAGTGGTCCCTCCCTATTAAGACCACCCAGGGAGCACTTCCAACTGGTCTTATTAGAGAGGTGGTCTTACTTGGGAATAACACTCCATGGGTCTCACAAAGCATTGCTCAGTGGATTTTATTGTGTAGTGTACACACATTCATAATATTAAACCAACTGCAAGCTCCCCAGACAAGATACTGTATTCTCATTGGAATTATGGGTGTGTCTTGGAAAGACATTGGTTATCATTGTACACATGTATGTATTGGACATTAGACTCATGCAGTGTCCTTAGGACACAGAAAGTCTGAGATACTGGACTGGACAGTCCGCTCCATCCTGTTCTGGATGACCATCTGCTCGATAGAATCAGCACCTGCCACAAGCTTGGGAATGCCTTGAGTGGCAAAGTCACGCAGCTTGCACACCATCTCGAACACCTCTGACACAGTCACAGGAGTGGGCATGGGGCCATCCTCCTCATCATCTGACTCAGGCTCCTCAGGGGAGGAGTCAGCAGGGGTGGCGAGGGCATGGTTGAGGGCAGGGTCATAGTGGTCCTCACTGGTGTGCACCTCGCTGTCGATGTTGGCGTAGTCCTCGGCAGTGTCACACCCTCCGGCAGCTGCGCATTTATGACTCCTCTACCTCAGCAGCGGGGGCAGTGGTGGTCGTGAAGCCACACTTCTTAAAGCACTTCTTGATGGCGGACACATGGAGGTCATCCCCAGGCCTTCATGAGCCAGTGGATTGCCATCAGAATGTTCACCTTCTTGACAAGCGAGCTCATTTTCTCAGTGCAACCACTATCGGCATTCACAGTGTCGTCCATGAGCCGGAGAATATAGCAGATCATCTGCTTCTGGTAGACCAGCTTCATGGCCTGGATGATGCCAGCGTCCATAGGCTGAAGCTTGGAGGTGGTGTTGGCAGGAAGGAAGACCAGCTTGAGGTTTCTGAGGTTGATATCTGAGTGCGCTGAGCAGTTGTCAATGAATATGATGATCTTCCGGCCCTTGGCAAGCATCTTATTGTTGGTGCACTTGAGCCACTGCTCCCAGATAGGAGTGCTCATCCATGCCTTGGCCTGTGCCTCATACTCGATGCCGAGGTCCCTCTTTGGATCAATGCAGATGTAAAAATGTACCAGTTCCTGATTTTTCACAGTTGGGCAAAAGTATGTCACTTCAATGGAAGGTAGATCTTCAAACAAAAAACTAAATTCACTCTATTCTTGGATGCTTGGTCTTACTTGGGAGGATATTGACCCAGCCAAGTGGTCTTATAAGAGAGGTGGACTTGTCTTAGAGGGTCTTACTTGGGAGGGGCAAAATAAAGCCAGCCAACCGGGAGCAAGCAAAAATGGTCTCATAATGGAGGTGGTCTTACTTGGGAGGGTCTTAATACAGAGGGACCACTGTATTGACACAATATCGTGCATAAACGATCATTAAAAATTCTATAACTAGTTCAACAAAGTTTCTTTTTCAGAGTAAAAATAGTCCAGCTTGTTTCATAGACAAAGGGCAGCTGTCTTCTGGATCACTTGGTCCATCACCACATAGAGATGACAGCTGCATGCTGTGATAAGCCATGAACAGCTGCATGTAGTGACAAGCCATGGACAGCTGCATGCAGTGACTGAGATATCCATAGGTCTCCACAAAACTACCATTTTGTCAAGCTGGGCCACTTATTATATCAGTAAACAACAAAATAGGCACTTAAAACTGAGCAACTACATAACAGCGAGGGTACAGAGTACATGCATAATATGAAAACCCTGATTGTTATTTCTTTGTCTACTGTTTCTGCAACTGTGCATAAGAGCTAGAGAATTAGCCTCCCAACCTTCAGGAGTTCTGGCAGAGCACACCCAGAACAGTGCTGTTTGAGTTCATCATACATATGCACAGAGATTTGGTGACCATATGATGGAGAAAGATCAAGTGTGGAGAGACAGGAGGGTCAGCTTCAGGTGAGCAGACGGCCAAGCTTAATAAAATATATCTCAACAACAATACCACTAATATAACCTGATCCGCCTTTACGATATTACAACTTATGTATTGATATATCACTATGTACAAATACTTACCCAACTATAAACATCCTTTGCCATAGTCATCATCCAATAATAGTCCTGTGTAAGACATGCCAAGGTACGCTTCTGACCTTGATGTGCACCATTGATGTCATGGGCCTCACGCAAAATTTTCTGCTGCTCATCAATTGAGAGCAGGACCAAGCGCTTAAGCTTCTTATTGGGATGGTTTTTTGCTGGTTGTGAGTAGAACATTGTTTCACCTATAGACAAAATAGCCATGACAAGTTGTGTCATGTACATTATTTCATAGACCTTTATAACAAGACACGTAAATCATTTTTGGTCACTTGAAAGAAATCTGCCAAGTTCTATGAAATCAGGAAGCAATGGTTTATGTAGGCCTAATTTGTTGTGGAGAATATAGACCATGTATTGGAGGCTTATGAAATCATTGGCATTGATCAATTTATGTCCACATGACAATCACAATCTGAACCAGTAAAGCTGTGTAGAAAACACCACAAGCAGGTAGTAATTATTTACATAGCAATGACAATAAAACTGATGCTGCTCTTCTGAATACCACTGCACAGATATATGCACCATTCTGTAAATAGTACTCAACCTTCCGCAGGAACACACACGTTGGTCTCTCTCTGTTCGCATGACTGACCTGAAAATTCAAATATCAACTTATATCTGAGGGGTAGTATGATAGTTTGTTAGATCAACATCATAGGGAAATGGAATTATGTTACATACTTATCTGTAGATATCTGTCTCCCAGCAATGGCTTAGCTACGCGAATAATACTATCTGTAGATATCTGTCTCCCAGCAATGGCTTCGCTATGCGAATAATACTATCTGGTCACCCCAATGGCTTATAGTTTCCTGATTTGCGTGGGAGGGAGGAAATATGTGTCTGCACATGCGCAGTTGGTGAAATGGCCGGTGTGGAGGTGGTGCCCTCGACAAATATGTATGTTTATTTGATATATATATATTTATTATAATTATATATATATATATGTTTATTTGATTATTATATATATATATGTTTATTTGATATATATATATATATATGTTTATTTGATATCTTTATTTGATATAATTATATATGTTTATTTGAATTTATCTGATATTTATATATGTCTATAATTATGTCTATTTGATATAATATTATATATATGTGTTTATTTTGTTTATTTGAAATATATATGTTTATCTGATATATTATATGTTTATTTGATATATATATATGTTTATTAGTTTATTTGAAATATATATATATGTTTATTTGAATATATGTTTATTAATTATATAATTATATACGTTTATATGATATATATATATGTTTATTTGACATATATATGTTTATTTGATATATACATGATATATATATATGTATGTTTATTAGATATAAATATATGTTTATTTGATATATATATGTTTATTTGATATAATATATATATGTTTATTTTGTTTATTTGATATATATATGATATATTATTATGTTTATTTGAAATATATGATATATATATATATTTGATGTTTATTAGATATGTATATGTTTATTTGAAATAAATGATTATTTGATATATATATATTATATTTGATATATATTATATATTATATATATGTTTATTTGAAATATATATGTTTATTGGATATATATGGGTATTTGATGTTTATTTGATATATATAATGTTTATTTGATATATATATATATATATATATATTTGTATATTTGATTCATATATTTGATATATATATGTTTATTTGATATAATATATATATGTTTATTTTGTTTATTTGATATATATATGATATATTATTATGTTTATTTGAAATATATGATATATATATATATATTAATTTTGATGTTTATTAGATATGTATATGTTTATTTGAAATAAATGATTATTTGATATATATATATTTGATATTATTATTATATATATATGTTTATTTGAAATATATATGTTTATTGGATATATATGTGTATTTGATGTTTATTTGATATATATAATGTTTATTTGATATATATATATTTGATTCATATATTTGATATATATAATATATGTTTATTTGTGTTTATTTGATATATATATATAATATGTTTATTTGATATATATATAATTATATGTTTATTTGAATATGTATATTATGTATATTAGTTTATTTTGTTTATTATATTTATTTGATATATATATGTTTATTTGATATGTTTATTTGATATATATATGTTTATTTAATATATATATATATATATGTTTATTTAATATATATATATTTATTTGATATTGATATATATATATATATATATATATATATTGTTTACTTGATATTTGAGTTTATTTGATATATATGTATTTGATATATATAATATGTTTATTTGATATATATATATGCTTATTTGATATAATATATATTGATTTATATACGTTTATTAGATATGTATGTTTATTTGAGATATATATGTTATATATATGTTTATTAGATGTCCATTTGAAATATATATGTTTAATATATTATATTATTATGTTTATTTGACATATATATGTTTATTTGTTATATATATATTATATATATGTTTATTAGATAGATATATATATTTTTTGTTTATTTTATATATAATATGTTTATTTGAAATATATATGTTTATTTGATATATGTATATGTTTATTTGATATATATAATATGTTTATTTGATTATATATGTTTATTTGGTATATATATTTGTATGTTTATTTGATATATATATGTTTATTTGATATATATAATTATATATGTATTTGATATATATATGTTTATTTGGGCATATATATGTTTATTTGATATAAATTATTATGTTATTTGTGTTTATTTGATATATATATAGATATATATTGATTTATTTGATATATTATATATATATATATCAACTATATATTAAACATATAATATATCAAATAAACATATATATATCAAATAAACAATTTAATATTAAATAAACATATCTAATAAACATATATATCAAAATATATATCTAATAAACATATATATATCAAATAAATAAACATATATATATCAAATAAACATATATAATTATATCAAATAATCATATATATATCTTATATATATCTATATTTCTTATAATTATATTATATATCAAAATAAACATAATTATATATAATTATATATCAAATGTACATATATATATATATATATATATATATCAAATAAATAAACATATATATATCAAATATATATATATATATATATATCAAATAAACATAATATATATATATATAAATTAACCTATATATATATATATCAAATAAACATATATAAATCAAATAAACATAATTATATATTATATATATATATATATCAAATAAACATAATATATCAAATAAACAAACACATATATCAATAAACAATAAACATATATATATTAAATAAATATATATAAAATATATCAAATAAACATATATACAATATATATGAAATAAACATTATATATATCAAATAAACATAATAAACATTATATATACCAAATAAACAATATATATCAAATAAGCATATATATATATATATATACAGTATATATTAAAAAAACATATATTAAATATATCAAATTAACATAATTATGTATATCAAATTAATAAACATGAGACTGTGGAATAGTATGACATCAGTGTTACTTATTCAACCATTAAAAAAAAAATCAAAAAATTATTTTCTGGAACCACTTCATAACTAACTTTGACACAGATAATATTTGTTCTTTCCACATTGTTTGTCCATGTCCAAACTACTGTTTAATTAAGCCACTCCACATTTATTTATCTTTAAATATTATAATCATATCTATGCACACACACACACACAGCTGCACCAGTACTTGGTGCTAGACTGACAGCACAATATATATTTTCTTCTTTTGATGTTTTTTTTTTGTGTTCACTTCATGTAGAGTCATCTTCATTGTCGCTGTAAAGCCATAATTATTATATTATTATAAGTTAATGATTTAATGTTGCTATTGCTGAGCCTGTTAAGGCCATCACATATATAATACAGCACAGTGTGAAACTATTTAGTAACTAACCTAATAACAATCTATATTTTAAAAAGAAGTCAACAGTACTTAATTAATACAATTATCCACAATATTAAGTTACGAGTGTCCCGCTGCTCAGGAAGGGGGGGACAGGAGTGGACCAAAGATCATTCCTCAGCTGACCATACAACAATTCCTTTCTCCTCTGCCACCACTTCCCTACCCAAAACATAACACACTCGCCCACCTCCTCCATCACTGCATCACTTACTCCCTCCACATCTTTCCCCAAAAGCACCACCTTTCCATCCTTACTCACTCTTCTTAATTCATCCAGCCACTGTCTTGCCCCTGCAATTCTGCATACCTCATCTATCAGAACCAGCCGATCCCTCTCAAATTCCCCGCATGTCACCAAGAAATGTTCCACATCCTCCCCTGCTCCACTATCACACATTATACACCTCTCATCCCTAACTATCCCACATCTCTTCTTATCCTCTAACAACCCAGCTGATGCAGTCCTCAGTCGAAATTGCAGCCGCACACCTTCCTGACCATGCATGGCCCTCACATACCTCTCCACCCCTGCACCATTCTTTGCCAATTTATAATAATTCAGCGTACTTTTCCCGTCTACTTCCTCCTCCCAGTCCTTCTCATTTCTCACCTTCACTTTCCCCTTCCACTTGCGCACTGACCCAGCCTCGTAGTTTAATATACCACTGCTCTTGCACACGCGCAGTCGTTTTTGTCTGCCGAGATCAAGAAATCATTCCGTGCTTGTGGCAGCACTGTGAAGGTGGGCGGGTCTGAAGATGGAGAAATTCACTGCTTCAAAGTCGATAAAGAAGAAGCTTTAGCTATCCCAGCCATTACTCAAGCTACTCGCCAGCTGTTGGGAGGGAAGGTACAGCTGTGGAGAAGATCATCCATTTGCTTCCTTGGACGAAGAACAGATCGAACATAACGAACTCATTGTAGACAATAGCGATTAGGAACTCTTTCCAGCTAATTACTACCTAGCTCAAATGTTTGAAATGAAACAATCTCAACCACAAACAAATTTGCGTCAAACAAGACTGGCTTGGCACTGCGCAAGCGCACTGCGCAACTTGACAAGTCGCGACTTATATTCGGTAATAATTATATCAAATACATCAAATAAACATATAATTATATATCATCTATATATATATATAAAAAAATATATATATCAAATAGCAAATAAACATATATATGTGATAGGATCTGAGAAAATGGGTCTTATGTAGAGAAAAATGGTTTTGTGGTGTCATTGCATGGCAACGCAGTTCCGTTACACGCGTAGCAAGCTTCTTGACCACCAATCTTCTAACCTCACTGTTGCCTACAAAGAAGCAAGTAAAAGCCTTCAGACTTCACACAAATATTTAAGGAAAGGTAGTAGATGCCTGTAGTACCAAAAAAATTAAAATAGTAATCATTTTAGGAGAAAATACTGCCCGCAAGATGGGAAACCCCCACAAAATGGGGGATTTCCTACTAGCTGCTCTAGTGGCAGCATGGTTAACAAACTAACAAAGGAAAGGCTTCATTAAAGTGCACAGGAAACTTCAAAATCCATTAATTTAAAACGCGTTTTTCTCAAAATGAATGCTTCAAGTGTCTAGCATTCAGGGTTTCATAACTTTACTTCTGAATTGAAATAAGTGACGATTTGAGTTCCAAAATATAGGTGCTTATTTGATATATATATATTTGATATATATATGTTTATTTGATATATACACGTTTATTTGATATATATAATGTTTATTTGATATATTTGATAGGATCTGAGAAAAGGTGTCTTGTGTACAAAAAAAAAATGAGTTATTGATACCAGGTGAAAGAACAAAGCAATGCCTACAAATAAACATATATATATATATATCTAAAATAAATATATAAACATATAATTATATATCAAATAAACATATATATATATATATATATCAAATAAACATAATTATATATATCAAATAAACATATATATATCAAATAAATATGTATATATCTTATAAACATACATATATATCAAATAAACATATATATATATATATAAAATAAACATATACATGAAATCAACATAATTATATTATATCAAATAACATATATATATCAAATAAACATCAAATAAACATATATATATATAAATATATCAAATAAACCTATATATATATATATATATATATATATATATTATATCCAAGTACACACATATATATATCAAATAAACATATATATATCAATATATATTATATCAAACATCTGAATCTGAGTATTCCAAGCAAAAGTCCTGAGATGGTCTGCTCGTGAAGGCTGCTTTCAATTCTCTCCTGAATTGGGCTTTCTCGAATACGGATTTAAGCAGTTAGAAAGGAGTCAGGCGCTTGGATTCATGCCCTCCCCATGTCTTCATCAGGCCTCCATATGGATGATGATGTTATCAGGGTAGCCATTGGTTTGCGGTTTGGTACACCTCTCTGTCATCCTCACACTGTTGCCATCAGTGTGGAACTCGGGTGGGCCAGCTAGGGACTGATGGTCTCAGTTGCTCGAAGATTCAGGGTCATCATTCAAGGCATGCAGCTATCAACGTTCATGTTAGACAATCACTTGCATCCATCAAGGTTCCTTCACATCTGGAGCCCTCTGGGATCTGTCGCTCAGATGGCAAGCATCCAGATGGGGCTTCTATTGTTCCCTGGAGGAACGGCCGAAATCTTGTGTGGAATGCTACATGAGTGGACACTTTTGCTCCTTCGTATACCACTATGTTACCTGATGGTCCAGGGTGCATTTCTGACTGGGCCGAATTTCTGAAGAAGGGGAAGTATGCAAATATAGAGGCTAGTCATTATTTTGTACCTACTGGTATCGAGACCTCTGGAGTATTTGGGTCTGAGACAAAGAGTTTTCTCCAAGAGCTAGGTGCACGCCTCAAAACTGAGTCTGGTGACCTTCGTGCCTACCATTTCTTGCAGCAAAGAATTGCAGTTGCAATCCAACAAGGAAACACTGCTGCAGTGCTTGGATCCAGCTCAGTACCTGACGATCATTATTTCTTAATTTAAATTTATGCAATATGCATGTATTTTATATGCATGTATTCTGCATGTATGCATGTATTCTAGTTTGCATGTATTCTAGTTATTATTATTATTATTTATTATTATTATTTTTGTTCTTATTATTGTTGCTAATATTGTTGCTATTGATGTTGCTATTGTTGTTGCTAATGTTGTTGCTATTGATGTGGCTATTGTTGTTGCTATTGCTGTTGCTATTGTTGTTAATATTGTTCTTGCTATTGTTGTTGCTAGTTGCTATAGTTGTTGCTATTGTTGTGCTAATATTGTTGCTATTATTCTTGCTATTGTTGCTATATTGTTGCTATCACTGTTGTTATTATTGTTGCTATTACTGTTGCTATAATTGTTGCTATTACTGTTGCTATTACTGTTGCTATTATTGTTGCTATTACTGTTGCTATTACTTTTGCTATTACTTTTTCTATTAATTTTGCTATTACTGTTGTTATTAATGTTGCTATTAGTGTTGTTATTACTGTTGATATTTTTATTACTATTATTATTACTATTATTATTACTATTATTAGTACTATTATTATTAATATTATTATCAATATTATTATCATTATTACTACTATTATAACTACTATTATCTACTATTATTACTACTATTATTATTACTACTACTATAATAATTACATTATTATTATTATTATTATTATTATTAATATTATTATTATTATATTATTATTATTATTATTATTATTATTTCTATTTTTATTTTATCATTATCATTATTATTATTATTATCATTATTATATTCTTATTCTTCTTCTCCTCCTTCTCCTCCTCCTCCTCATCATCATCATCATCATCATCATCATCATCATCATCATCATCATCATCATCATCATCATCATCATCATATTTATATATTGCATATTGTTTGCGGTTATAAAGAGCAAGGGAATACGCCAACCACTGTGTAATAAAGATGGCCCAAAGAACAAGGGTCCAAAGTTCAGACTACATCTAGACTTGGTAACGTCAAGTGTCCAAAGTCCAGACTACACCTAGACTTGGTAACGTCAAGTGTCCAAAGTTCAGACTACATCCAGACTTGGTAAAGGTTTTAACAACACAACAACAAAAACCACATCATATTTGCACGCACATATCTTGTTTAGTCACATTATCTGCGCGTGTAAAAACAGTCAGGCCAGCTAAAGAGTGGCCTGTCGGAGTCAGCAGCATTCAACAACTTCATGCAACAACTTTGTGTACAACTATGTCATTACAATGCCAAGCTTATTCTGCCTCACGTCATTACCTGTGAACCCTGTGAACCCTCTCAGTCTCTGGGATGTCCAGGATTAGGTTGTTTCTGTTTATATTTATGTCATTCAAAACAATTGCTAGCACAAGAAGAGGAGGAAAGCTCACCAGCGATGTTGATCCATGCCACTCTTATGCTAGCTCTCTGTGCTGCTCTAAATAAGTCTACACTTATACACACACACAATCATACATTATTCACCTTGGCATAAATATATTTAAGTGGGTGTGGTAGCAATTACTTATTTATTTATTATTTGTCATCGACTGATCATTATTCAATGATAACTACAAAAGCATATGCTAAGCTTGGCATGATAGAAGAACTTTCAGCAAGTACATTCCAGTAAGTGTCAAGAAACAACACTATAAACAGCTCTAGTGAGATCACAACTTATGTACGGTTCACAGCTCTGGAGACCTTATCTCATTAGGGATATAAAATGCTCGGAAAATATGCAATGCAGGGTGACAATGTATAATTATACTATATGACTACTTCTCAGATTACAGAGAAAGATTAATAGCACTGAATTTTGTGCCACTGATGTACATCTTCGATGTTATGTTTTTCATTACTAACTAACTACAAGGACAAAACAGCAGCATTTAACATCACAGAACATGTAGTTTTCTCCAGTCGCTCCTCAAGATGGACATAAAATGGTCCATACCAGATCGACCAACAATAAATCGAGACATTTTTTTCTCCAACCGGCTTCCTTGATTGTGGAATTCCCCATTGACTTGACGCTTAGTACACTAAAAAAGCACGTGAAATTGAAACTTTCATTGTTCCACACAATCCATGCTCATTTCATTGTTTATGCCAATGTCACAGTGTTCCTCACACCACCAACAATACATTCATGGCTACCAGTTAATTCTGGCCAGCCTTCCGTAAAACTGTAATAATAATAATAAAGCTTCTCCGTGATCTTTCGCGCATACCTTGCAAAATTCTGAATGACCACGTCGGGATCGCAGAACCAACTAATTTTGATGCCCTTCAAAGTGGATCTAATCAAGGAAACGAAGGATTTCTCTGGCAACTAGCATTATATTTGACCTCTCTGAAGGTGAGCTAAGTGCGTAGAGGCCTGTACGAAGCTGGCGAATTCTGCCGTGGAATCTTCGTCATTACTTTGTTGTGGTTGTCGTTTATATTATGTTTGTTACTGACACTGGGACGTGCCACAAGATGAAACTTACGCTACATGGGTTAGTGGCGGCCTGCTCTCCTACATGGCTGGTGAAAAAACAGGTCTGTGAAGGAGTTGATGTAATCTGGGTAAAGGGTGGCTAATGTAGTGGCTTGTTGGTTGGTGTGTTTCCTCCTCTACTACTCCCCAGCCTGCCTCTCATATGCACACATGGAGAGAGGAGAGAGGCTGGGAAAACTGGCAGCATGACTTTATGCTGCCACAATGCACAAAATTTATGATGTTAGACTACCCACATTTGCTGCCTGCAGCAGGAGTACATGCCTGCAGCAGGAGTACATTCTTCAAGACTACATTTAATAACAACACTGCTATCCCACACCTAGGGATTAACTTCAAAACTCTCATTATGGGGGAGGGTGTGGTCCTTCTCATTGACCTTTGACCCTGCACCTTGTCACTTGCTACCTGTCCACTTGCGAAATGCTCCAAGTTAAACCTAATTGGACCTTGACCCTTAACCTTATTATGATGTTCACATGCCCTCTCTCTCTCACACACACAGAGGCATTGAGGAGGAGATGATAATACATCTTAGTTGGTGTGACTATTATACTGTGAGGTATTTGTTGAAGACGTCCACATACGACAGGTGAGCACACACCAGATGTGACTAGTGTTAGTGGACAATGACTAGGGTTAGGGCCTGGAGATTGACTAGGGTTAGGGCTTGGACATTGACTAGGGTTAGGTCTTGGACAATGACTAGGGTTAGGGCCTGGACATTGACTGTGGTTAGGGCTTGGACAATGACTAGGGTTAGGGCTTGGACAATGACTAGGGTTATGGCTTGGACCATGACTAGGGTATTGCTTGGACCATGAATAGGGTTAGGGCTTGGACCATGACTAGGGTTAGGGTTTGGACTAAGACTAGGGTTAGGGCTTGGACAATGACTAGGGTTAGGGCTTAGACAATGACTATTGTTAAGGGTTGGAAAATGACTAGGGTTATGGCTTGGACAATGACTAGGGTTAGGGCTTGGACAATGACTAGGGTTAGGGCTTGGACTAAGACTAGGGTTAGGGCTTGGACAATGACTAGGGTTAGGGCTTAGACAATGACTATTGTTAAGGGTTGGAAAATGACTAGGGTTATGGCTTGGACAATGACTAGGGTTAGGGCTTGGACAATGACTAGGGTTAGGGCTTGGATAATGACTGTTGTTAGGGCTTGGACAATGACTGTGGTTAGGGCTTGGACAATGACTGTGGTTAAGGATGGACAATGACTAGGGTTAGGGCTTGGACAATGACTAGGGTTAGGGCTTGGACAATGACTAGGGTTAGGGCTTGGACCATGACTACGGTTAGGGCTTAGACAATGACTATTGTTAGGGGTTGGAAAATGACTAGGGTTATGGCTTGGACAATGACTATGGTTAGGGCTTGGACATTGACTGTGGTTAGGGCTTGGACAATGACTAGGGTTAGGGCTTGGACAATGAATAGGGTTAGGGCTTGGACAATGACTAGGGTTAGGGCTTGAACAATGACTAGGGTTAGTGCTTGGACAATGACTAGTGTTAGGGTTTGAACAATGACTAGGGTTAGGTCTTGGACAATGACTAGGGTTAGGGCTTGGACAATGACTAGGGTTAGGGTTTGGACCATGACTAGAGTTAGTGCTTGGACGATGACTAGGGTTAGGGCTTGGACTATGACTAGGGTTAGTGCTTGGACAATGACTATTGTTAGCGGTTGGACAATGACTAGGATTAGGGCTTGGAAAATGGCTAGGGTTAGGGATTGGATTGTGACTAGGGTTAGGACTTGGACAATGACTAAGGTTTGGGCTTGGACAATGACTAGGGTTAGGGCTTGGACAATGACTAGGTTTAGGGCTTGGACAATGACAGTTGTTAGGGCTTGGACAATGACTGTGGTTAGGGCTTGGACAATGACTGTGGTTAAGGATGGACAATGACTAGGGTTAGGGCTTGGACAATGACTAGGGTTAGGGCTTGGACAATGACTAGGGTTAGGGCTTGGACCATGACTACGGTTAGGGCTTAGACAATGACTATTGTTAGGGGTTGGAAAATGACTAGGGTTATGGCTTGGACAATGACTATGGTTAGGGCTTGGACATTGACTGTGGTTAGGGCTTGGACAATGACTAGGGTTAGGGCTTGGACAATGAATAGGGTTAGGGCTTGGACAATGACTAGGGTTAGGGCTTGAACAATGACTAGGGTTAGTGCTTGGACAATGACTAGTGTTAGGGTTTGAACAATGACTAGGGTTAGGTCTTGGACAATGACTAGGGTTAGGGCTTGGACAATGACTAGGGTTAGGGTTTGGACCATGACTAGAGTTAGTGCTTGGACGATGACTAGGGTTAGGGCTTGGACTATGACTAGGGTTAGTGCTTGGACAATGACTATTGTTAGCGGTTGGACAATGACTAGGATTAGGGCTTGGAAAATGACTAGGGTTAGGGCTTGGACCATGACTACGGTTAGGGCTTAGACAATGACTATTGTTAGGGGTTGGAAAATGACTAGGGTTATGGCTTGGACAATGACTATGGTTAGGGCTTGGACATTGACTGTGGTTAGGGCTTGGACAATGACTAGGGTTAGGGCTTGGACAATGAATAGGGTTAGGGCTTGGACAATGACTAGGGTTAGGGCTTGAACAATGACTAGGGTTAGTGCTTGGACAATGACTAGTGTTAGGGTTTGAACAATGACTAGGGTTAGGTCTTGGACAATGACTAGGGTTAGGGCTTGGACAATGACTAGGGTTAGGGTTTGGACCATGACTAGAGTTAGTGCTTGGACGATGACTAGGGTTAGGGCTTGGACTATGACTAGGGTTAGTGCTTGGACAATGACTATTGTTAGCGGTTGGACAATGACTAGGATTAGGGCTTGGAAAATGGCTAGGGTTAGGGATTGGATTGTGACTAGGGTTAGGACTTGGACAATGACTAAGGTTTGGGCTTGGACAATGACTAGGGTTAGGGCTTGGACAATGACTAGGTTTAGGGCTTGGACAATGACTAAGGTTATGGCTTGGACCATGACTAGGGTTAGGGCTTGGACCATGAATAGGGTTAGGGCTTGGACCATGACTAGGGTTAGGGCTTGGACTAAGACTAGGGTTAGGGCTTGGACAAAGGCTATGGTTAGGGGTTGGACATTGACCAGGGTTACGGATTGGACAAAGAATAGGGTTAGGGCTTGGACAAATGCCAGGGTTAGAGCTTGGATTATGACTAGGGTTAGGACTTGGACAATGACTACGGTTAGGGCTTGGACAATGACTAGAGTTAGTGCTTGGACAATGACTAGGGTTAGGGCTTGGACTATAACGAGGGTTTGCTACAATGAATATGGTTAGGGGTTGGACATTGACCATGGTTAGGGCTTGGACAATGGCTAGGGTTAGGGCTTGGACAATGACTAGGGTTAGGGCTTGGACAATGACTAGAGTTAGGGTTTGAACCATGACTAGAGTTAGTGCTTGGACAATGACTGTGGTTAGGGCTTGGACCATGACTAGGGTTAGGGCTTGGACAATAACTAGGGTTAGGGCTTGGACAATGACTAGGGTTAGTGCTTGGACAATGACTAGGGTTAGGGCTTGGACAATGACTAGGGTTAGGGCGCTTGGACAATGACTAGGGTTAGTGCTTGGACAATGACTGTGGTTAGGGCTTGGACCATGACTAGCGTTAGGGCTTGGACAATGACTAGGGTTAGGGCTTAGACAATGACTATTGTTAGGGGTTGGAAAATGACTAGGGTTATGGCTTGGACAATGACTAGGGTTAGGGCTTGGACAATGACTAGGGTTAGGGCTTGGACAATGACTGTTGTTAGGGCTTGGACAATGACTGTGGTTAGGGCTTGGACAATGACTGTGGTTAAGGATGGACAATGACTAGGGTTAGGGCTTGGACAATGACTAGGGTTAGGGCTTGGACAATGACTAGGGTTAGGGCTTGGACCATGACTACGGTTAGGGCTTAGACAATGACTATTGTTAGGGGTTGGAAAATGACTAGGGTTATGGCTTGGACAATGACTATGGTTAGGGCTTGGACATTGACTGTGGTTAGGGCTTGGACAATGACTAGGGTTAGGGCTTGGACAATGAATAGGGTTAGGGCTTGGACAATGACTAGGGTTAGGGCTTGAACAATGACTAGTGTTAGGGTTTGAACAATGACTAGGGTTAGGTCTTGGACAATGACTAGGGTTAGGGCTTGGACAATGACTAGGGTTAGGGCTTGGACAATGACTAGGGTTAGGGTTTGGACCATGACTAGAGTTAGTGCTTGGACGATGACTAGGGTTAGGGCTTGGACTATGACTAGGGTTAGTGCTTGGACAATGACTATTGTTAGCGGTTGGACAATGACTAGGATTAGGGCTTGGAAAATGGCTAGGGTTAGGGATTGGATTGTGACTAGGGTTAGGACTTGGACAATGACTAAGGTTTGGGCTTGGACAATGACTAGGGTTAGGGCTTGGACAATGACTAGGTTTAGGGCTTGGACAATGACTAAGGTTATGGCTTGGACCATGACTAGGGTTAGGGCTTGGACCATGAATAGGGTTAGGGCTTGGACCATGACTAGGGTTAGGGCTTGGACAATGACTAGTGTTAGGGCTTGAACAATGACTAGGGTTAGGGCTTGGACAATGACTAGGGTTAGGGCTTGGACAATGCATAGGGTAAGGGCTTGGACAATGACTAGGGTTGGGCTTGGACAATGACTAGGGTTAGGGCTTGGACAATGACTAGGGTTAGGGCTTGGACAATGACTAGGGTTAGGGCTTGGACAATGACTGGAGTTAGGGCTTGGACAATGACTAGGGTTAGGGCTTGGACAATGACTAGGGTTAGGGCTTGGACAATGACTAGTGTTAAGGCTTGGACAATGACTAGGGTTAGGGCTTGGACAATGACTAGGGTTAGGGCTTGGACAATGAACTAGGGTTAGGGCTTGGACAATGACTAGTGTTATGGCTTGGACAATGACTAGGGTTAGGGCTTGGATATTGACTAGTGTTATGGCTTGGACAATGACTAGGGTTAGGGCTTGGACAATGAATAGGGTTAGGGCTTGGACAATGACTAGGGTTAGGGCTTGGACAATGACTAGGGTTAGGGCTTGCACAATGACTAGGGTTAAGGCTTGGACAATGACTAGGGTTAGGGCTTGGACAATGACTAGGGTTAGGGCTTGGACAATGACTAGGGTTAGGGCTTGGACAATGACTGTTGTTAGGGCTTGGACAATGACTGTGGTTAAGGATGGACAATGACTAGGGTTAGGGCTTGGACAATGACTAGGGTTAGGGCTTGGACTAGGGTTATGGCTTGGACAATGACTATGGTTAGGGCTTGGACATTGACTGTGGTTAGGGCTTGGACAATGACTAGGGTTAGGGCTTGGACAATGAATAGGGTTAGGGCTTGGACAATGACTAGGGTTAGGGCTTGAACAATGACTAGGGTTAGTGCTTGGACAATGACTAGTGTTAGGGTTTGAACAATGACTAGGGTTATGTCTTGGACAATGACTAGGGTTAGGGCTTGGACAATGACTAGGGTTAGGGTTTGGACCATGACTAGAGTTAGTGCTTGGACGATGACTAGGGTTAGGGCTTGGACTATGACTAGGGTTAGTGCTTGGACAATGACTATTGTTAGCGGTTGGACAATGACTAGGATTAGGGCTTGGAAAATGGCTAGGGTTAGGGATTGGATTGTGACTAGGGTTAGGACTTGGACAATGACTAAGGTTTGGGCTTGGACAATGACTAGGGTTAGGGCTTGGACAATGACTAGGTTTAGGGCTTGGACAATGACTAAGGTTATGGCTTGGACCATGACTAGGGTTAGGGCTTTGACCATGAATAGGGTTAGGGCTTGGACCATGACTAGGGTTAGGGCTTGGACTAAGACTAGGGTTAGGGCTTGGACAAAGGCTATGGTTAGGGGTTGGACATTGACCAGGGTTACGGATTGGACAAAGAATAGGGTTAGGGCTTGGACAAATGCCAGGGTTAGAGCTTGGATTATGACTAGGGTTAGGACTTGGACAATGACTAGGGTTAGGGCTTGGACAATGATTGGGGTTAGGGCTTGGACAATGACTAGGGTTAGGGCTTGGATTATGACTAGAGTTAGGACTTGGACAATGACTACGGTTAGGGCTTGGACAATGACTAGAGTTAGTGCTTGGACAATGACTAGGGTTAGGGCTTGGACTATAACGAGGGTTTGCTACAATGAATATGGTTAGGGGTTGGACATTGACCATGGTTAGGGCTTGGACAATGGCTAGGGTTAGGGCTTGGACAATGACTAGGGTTAGGGCTTGGACAATGACTAGAGTTAGGGTTTGAACCATGACTAGAGTTAGTGCTTGGACAATGACTGTGGTTAGGGCTTGGACCATGACTAGGGTTAGGGCTTGGACAATAACTAGGGTTAGGGCTTGGACAATGACTAGGGTTAGTGCTTGGACAATGACTAGGGTTAGGGCTTGGACAATGACTAGGGTTAGGGCGCTTGGACAATGACTAGGGTTAGTGCTTGGACAATGACTGTGGTTAGGGCTTGGACCATGACTAGCGTTAGGGCTTGGACAATGACTAGGGTTAGGGCTTAGACAATGACTATTGTTAGGGGTTGGAAAATGACTAGGGTTATGGCTTGGACAATGACTAGGGTTAGGGCTTGGACAATGACTAGGGTTAGGGCTTGGACAATGACTGTTGTTAGGGCTTGGACAATGACTGTGGTTAGGGCTTGGACAATGACTGTGGTTAAGGATGGACAATGACTAGGGTTAGGGCTTGGACAATGACTAGGGTTAGGGCTTGGACAATGACTAGGGTTAGGGCTTGGACCATGACTACGGTTAGGGCTTAGACAATGACTATTGTTAGGGGTTGGAAAATGACTAGGGTTATGGCTTGGACAATGACTATGGTTAGGGCTTGGACATTGACTGTGGTTAGGGCTTGGACAATGACTAGGGTTAGGGCTTGGACAATGAATAGGGTTAGGGCTTGGACAATGACTAGGGTTAGGGCTTGAACAATGACTAGTGTTAGGGTTTGAACAATGACTAGGGTTAGGTCTTGGACAATGACTAGGGTTAGGGCTTGGACAATGACTAGGGTTAGGGTTTGGACCATGACTAGAGTTAGTGCTTGGACGATGACTAGGGTTAGGGCTTGGACTATGACTAGGGTTAGTGCTTGGACATTGACTATTGTTAGCGGTTGGACATTGACCAGGGTTAGGGCTTGGACAATGACTAGGATTAGGGCTTGGAAAATGGCTAGGATTAGGGCTTGGACAATGACTAAGGTTATGGCTTGGACCATGACTAGGGTTAGGGCTTGGACCATGAATAGGGTTAGGGCTTGGACCATGACTAGGGTTAGGGCTTGGACTAAGACTAGGGTTAGGGCTTGGACAAAGGCTATGGTTAGGGGTTGGACATTGACCAGGGTTACGGATTGGACAAAGAATAGGGTTAGGGCTTGGACAAATGCCAGGGTTAGAGCTTGGATTATGACTAGGGTTAGGACTTGGACAATGACTAGGGTTAGGGCTTGGACAATGATTGGGGTTAGGGCTTGGACAATGACTAGGGTTAGGGCTTGGATTATGACTAGAGTTAGGACTTGGACAATGACTAGGGTTAGGGTTTGGACTATAACGAGGGTTTGCTACAATGAATATGGTTAGGGGTTGGACATTGACCATGGTTAGGGCTTGGACAATGGCTAGGGTTAGGGCTTGGACAATGACTAGGGTTAGGGCTTGGACAATGACTAGAGTTAGGGTTTGAACCATGACTAGAGTTAGTGCTTGGACAATGACTGTGGTTAGGGCTTGGACCATGACTAGGGTTAGGGCTTGGACAATAACTAGGGTTAGGGCTTGGACAATGACTAGGGTTAGTGCTTGGACAATGACTAGGGTTAGGGCTTGGACAATGACTAGGGTCAGGGTTTGGACCATGACTAGAGTTAGTGCTTGGACGATGACTAGGGTTAGGGCTTGGACTATGACTAGGATTAGGGCTTGGAAAATGGCTAGGGTTAGGGATTGGATTGTGACTAGGGTTAGGACTTGGACAATGACTAAGGTTTGGGCTTGGACAATGACTAGGGTTAGGGCTTGGACAATGACTAGGTTTAGGGCTTGGACAATGACTAAGGTTAGGGCTTGGACAATGACTGTGGTTAGGGCTTGGACAATGACTGTGGTTAAGGATGGACAATGAATATGGTTAGGGCTTGGACAAAGGCTAGGGTTAGTGGTTGTAGAAGTACTATAGTGTGTAAAGAAACAATGCTGCCTGAGCCTGTAGCCAGGAAGGTAGGCTGGTAAAGAAACAAAGCTGCTGCTTGAGTTATAGCTACCATCTGTTAGCCATTCCCCAAATACATACACTATCTAGCCTGCAAGTATAACTATTTTAGCAGCTGGCATTGAGGAATTTACAATATCTGTTAAGGAGTATGTGTTCACTCAGTTACCTTTCTGTGTGCTACATGCATCCCTTTTAGGGAAGAACTGGTGAATATGAATCTACATACCTGCTGTAAACTCTAGTAGGGAAGCTGGGGAGTGGGGAAGTTAGATGCAGCAATGTTTGGCTTGACTTTACTAGAACAGCTGGGGAATGCATGATCTTGGGAAGTGTGTTACTGTTTGGGCTTAAGTACAGTAGGACCTAGTTTAGGGCTTGGAGAATGACTACGGCTACGCGACCTAGTCTGGATGCAATGACTAGGGCTAGGGCTTGGAGAGCTACACTGTAGGGCTTGGACCATGACTATAGTAGTAGGGCTTAGACCATGACTATAGTAGGGCTTGGACCATGACTAGGGTTAGGGCTTGGACTATGACTAGGGTTAGTTCTACAATGACTGAGGTGAGGTGTTCAACATTGACCTGTATTAGGGCTTGGACAAAGGCTAAGATTATTTTTGTGCTTGGCATGTAACAATGTTAAGCATAACTGAAGTAATATGGTAAGGGTCATTAGCTATATAGGTTCAACGTTCAATGTTCTCTATCTCCTCCCAAGTCTTTAGCACATGTGTCAAGGGAGTGGGTGGAGTCAAGGGAGTGTGTGGAAGACTGATGTTATTTGAGTGTATAATCCTCACTCCTGCCATTCAGGGGGTCTCCTTATTCTAGTTGATCTCCTGAGTTTGGCAGGTGAAGATTTAGTTGGGGATGGAATCAAGGGTGGAGGTGAAGGGGTGACCGGTGTTGGTAGTGGGGAGGATGGCTGTAGCTCCAGTGGGGGTCATGTCATTGCCATTGGAGTGGTCCTGGTGGGGATGCAAATATCTGGTGGTGTAGGATAGATCATTGGGTCAGTAGTGGTAGTCTCAGGTGGTGAGATTGGATGGTTAAGTAATCCAGTGGTAGTGGAGGGTGGTGTGTTCTCAGCTGCAAGGTCCGGTGGAAGGAGGTGAGATCTTCCAAAATGATTCGTTTTGGTTTAGGGTCATAATGTATTCTTGTTTCACAGGGTAATTCTGCCACACCCATCTACTTTGATGGAGTATTGATGGTATTGGTGCACTTCGATACCTGTCCCAGTCTTGTCCCATTTGTTAGGGTTGGGTCCAGTCTGGTTTTGTATTCTGACTTGGTCACCGATGTGGAGGGGTGGGAGAAGTTTGGTGTGTTCCTTCCATTGTTCATGATTAACCATATGCCTGTTTCTCAAAGCTTCCTCTCTGGCTGAGAGTGATTCCCTCCATGTTTGGTGAGGGTGGTACTTGCCAGTGAGGACAGGGATTAGGTCTCGTGTTGGTCTCCCGAAGATGCGCATGGCTGGGGATAACTTGATGTCCTGATAACTTGATGTCCTGATAACTTGGTGTCCTGATACAGGAACTTGGTGTCCTGATCTGTTGTATTTCGGTATTGGAGGATGGCTAGTTGGAATGTGTCGACATTGATATCTCCTTTGGGTCCCACGTTATTAGTGATGAGTCTCTTGATGGTTTTTACTCCAATTTCAGCTCTGCAATTGTTGTGAGGAAAGGCAACTGAACTCAGTCTGTGATGGATCCCATTCAGCCAAGAATTGTCTTGTGGTGTGGGCTATGAATTCAGGGCCTCCATCGGAAATGAACTCGTCTGGTATGCCAAAGGTAGCAAAGGTTCTTCTCAGGGTGTTGATGAGGCCTAGGGCACCATTGGTGGATCTTTCGACAATTGGCCAATTGGAATATTTAGCAGTCTACAATCACCAAGTAGTTGAATCTTGTATAGTGGAAAAAATCGGCGCAGATGCACTGAAACGTGTATGCAGATAGGATGTCTGGTGTTGGAGGCATTGCAGCCTGGGATGGGGCCATCCTATTGCAGTGGCTGCATCTGGCTCTGATAGCATTGGATGTCGTTTGTAAGTCCAGGCCAGAAAATAGAAGATACAGCTCTCGAGATCATGGATGGGCAGCATGTAGTGCCGTAAGGCAAGGAACTCTCAGTGAGGGTGGGAGGACTATCCTGTCCTTGTAGACTATCAACCCGTCGACACTGTAGAGATGTTCCCTGAAGGGGTGGTACTCCCTTAATGATGTCGGGAGAAGGTGTTTTTGGTCTGATAGTCCTTCTTCAATTGTAGAGAGTAGGAGGTTCTCATGGTGTTGTCGGATGACTTGGCTGTTTGAACATCCTCCCAGTTGATGGTTTGTATTGAGTTATGGGATGAGGCAATTGATGCTGTCAACGTTTCTTCTGTGTGGTTGTGCTGGTCCTCCATGCAGATGCCAGCAATCAGCTCTAGGGGTATGTGGAGTGGTGGTTTCATGATGACATCTGCTATATTATGCATGTCATCTGGTAAGAGCAACTTTTCTGGGTTGTGATCACTTGTGGGGTGCCTTGACATTGAGTCTGGGACTCTGTTTTTGTAGCAGGGATGTGGGCAATCCGAAACTGATATCGGAGGGTTTTCTCCTTTAGGTTTCTGAGTCTGGTGTTGCTGATTTGGTCGAGGAATCTGTCACCGAAGATTTTAAGAAAGGTCTGTGATCCACAACAATAGTGAGGTCCTTGCAGCCAAGGACCGAAGTGTCTTGCCTTGTCCAAGGCATCAGCGACGGCCAGAGCTTCACCCTCAATTGGGGCATACCTGGACTCAGCAGTGTGCGTGAATCTGCTGCCTACCAGAGTGATCTTCCATCCCTGTTTGCAGCAGAAGAGGTTGTTGGAGGGACAGGAGCAGTGCTTCTGAAATAGCCAGAAGCCAATTCCATGTTTGGACCAGTCTGCTGCAAGGCATGTGGGTTTGGATTTGTCGAAGATTCTCACCCCTTTTTTCAATTTCTTTAGAGATGGTAAGCTTGGACTGTTCAAATGCCTCTTGTAAGTTGTCATCCCAGTGGAACTTTTTGCTTGGCTTGAGGAGGTCTCTGAAGGGAAGCATCTGATTTGCCATGCTGAAGGCGTAAGAGACTTGATTGACTAGTCCACACCAAGATCTGACGTCTGTGAGGTTGGTGGGGACTGGGAATTCTGAGATGGCTCTGAGGTATTTTTGACAGGGGCAAACTGTGTCGTTTGTGATTTCGAAGCCTGTAAACTCTACTTCGTCCATGGCAAATTTGAATTTTTCTGGGTTCAGAGTGATGCTGTTTCGTCCACATACGTCGATCCATTGCGATGCTTGGAAGAAGCTGTCTTCGATGGTATCTGCCAATAGAAGGGTGTCAGCGATGCACTTTCTTTTGGCTGTGAAGGTTGATACTATTTCATCATATCTCCTTGAGTATCCATCGCCAGATGCAATGTAGCCCTATTGGGCTCTGAGGTATCTGTATCGTCCACAAGGGGGAATGAAGGTAGTGTAGTGCCTATCATCTCTGTGCAGGGGGACACTATGGTACCCATTCCAGGCATAGAAAACTGTTTTCTTTTTGTTGTGAGATACAGAGCTGGCTTGGTGGAACGGTGATTGGGTATGATGGGTTTCCCTGGTTGCATGGGTGTTCAGAGATTGAAAATCGATGGTTCTTCTTGGTTTGCCATTCCTTTTGGCACAGATGACCATCCTGTGGCAACATGTGACTGGTTCACAATGGGGATAGGTTCTAAGACACCCAATCTGACATCCCTCTCGAGTCCAGCCTTGACATCGTCCTGCCAGTGTAGTGGAACAGGTTTGACTCTGATGCTCGCACACATTGAATGTACTGGCTCGATAATGACCGAGTAAGTATTGTTGGAGCTTCTCTCAGTTGTCCTCTGTGGCTGGGTATGGTAGTGCAGGAGGAGGAGGCTGGGGGTTAGTCCTTTTTGGGCAGTCACATCCTTGGACGGGATGGCTGCCAGCAGTTGCTGTGGTGGCGTTGGTGGATTGTATCGGATTAGCCCCATTGATCTCTACACCCATTTTCGGAAATTGGGGTGATATACTCCCTAGGTTGGTGCAAGCTTCCCTGCTGAGGAACAACTTGTCCATGTGATTGGCCATTTGCCTGGTGGTTACATCTCTCCCAGTGTTATCCTTTCCCGACAGTCGGAGGATGGTAGCCCCCAGGATGTTGATGTTGTGGTTGTCAACAGCATGCATCTTCAGATGCACAGAGATAAGATCTTTGTTGGTTAACCCAAATCTCTGGATGACCTTAATAAGCTCAGCTAGGCAACTTTGACAGCCTGTATCTGCCATGGCATAAGTGAGGATATGGCTCTGAGGGGTATTTAGTTTGAGCCCAAAATGCTCATAATCTTCCCTTGGCACGCACATGGATAGCCTAATGAATGGTTGGGATTTGGATTGCCTTTTTGTCCATTTGCCAGTGGATTGGTCATGCACATGACCATGTGGTCTAAGGTGGCATATTTATCTCTCATCTCAGATGTGATCCCACATAAGGTGTTGAATAGCATTCTCATGCTCATCTTCTATCCCATTCCTGACTGGTTTTGGGTCATTCTTGCTTCTGCACATCTTTCCAAAGTGGCTATCCCTGCCGCAGTGGCTACATATGGCGCCAAATACAGGGCAATCTTTCCTCCGTATTCTGGTTACTGCGCTTTTCCCATGGCCCTTCGACCCACAGTAGGTGCATACTTCTTGATACTTTGGCAGAGGACCTTTCACTGCAGTTCTTTTCTGGCGCCTGTAGGATCTTCCCATTACTGCATCTGTCGTGTGAGGTAGTAACAGTCTAGAGGCTGATCTCTTGCCTGCTTCCTTGGCTTCCACATATCTGTGGGCCTGCTCCAGTGTCATGTCCTGGTTCTTGTTCCCTAGCAGGTCCATTTGAATCTCGGGGTCATCCAACCCTCTGCACAACACATCTCTAAGATGGTCTCCGTGTAATCAACGTTGGAGTCGCATCCGGTGCACTGCTGGGTGTACTTGCAGACACTGGCTTGGCCACGGAGCCTGGCTCCAAATGCCCGGATGGGCTCATCACGGTCCTGCTTGAGGTTGTGCAGGGTTACTCTGGCTACCATTGTATTCTCCTCCCTCACTGCTAGCTCCCTCATTGCTGCAAATACTTCTTCTTCCGTCATCCTGGTCAGGGTACCTCCTTTGGTTTCTGGTGACCTCAGCTGCTCATCGCAACACTCTACAGCAATTGGATGATCTTGTCGGTGCCACCCAACCTCGTTGCCCTGGCGTAGTCACTCCACCTGGATTTAAAATATAGCCACTCCTTGGTTGTACCAGCTGATGAGATACTTGGCCTTTTCACCTTCGCAGCCCTGGCAGCGGGGGTGTTATCGTCGAGTTACTTATGGCTGGTCGCATGGGCCGTTATGAGTGCGGCAGCCAGCACTGCTTCCACTTCGGGCATTTGATACTCGCAACCTTCGATCGGGCATCGTTCGTACCGATGGAATCTTCGGACCATGTGGTGGTGCTCTTTATTTGGAATGATCGCTCATTTTCACCTTCCTCGTCGAAATTACTTGTCTTTACGGCCTGGGGGACTTTCTTCAGCGACTATTAAGTTATGCTTAACATAGATAATAAGGGGGTCACCCTATTTGAATGCAAGTGGAACTCGACCGAATAATGATATCGCATATAACAATGTTAAGCATAACTGAAGTAATAAGTTAAGAGTCATTAGTTATATAGGTTCAACGTTCTCTAGGTTAGTGCTTGGACAAAGGCTAGGGTTAGGGGTTGTAAAAGTACTGTAGGGTGTAAAGAAACAATGCTGCCTGAGCCTGTAGCCAGGAAGGTAGGCTGGTAAAGAGACAAAGCTGCTGCTTGAGTTATAGCTACCAACTGTTAGTCATTCCCCAAATACATACACTATCTAGCCTGCAAGTATAACTATTTTAGCAGCTGGCTTTGAGGAATTTACAAGAACTGTGAAGAAGTATGTAATTCACTCAGTTAACTTTCTGTGTGCTACATGCATCCCTTTTAGGGAAGAACTGGTGAATATGAATCTACATCCCTGCTGTCAACTCTAGTAGACCAGCTGGTGAATATGAATCCACATCCCTGCTGTCAACTCTAGTACACCAGTTGGTGAATATGAATCCACATCCCTGCTGTCAACTCTAGTAGACCAGCTGGTGAATATGAATCCACATCCCTGCTGTCAACTCTAGTAGGGAAGCTGGGGAGTGGGGAAGTTAGATGCAGCAATGTTTGGCTAGACTTTACTAGAACAGCTGGGGAATGCAAGATCATGGTAAGTGTGTTACTGTTAGGTCTTAAGTACAGTAGTACCTAGGTTATGGCTTGGACAATGACTAGGGCTACCCGAGCTAGTCTGAATGCAATGGCTAGGGCTAGGGCTAGGAGAGCTACACTGTAGTTGGGTTGCAATGACTTGTTTAGGGACTGGACAAAGACTAGGGTTAGGGCTTGGACAATGAGTTAAGGCTTGGACCATGACTAGCATTAGTGCCCCAGGACCATGATTAGCATTAGTGCTTAGGCAATTACAAGGGTTAGAGCTTGGACAATGATTATGGTTAGGGGTTGGACAAAGGCCAGGGTTAGGGCTTTGACAATTGCTAGGGTTAGTACTTGGACAATAACTAGGGTTAGGGGTTGGACAATGGTAGGATTAGGGCCTGGACAATTGCTAGGGTTAGTGGTTGGACATTGACTAGGGTCAAGGCTTGGACAATGACTAGGGTTAGGGCTTGGACAATTCTAGGAGTAGGGTTGGACAATGACCAGGATTAGGGCTTGGATAATGACTAAGGTCAAGGATTGGACAATGACTAGGATTAGGGCTTGGACAATGACTAGGGTTAGGACCTGGACAATGACTAGGGTCAAGGCTTGGACAATGACTAGGGTTAGGGCTTGGACAATGACTAAGGTCAAGGCTTGGACAATGACTAGGATTAGGGCTTGGAAAATGACTAGGGTCAAGGCTTGGACAATGACTAGGGTTAGGGCTTGGACCATGACTAGTTTCAAGGCTAGGACAATGACTAGGGTTAGGGCTTGGACAATGACTATGGTTAGAGCCTGGACAATGACTTGGGTTAGGGCTTGGACAATGACTAAGGTCAAGGCTTGGACAATGACTAGTATTAGGGCTTGGACAATGACTAGGGTCAAGGCTTGGACAATGACTAGGGTTAGGGCCTGGACAATGACTAGGGTTAGGGCTTGGACAATGACTAGTGTCAAGGCTTGGACAATGACTACGGTTAGGGCTTGGACAATGACTAGGGTCAAGGCTTGGACAATGACTAGGGTTAGGGCTTGGACAATGACTAGGGTTAGGGCTTGGACAATGACTAGTGTCAAGGCTTGGACAATGACTACGCTTAGGGCTTGGACAATGACTAGGGTCAAGGCTTGGACAATGACTAGGGTTAGGGCTTGGACAATGACTAGGGTTAGTGCTTGGACAATGACTAGGGTTAGGGCTTGGACAATGACTAGGGTTAGGGCTTGGACAATGACTAGGGTTAGGGCTTGGACAATGACTAGGGTTAGGGCTTGGACAATGACTAGGGTTAGGGCTTGGACAATGACTAGGGTTAGGGCTTGGACAATGACTAGGGTTAGTGCTTGGACAATGACTAGGGTTAGGGCTTGGACAATGACTAGTGTTAGGGCTTGGACAATGACTAGGGTTAGGGCTTGGACAATGACTAGGGTTAGGGCTTGGACAATGACTAGGGTTAGGGCTTGGACAATGACTAGGGTTAGGGCTTGGACAATGACTAGTGTTAGGGCTTGGACAATGACTAAGGTTAGTGCTTGGACAATGACTAGGGTTAGTGCTTGGACAATGACTAGGGTTAGGGCTTGGACAATGACTAGGCTTAGGGCTTGGACAATGTCTAGGGTTAGGGCTTGGACAATGACTAGGGTTAGGGCTTGGACAATGACTAGGGTTAGAGCTTGGACAATGACTAGGGTAGTGCTTAGACATTGACTAGGGTTAGGGCTTGGACAATGACTAGGGTTAGGGCTTGGACAATGACTAGGCTTAGGGCTTGGACAATGACTAGGGTTAGGGTTTGGACAATGGCTATGGTTATAGCTTGGACAAAGGCTATGGTTATAGCTTGGACAATGACTAGGGTTAGGGCTTGGACAATGACTAGGCTTAGGGCTTGGACAATGTGTAGGGTTAGGGCTTGGACAATGTCTAGGGTTAGGGCTTGGATGACTAAGGTTAGGGGATGCACATTGATCAGGGTTAGTGCTTGGACAAAGGCTAGGGTTAGGGTTTGGACATTGACTAGGCTTAGGGCTTGGACAATTACTAGGGTTAGGGTTTGGACATTGACTAGGGTTAGGGTTTGGACAATGGCTATGGTTATAGCTTGGACAATGGCTATGGTTATAGCTTGGACAATGACTAGGGTTAGGGCTTGGACAATGACTAGGGTTAGGGCTTGGACAATGACTAGGGTTAGGGCCTGGACAATGACTAGGGTTAGGACTTGGACAATGACTAAGGTTAGGGCTTGGACAATGACTAGGGTTAGGGCTTGGACAATGACTAGGGTTAGGGCTTGGACAATGACTAGGGTTAGGGCTTGGACAATGACTAGGGTTAGGGCTTGGACAATGACTAGGGTTAGGGCTTGGACAATGACTAGGGTTAGGGCTTGGACAATGACTAGGGTTAGGGCTTGGACAATGACTAGGGTTAGGGCTTGGACAATGACTAGGGTTAGTGCTTGGACAATGACTAGGGTTAGGGTTTGGACAAAGGCTATGGTTATAGCTTGGACAATGGCTATGGTTATAGCTTGGACAATGACTAGTGTTAGGGCTTGGACAAAGGCTATGGTTATAGCTTGGACAATGGCTATGGTTATAGCTTGGACAATGACTAGTGTTAGGGCTTGGACAAAGGCTATGGTTATAGCTTGGACAATGGCTATGGTTATAGCTTGGACAATGACTAGTGTTAGGGCTTGGACAAAGGCTAGGGTTAGAAGTACTGTAGGGTGTAAAGAAACAAAGCTACAGCTTGAGTTATAGCTACCAACTGTTAGTCGATGCAGCAATGTTTGGCTTGACTTTACTAGAACAGCTGGGGAATGCAAGATCTTGGGAAGTGTGTTCCTGTTAGGGCTTGTGTAGGATCTAGTTTAGGGCATGGACAATGTCTAGGGTTAATGATTGGACAATGACTACGGCTACGCAAGCTAGTCCGGATGTGACTAGGGCTAGGACTGGGAGAGCTACACTAGTTACTGTAGGTTGCAATGACTTGGTTAGGGCTTGGACAATAACTAGTATTAGTGCCTGGACCATGACTAGTATTAGTGCCTGGACCATGACTAGTATTAGTGCCTGGACCATGACTAGTATTAGTGCCTGGACCATGACTAGTATTAGTGCCTGGACCATAACTAGTATTAGTGCCTGGACCATGACTAGTATTAGTGCCTGGACCATGACTAGTATTAGTGCCTGGACCATGACTAGTATTAGTGCCTGGACCATGACTAGTATTAGTGCCTGGACCATGGCTAGTATTAGTGCCTGGACCATGACTAGTATTAGTGCCTAGACCATGACTAGTATTAGTGCCTGGACCATGACTAGTATTAGTGCCTGGACCATGACTAGTATTAGTGCCTGCACCATAGCTAGTATTAGTGCCTGGACCATGACTAGTATTAGTGCCTGGACCATGACTAGTATTAGTGCCTGGACCATGACTAGTATTAGTGCCTGGACCATGACTAGTATTAGTGCCTGGACCATGACTAGTATTAGTGCCTGGACCATGACTAGTATTAGTGCCTGGACCATGGCTAGTATTAGTGCCTGGACCATGACTAGTATTAGTGCCTGGACCATGACTAGTATTAGTGCCTGGACCATGACTAGTATTAGTGCCTGGACCATGACTAGTATTAGTGCCTGGACCATGACTAGTATTAGTGCCTTCGCATGCACATGGATAGCCTAATGAATGGTTGGGATTTGGATTGCCTTTTTGTCCATTTGCCAGTGGATTGGTCATGCACATGACCATGTGGTCATGCACATGACCATGTGGTCTAAGGTGGCATATTTATCTCTCATCTCAGATGTGATCCCACATAAGGTGTCGAATAGCATTCTCATGTTCACCTTCTATCCCATTCCTGACGGGGTTTGCGGCATTCTTGCTTCTGCACATCTTTCCAAAGTGGCTATCCCTGCCGCAGTGGCTACATATGGCGCCAAATACAGGGCAATCTTGCCTCCGTATTCTGGTTGGTATACTTTTCCCATGGCCCTTCCACCCACAGTAGGTGCATACTTCTTGATCCTTTGGCAGAGGACCTTTCACTGCAGTTATTTTCTGGCGCCTGTAGGAGCTTCCCATTACTGCATCTGTCGCGTGAGGTAGTAACAGTCTAGAGGCTGATCTCTTGCCTGCTTCCTTGGCTTCCACGTATCTGTGGACCTGCTCCAGTGTCATGTCTTGTTCTTGTTCCCTAGCAGGTCCATTTCAATCTCGGGGTCATCCAACCATCTGCACAACACATCTCTTAAGATGGTCTCCGTGTAATCAACGTTGGAGTCGCATCCGGTGCACTGCTGGGTGTACTTGCAGACACTGGCTTGGCCACGGAGCCTGGCTCCAAATGCCCGGATGGGCTCATCACGGTCTTGCTTGAGGTTGTGCAGGGTTACTCTGGCTACCATTGTATTCTCCTCCCTCACTACTAGCTCCCTCATTGCTGCAAATACTTCTTCTTCCGTCAGCCTGGTGAGGGTACATACCTCCTTGGTTTCTGGTGAGGTATTTCCTCAGCTGCCCATCACAACACTCTAGCAGTTGGATGATCTTGTCGGTGCCACCTAACCTCGTTGCCCTGGCGTAGTCACTCCACCTGGATTAGAAACATTGCCACTCCTCAGTTGTACCAGCCGATGAGAAACTTAGCCTTTTCACCTTCTCAGCCCTGGCAGCGGGTGTGGGTGTTATCGTCGGGTTGCTTATGGCTGGTCACATGGACCGTTATGAGTGCGGCAGCCAGCACTGCTTCCACTTCGGGGGTTCGATATTCGCAACTTTCGATCGGGCATCGTACCGATGGCATCTTCGGACCATGCGGTGGTGCTCTTTAATTGGAAAGTTTGCTCCTTTTCACCTTCCTCGTCGAAATGGCTTGTCTTTACGTTAGGGGTTGGACTTTCACTATACTGTAGCTTGGAAAATGACTAAGGTTATGGATTGGACAAAGATCAGGGTTAGGGCTTAGACAATGATTCGAGTTATTGCTTGTACCATGACTATGGTTAGGGCTTGGACAAAGTCTAGGCTTAGTGGTCATACATTGACCACGGTTAGTGCTTGTACAAAGGCTACTGTTAGAGCTTGGAAAATGACTAGGGTTAGTGCTTGGACAACGGCTAGGGTTAGGGTTTGGATCAAGACTAGTATAAGGACTTGGACATTGACAAGAGTTAGGGCTTGGAGAAAGGTTAGGGTTATTGAGGGCCAGGTCACAAAATCATGACATGGAAAGCAAAAAAAATATTTTGTCGTAGGGCCCAAAATCTTTAAGAACCTAAAAATACACTCCTTGGGACCTTTAATAAAGTTGGTTTTATGTTGATATCTAACATACACACAGTACAGCAGTGTTTGAAAGTTGAGTTAAAATTTAACTGTAATTTCGAGGGAAAAAATTGAAAGTTTTCCATTCTGTAATATATGATACCATAAAGATATTACACTTATGTGTTACTATTTGTGTGGGGATTTTAAAGGTCTACCAATATCTAGAAAAAAAATTTGCTCAGAGCTACATCTACCAGAGTATTGCACGTTAATTTCAAACCCGATGTTTTGATGTAATGAAAGTAACGCTGAACTTCAATAAGTTCCCTTTGCTCATGGAGTTCTAAACATAACTTCATAAAAGTTAGATATGATCTTCCCAACAATGTCCCTCATATACACCAAAAAATTTGGTAAAGATCGCAGGAACAAATTTTTGTTTATTTCAGTTCAAAGGTTTGTAACGAAAGTAACGTAACAAAAATAACTTTGTGGAAGGTAAGCTTGTAACGAAAGTAACGTAAAATTAGGCATATGTACATATGAAGATGGGGATCTGGCACAACTGTTAAGGGAGATCAGGCCATTAACGTTGCAAACAGGTCGCAAAGACGCCCGAGCAACTACTCATGCTGGCGAAAAGAAACAATCACACCATTTGGTGTGTACGCTGAAAGAGACTCGTAGCCTCTTTTTGACACAGTACCCTGATGTTCAGATTTGACTTACAAAGTTCAAAAGTCTATGCCCACCTCATGTCCTATATTCAAGTCTGACTCCACAGAATGGCTGTGTTTGCCAGTATCACGAGGACATCATACTTGCACTTGATGCACTCCACAAGTTGGAGCCAGCATTGGAGAAGTGTAGTTCTAAAACCCCAGACAGCTGGGTGTGCAAGAACCCTAAGACAGAGTGTTGGCATGGCAAATGCAAGGAGTGGAGAACGGCCTGCTCTTCCTGGAGCCATATGATTCAGTGGTGATGGTTGAGAAAGCAGTGACCTGGTTGTCATGGGAAAAAGACGGCTTCCAACTAACAGAGGACCTCAAACAGCACATTCTCAAACTTCTTCCCAGTTCCTGATCCACAGCCTTGTAAAGCGAGTTCAAGCCGAGAAGAGCGTGCAGATGCAGAAGCAACTTCTCCTGACTTCAACAAATTTCATGCACTACTTCAAGTTGACTTTTCGGAGAAATTTGAGTGCATCCAACAAGATGAGATACAATCAGTACATTGGGGCCACAGCCCTGTCTCTCTGTTCACCACTCATTGTGGTTCGGGGGGAGAACACCACAGTGGTGTCATCTGTTCAGATTCTACTGATCACTCGAAGTGGTCCATCCTCCCATATATGAACAATCTCCTTAGCCCGACTACCAGATGATATAACTAAATTGTCAATCTGGTCTGACGGTACATCAGCTCAGTTCAAGAGCCGATTTATTGTAAATGCCTTGCAGAAGCTTGAGGAGGCCCATGACCTCAGCATCACCTGGAACTTCTTTGCAACTTCGCATGGCAAAGGCCCAGTTGACGGGACTGGTGGTAGTGTAAAGCGGCATGTCCACAACAGGGTGAAGGCATGGTAGGTGCTTGTTAGGGATGCTTCATCATTCGCTGCAGCTGCATCTAATATGATGACGGTGGAGGTTATAGTGATGAATGAAGCAGATATCAACAAGTCAAATTATGACATGGGCTTCACGCAAGCTTTCTGGGATGCATCTCCAGCAGTAGCTGGAATACGTGGCTATCATTGCCTGCGCAATATTGACGGGATGGTCGTACACTCTCAGCTGACACGGGAGTTTTCTGTCCCAAACCAGCAACAGAAGAAGCAAGACATGGAGATGGAGGTGGACGTTGGTAAATTTTTTATAGTATCTGAATTCAAAGCTGGAGAGTTCTTGGCAGCAGGGACGATAGGAAGGCATGGATTGGCGAGGTGGTACAAAGCTCCCCTACTCACGTTGTCATCACATTTAGAGTTGCGGGCTGAATAGGTGGAACTGGCCTACCTAATCTGACCAACTTCCAGTACCCAGAGAGGACATTCTCTGCAGACTTAGCCCACCAGCTCCTATCAGCAACTATAGCCGGTTTGTTACTCTCAGTGACAGTGATGAAAAGGAGATAGTTAAATGTCTTGAGGAGTGGAACATAACTAACTAAATTTGTGACCAAACTTTCAGATCAATATTATTCCACCCCCTCCTCACCCCCACCCTCTGCCACCTTGCAACCTTTGTCTCACCCCCTCATTCATGCAACCTTGCAGTCCATCTTGCTGCATCCCCCCCCCCCCCCCCCCACACACACACACTGTAATGCTTTGTCATTATCTTTATGTAAATATAAATGTATATAAACTTTTAAGTAATTTGGTGTTTGAATCCAATAATTATGTATAAAAGTGCAACACATTCCCATCAATACTTGCATCAAAAGGAACGTAACGAAAGGAACGTAACGAAAGTAACAGTCACTTTTTTGTATAATGGATGCTGTCCACCCATTATGGTTGAATATGTAACAACTAAACCAGGGGAATTGATAGTCAACTACATTCTGTAATAACTACAGTATGTCTTTGATAAACAAACTTAGTTTGGTTTGATAAGTTGGTGCATGCCAGAGTGACAGGTTTGACAAGCTTAAAAGTCGTAACGAAAGTAACGCTGATCTGGCCCACATATGTACTTGGACCATGACTAGTGTTAGGGCTTGGACAATGACTAGGGTTAGTGCTTGGACAATGACTAGGGTTAGTGCTTGGACAATGACTAGGGTTAGTGCTTGGACAATGACTAGGGTTAGTGCTTGGACAATGACTAGGGTTAGGGCTTGGACAATGACTAGGGTTAGGGCTTGGACAATGACTAGGGTTAGGACTTGGACAAAAGCTAGGTTAAGGGGTTTGAACAATAACCATGGAAAGGGCTTGGACAAAGGCTAGGGTTAGGGGTTTGATATTTACTCGAGTTATTGCTTGACAATGACTAGGTTTAGGGCTTGGACAAAGGCTAGGGTTAAGGGTTGTACATTGAACATGGTTAGTTCTTTCACAAAGGCTACAGGTTAAAGGTTTTGAACAATAACCATGGTGAGGGCATGGAGGTTGGCTATGGTTAGGGGTTGTAAATTGAATAGGGTTAGTGCTTGGACAAAGGCTAGAGTTAGGGTTTGGACATTCACTAGGGTTATGGCTTGTACATGTACCAAGGCTAGGGTTAGGGGCTGGACAATGTCTAGGTTTATAAGTACTGTAGTGTGTAAAGAAACAATGCTGCCTGAGCCTGTAGCCAGGAAGGTAGGCTGGTAAAGAAACAAAGCTGCTGCTTGAGTTACTGTATTGAGTTACTATGGTTAGAGGTTAGGTGGTAAAGAAACAATGCTGCCTGAGCCTGTAGCCAGGAAGGTAGGCTGGTAAAGAAACAAAGCTGTGGCTTGAGTTATAGCTACCAACTGTTAGCCATTCCCCAAATACATACACTATCTAGCCTGCAAGTAAAACTATTTTAGCAGCTGGCAATAAGGAATTTACAATATCTGTGAAGAAGTATCTAATTCACTCAGTTAACTCTCTGTGTGCTACATGCATCCCTTTTAGGGAAGAACTGGTGAATATGAATCTACATCCCTGCTGTCAACTCTAGTACACCAGTTGGTGAATATGAATCCACATCCCTGCTGTCAACTCTAGTACACCAGTTGGTGAATATGAATCCACATCCCTGCTGTCAACTCTAGTACACCAGTTGGTGAATATGAATCCACATCCCTGCTGTCAACTCTAGTAGGGAAGCTGGGGAGTGGGGAAGTTAGATGCAGCAATGTTTGGCTACACTTTACTAGAACAGCTGGGGAGTGCAAGATCTTGGGAAGTGTGTTACTGTTAGGGCTTAAGTACACACACAGTCTAGTGTGTGCAGGAACATGTCTAATCCATGCACACCAGTCTAGTGTGTGTACAGTAGACTGAACCTTCCCTGCCAATAAGAGGGCACACTAACAAGAACCTTCCCTGCCCTCCTCTACCAATAAGAGGTCACACTAACAAGAACCTTCCCTGCCCTCCTCTACCAATAAGAGGTCACACTAACAAGAACCTTCCCTGCCCTCCTCTACCAATAAGAGGTCACACTAACAAGAACCTTCCCTATCCTCCTCTACCAATAAGAGGTCACACTAACAAGAACCTTCCCTATCCTCCTCTACCAATAAGAGGTCACACTAACAAGAACCTTCCCTGCCCTCCTCTACCAATAAGAGGTCACACTAACAAGAACCTTCCCTGCCCTCCTCTACCAATAAGAGGTCACACTAACAAGAACCTTCCCTGCCCTCCTCTACCAATAAGAGGTCACACTAACAAGAACCTTCCCTGCCCTCCTCTACCAATAAGAGGTCACACTAACAAGAACCTTCCCTATCCTCCTCTACCAATAAGAGGTCACACTAACAAGAACCTTCCCTGCCCTCCTCTACCAATAAGAGGTCACACTAACAAGAACCTTCCCTGCCCTCCTCTACCAATAAGAGGTCACACTAACAAGAACCTTCCCTGCCCTCCTCTACCAATAAGAGGTCACACTAACAAGAACCTTCCCTGCCCTCCTCTACCAATAAGAGGTCACACTAACAAGAACCTTCCCTGCCCTCCTCTACCAATAAGAGGTCACACTAACAAGAACCTTCCCTATCCTCCTCTACCAATAAGAGGTCACACTAACAAGAACCTTCCCTGCCCTCCTCTACCAATAAGAGGTCACACTAACAAGAACCTTCCCTATCCTCCTCTACCAATAAGAGGTCACACTAACAAGAACCTTCCCTACCCTCCTCTAACAATAAGAGGTCACACTAACAAGAACCTTCCCTATCCTCCTCTACCAATAAGTGGTCACACTAACAAGAACCTTCCCTGCCCTCCTCTACCAATAAGAGGTCACACTAACAAGAACCTTCCCTGCCCTCCTCTACCAATAAGAGGTCACACTAACAAGAACCTTCCCTGCCCTCCTCTACCAATAAGAGGTCACACTAACAAGAACCTTCCCTGCCCTCCTCTACCAATAAGAGGTCACACTAACGAGAACCTTCCCTATCCTCCTCTACCAATAAGAGGTCACACTAACAAGAACCTTCCCTGCCCTCCTCTACCAATAAGAGGTCACACTAACAAGAACCTTCCCTGCCCTCCTCTACCAATAAGAGGTCATACTAACAAGAACCTTCCCTGCCCTCCTCTACCAATAAGAGGTCACACTAACAAGAACCTTCCCTGCCCTCCTCTACCAATAAGAGGTCACACTAACAAGAACCTTCCCTGCCCTCCTCTACCAATAAGAGGTCACACTAACAAGAACCTTCCCTATCCTCCTCTACCAATAAGAGGTCACACTAACAAGAACCTTCCCTGCCCTCCTCTACCAATAAGAGGTCACACTAACAAGACCCTTCCCTCTCCTCCTCTACCAATAAGAGGTCACACTAACAAGAACCTTCCCTCTCCTCCCCTACCAATAAGAGGTCACACTAACAAGAACCTTCCCTGCCCTCCTCTACCAATAAGAGGTCACACTAACAAGAACCTTCCCTATCCTCCTCTACCAATAAGAGGTCACAAGAACCTTCCCTGCCCTCCTCTACCAATAAGAGGTCACACTAACAAGAACCTTCCCTGCCCTCCTCTACCAATAAGAGGTCACACTAACAAGAACCTTCCCTGCCCTCCTCTACCAATAAGAGGTCACACTAACAAGAACCTTCCCTGCCCTCCTCTACCAATAAGAGGTCACACTAACAAGAACCTTCCCTGCCCTCCTCTACCAATAAGAGGTCACACTAACAAGAACCTTCCCTGCCCTCCTCTACCAATAAGAGGTCACACTAACAAGAACCTTCCCTGCCCTCCTCTACCAATAAGAGGTCACACTAACAAGAACCTTCCCTGCCCTCCTCTACCAATAAGAGGTCACACTAACAAGAACCTTCCCTGCCCTCCTCTACCAATAAGAGGTCACACTAACAAGAACCTTCCCTGCCCTCCTCTACCAATAAGAGGTCACACTAACAAGAACCTTCCCTATCCTCCTCTACCAATAAGAGGTCACACTAACAAGAACCTTCCCTGCCCTCCTCTACCAATAAGAGGTCACACTAACAAGAACCTTCCCTCTCCTCCTCTACCAATAAGAGGTCACACTAACAAGAACCTTCCCTGCCCTCCTCTACCAATAAGAGGTCACACTAACAAGAACCTTCCCTGCCCTCCTCTACCAATAAGAGGTCACACTAACAGGAACCTTCCCTGCCCTCCTCTACTAATAAGAGGTCACACTAACAGGAACCTTCCCTGCCCTCCTCTACCAATAAGAGGTCACACTAACAAGAACCTTCCCTGCCCTCCTCTACCAATAAGAGGTCACACTAACAAGAACCTTCCCTACACTCCTCTACCAATAAGAGGTCACACTAACAAGAACATTCCCTGCCCTCCTCTACCAATAAGAGGCCACACTAACAAGAACCTTCCCTGCCCTCCTCTACCAATAAGAGGTCACACTAACAAGAACCTTCCCTACACTCCTCTACCAATAAGAGGTCACACTAACAAGAACCTTCCCTCTCCTCCTCTACCAATAAGAGGTCACACTAACAAGAACCTTCCCTGCCCTCCTGTACCAATAAGAGGTCACACTAACAAGAACCTTCCCTCTCCTCCTCTACCAATAAGAGGCCACACTAACAAGAACCTTCCCTGCCATCCTCTACTAATAAGAGGTCATACTAACAAGAACCTTCCCTGCCCTCCTCTACCAATAAGAGGTCACACTAACAAGAACCTTCCCTCTCCTCCTCTACCAATAAGAGGTCACACTAACAAGAACCTTCCATGCCCTCCTCTACCAATAAGAGGTCACACTAACAAGAACCTTCCCTCTCCTCCTCTACCAATAAGAGGCCACACTAACAAGAACCTTCCCTGCCCTCCTCTACCAATAAGAGGCCACACTAACAAGAACCTTCCCTACCCTCCTCTACCAATAAGAGGTCACACTAACAAGAACCTTCCCTGCCCTCCTCTACCAATAAGAGGTCACACTAACAAGAACCTTCCCTGCCCTCCTCTACCAATAAGAGGTCACACTAACAAGAACCTTCCCTGCCCTCCTCTACCAATAAGAGGTCACACTAACAAGAACCTTCCCTGCCCTCCTCTACCAATAAGAGGTCACACTAACAAGAACCTTCCCTGCCCTCCTCTACCAATAAGAGGTCACACTAACAAGAACCTTCCCTATCCTCCTCTACCAATAAGAGGTCACACTAACAAGAACCTTCCCTGCCCTCCTCTACCAATAAGAGGTCACACTAACAAGAACCTTCCCTATCCTCCTCTACCAATAAGAGGTCACACTAACAAGAACCTTCCCTACCCTCCTCTAACAATAAGAGGTCACACTAACAAGAACCTTCCCTATCCTCCTCTACCAATAAGAGGTCACACTAACAAGAACCTTCCCTGCCCTCCTCTACCAATAAGAGGTCACACTAACAAGAACCTTCCCTATCCTCCTCTACCAATAAGAGGTCACACTAACAAGAACCTTCCCTGCCCTCCTCTACCAATAAGAGGTCACACTAACAAGAACCTTCCCTGCCCTCCTCTACCAATAAGAGGTCACACTAACAAGAACCTTCCCTGCCCTCCTCTACCAATAAGAGGTCACACTAACAAGAACCTTCCCTGCCCTCCTCTACCAATAAGAGGTCACACTAACAAGAACCTTCCCTATCGTCCTCTACCAATAAGAGGTCACACTAACAAGAACCTTCCCTATCCTCCTCTACCAATAAGAGGTCACACTAACAAGAACCTTCCCTGCCCTCCTCTACCAATAAGAGGTCACACTAACAAGAACCTTCCCTGCCCTCCTCTACCAATAAGAGGTCACACTAACAAGAACCTTCCCTGCCCTCCTCTACCAATAAGAGGTCACACTAACAAGAACCTTCCCTGCCCTCCTCTACCAATAAGAGGTCACACTAACAAGAACCTTCCCTATCCTCCTCTACCAATAAGAGGTCACACTAACAAGAACCTTCCCTGCCCTCCTCTACCAATAAGAGGTCACACTAACAAGAACCTTCCCTGCCCTCCTCTACCAATAAGAGGTCACACTAACAAGAACCTTCCCTGCCCTCCTCTACCAATAAGAGGTCACACTAACAAGAACCTTCCCTGCCCTCCTCTACCAATAAGAGGTCACACTAACAAGAACCTTCCCTGCCCTCCTCTACCAATAAGAGGTCACACTAACAAGAACCTTCCCTATCCTCCTCTACCAATAAGAGGTCACACTAACAAGAACCTTCCCTGCCCTCCTCTACCAATAAGAGGTCACACTAACAAGAACCTTCCCTATCCTCCTCTACCAATAAGAGGTCACACTAACAAGAACCTTCCCTACCCTCCTCTAACAATAAGAGGTCACACTAACAAGAACCTTCCCTATCCTCCTCTACCAATAAGAGGTCACACTAACAAGAACCTTCCCTGCCCTCCTCTACCAATAAGAGGTCACACTAACAAGAACCTTCCCTGCCCTCCTCTACCAATAAGAGGTCACACTAACAAGAACCTTCCCTGCCCTCCTCTACCAATAAGAGGTCACACTAACAAGAACCTTCCCTGCCCTCCTCTACCAATAAGAGGTCACACTAACAAGAACCTTCCCTATCCTCCTCTACCAATAAGAGGTCACACTAACAAGAACCTTCCCTGCCCTCCTCTACCAATAAGAGGTCACACTAACAAGAACCTTCCCTGCCCTCCTCTACCAATAAGAGGTCACACTAACAAGAACCTTCCCTGCCCTCCTCTACCAATAAGAGGTCACACTAACAAGAACCTTCCCTGCCCTCCTCTACCAATAAGAGGTCACACTAACAAGAACCTTCCCTGCCCTCCTCTACCAATAAGAGGTCACACTAACAAGAACCTTCCCTATCCTCCTCTACCAATAAGAGGTCACACTAACAAGAACCTTCCCTGCCCTCCTCTACCAATAAGAGGTCACACTAACAAGAACCTTCCCTCTCCTCCTCTACCAATAAGAGGTCACACTAACAAGAACCTTCCCTCTCCTCCCCTACCAATAAGAGGTCACACTAACAAGAACCTTCCCTGCCCTCCTCTACCAATAAGAGGTCACACTAACAAGAACCTTCCCTATCCTCCTCTACCAATAAGAGGTCACAAGAACCTTCCCTGCCCTCCTCTACCAATAAGAGGTCACACTAACAAGAACCTTCCCTGCCCTCCTCTACCAATAAGAGGTCACACTAACAAGAACCTTCCCTGCCCTCCTCTACCAATAAGAGGTCACACTAACAAGAACCTTCCCTGCCCTCCTCTACCAATAAGAGGTCACACTAACAAGAACCTTCCCTGCCCTCCTCTACCAATAAGAGGTCACACTAACAAGAACCTTCCCTGCCCTCCTCTACCAATAAGAGGTCACACTAACAAGAACCTTCCCTGCCCTCCTCTACCAATAAGAGGTCACACTAACAAGAACCTTCCCTGCCCTCCTCTACCAATAAGAGGTCACACTAACAAGAACCTTCCCTGCCCTCCTCTACCAATAAGAGGTCACACTAACAAGAACCTTCCCTGCCCTCCTCTACCAATAAGAGGTCACACTAACAAGAACCTTCCCTATCCTCCTCTACCAATAAGAGGTCACACTAACAAGAACCTTCCCTGCCCTCCTCTACCAATAAGAGGTCACACTAACAAGAACCTTCCCTCTCCTCCTCTACCAATAAGAGGTCACACTAACAAGAACCTTCCCTGCCCTCCTCTACCAATAAGAGGTCACACTAACAAGAACCTTCCCTGCCCTCCTCTACCAATAAGAGGTCACACTAACAGGAACCTTCCCTGCCCTCCTCTACTAATAAGAGGTCACACTAACAGGAACCTTCCCTGCCCTCCTCTACCAATAAGAGGTCACACTAACAAGAACCTTCCCTGCCCTCCTCTACCAATAAGAGGTCACACTAACAAGAACCTTCCCTACACTCCTCTACCAATAAGAGGTCACACTAACAAGAACATTCCCTGCCCTCCTCTACCAATAAGAGGCCACACTAACAAGAACCTTCCCTGCCCTCCTCTACCAATAAGAGGTCACACTAACAAGAACCTTCCCTACACTCCTCTACCAATAAGAGGTCACACTAACAAGAACCTTCCCTCTCCTCCTCTACCAATAAGAGGTCACACTAACAAGAACCTTCCCTGCCCTCCTGTACCAATAAGAGGTCACACTAACAAGAACCTTCCCTCTCCTCCTCTACCAATAAGAGGCCACACTAACAAGAACCTTCCCTGCCATCCTCTACTAATAAGAGGTCATACTAACAAGAACCTTCCCTGCCCTCCTCTACCAATAAGAGGTCACACTAACAAGAACCTTCCCTCTCCTCCTCTACCAATAAGAGGTCACACTAACAAGAACCTTCCATGCCCTCCTCTACCAATAAGAGGTCACACTAACAAGAACCTTCCCTGCCCTCCTCTACCAATAAGAGGTCACACTAACAAGAACCTTCCCTGCCCTCCTCTACCAATAAGAGGTCACACTAACAAGAACCTTCCCTATCCTCCTCTACCAATAAGAGGTCACACTAACAAGAACCTTCCCTGCCCTCCTCTACCAATAAGAGGTCACACTAACAAGAACCTTCCCTATCCTCCTCTACCAATAAGAGGTCACACTAACAAGAACCTTCCCTACCCTCCTCTAACAATAAGAGGTCACACTAACAAGAACCTTCCCTATCCTCCTCTACCAATAAGAGGTCACACTAACAAGAACCTTCCCTGCCCTCCTCTACCAATAAGAGGTCACACTAACAAGAACCTTCCCTATCCTCCTCTACCAATAAGAGGTCACACTAACAAGAACCTTCCCTGCCCTCCTCTACCAATAAGAGGTCACACTAACAAGAACCTTCCCTGCCCTCCTCTACCAATAAGAGGTCACACTAACAAGAACCTTCCCTGCCCTCCTCTACCAATAAGAGGTCACACTAACAAGAACCTTCCCTGCCCTCCTCTACCAATAAGAGGTCACACTAACAAGAACCTTCCCTATCCTCCTCTACCAATAAGAGGTCACACTAACAAGAACCTTCCCTATCCTCCTCTACCAATAAGAGGTCACACTAACAAGAACCTTCCCTGCCCTCCTCTACCAATAAGAGGTCACACTAACAAGAACCTTCCCTGCCCTCCTCTACCAATAAGAGGTCACACTAACAAGAACCTTCCCTGCCCTCCTCTACCAATAAGAGGTCACACTAACAAGAACCTTCCCTGCCCTCCTCTACCAATAAGAGGTCACACTAACAAGAACCTTCCCTATCCTCCTCTACCAATAAGAGGTCACACTAACAAGAACCTTCCCTGCCCTCCTCTACCAATAAGAGGTCACACTAACAAGAACCTTCCCTGCCCTCCTCTACCAATAAGAGGTCACACTAACAAGAACCTTCCCTGCCCTCCTCTACCAATAAGAGGTCACACTAACAAGAACCTTCCCTGCCCTCCTCTACCAATAAGAGGTCACACTAACAAGAACCTTCCCTGCCCTCCTCTACCAATAAGAGGTCACACTAACAAGAACCTTCCCTATCCTCCTCTACCAATAAGAGGTCACACTAACAAGAACCTTCCCTGCCCTCCTCTACCAATAAGAGGTCACACTAACAAGAACCTTCCCTATCCTCCTCTACCAATAAGAGGTCACACTAACAAGAACCTTCCCTACCCTCCTCTAACAATAAGAGGTCACACTAACAAGAACCTTCCCTATCCTCCTCTACCAATAAGAGGTCACACTAACAAGAACCTTCCCTGCCCTCCTCTACCAATAAGAGGTCACACTAACAAGAACCTTCCCTGCCCTCCTCTACCAATAAGAGGTCACACTAACAAGAACCTTCCCTGCCCTCCTCTACCAATAAGAGGTCACACTAACAAGAACCTTCCCTGCCCTCCTCTACCAATAAGAGGTCACACTAACAAGAACCTTCCCTATCCTCCTCTACCAATAAGAGGTCACACTAACAAGAACCTTCCCTGCCCTCCTCTACCAATAAGAGGTCACACTAACAAGAACCTTCCCTGCCCTCCTCTACCAATAAGAGGTCACACTAACAAGAACCTTCCCTGCCCTCCTCTACCAATAAGAGGTCACACTAACAAGAACCTTCCCTGCCCTCCTCTACCAATAAGAGGTCACACTAACAAGAACCTTCCCTGCCCTCCTCTACCAATAAGAGGTCACACTAACAAGAACCTTCCCTATCCTCCTCTACCAATAAGAGGTCACACTAACAAGAACCTTCCCTGCCCTCCTCTACCAATAAGAGGTCACACTAACAAGAACCTTCCCTCTCCTCCTCTACCAATAAGAGGTCACACTAACAAGAACCTTCCCTCTCCTCCCCTACCAATAAGAGGTCACACTAACAAGAACCTTCCCTGCCCTCCTCTACCAATAAGAGGTCACACTAACAAGAACCTTCCCTATCCTCCTCTACCAATAAGAGGTCACAAGAACCTTCCCTGCCCTCCTCTACCAATAAGAGGTCACACTAACAAGAACCTTCCCTGCCCTCCTCTACCAATAAGAGGTCACACTAACAAGAACCTTCCCTGCCCTCCTCTACCAATAAGAGGTCACACTAACAAGAACCTTCCCTGCCCTCCTCTACCAATAAGAGGTCACACTAACAAGAACCTTCCCTGCCCTCCTCTACCAATAAGAGGTCACACTAACAAGAACCTTCCCTGCCCTCCTCTACCAATAAGAGGTCACACTAACAAGAACCTTCCCTGCCCTCCTCTACCAATAAGAGGTCACACTAACAAGAACCTTCCCTGCCCTCCTCTACCAATAAGAGGTCACACTAACAAGAACCTTCCCTGCCCTCCTCTACCAATAAGAGGTCACACTAACAAGAACCTTCCCTGCCCTCCTCTACCAATAAGAGGTCACACTAACAAGAACCTTCCCTATCCTCCTCTACCAATAAGAGGTCACACTAACAAGAACCTTCCCTGCCCTCCTCTACCAATAAGAGGTCACACTAACAAGAACCTTCCCTCTCCTCCTCTACCAATAAGAGGTCACACTAACAAGAACCTTCCCTGCCCTCCTCTACCAATAAGAGGTCACACTAACAAGAACCTTCCCTGCCCTCCTCTACCAATAAGAGGTCACACTAACAGGAACCTTCCCTGCCCTCCTCTACTAATAAGAGGTCACACTAACAGGAACCTTCCCTGCCCTCCTCTACCAATAAGAGGTCACACTAACAAGAACCTTCCCTGCCCTCCTCTACCAATAAGAGGTCACACTAACAAGAACCTTCCCTACACTCCTCTACCAATAAGAGGTCACACTAACAAGAACATTCCCTGCCCTCCTCTACCAATAAGAGGCCACACTAACAAGAACCTTCCCTGCCCTCCTCTACCAATAAGAGGTCACACTAACAAGAACCTTCCCTACACTCCTCTACCAATAAGAGGTCACACTAACAAGAACCTTCCCTCTCCTCCTCTACCAATAAGAGGTCACACTAACAAGAACCTTCCCTGCCCTCCTGTACCAATAAGAGGTCACACTAACAAGAACCTTCCCTCTCCTCCTCTACCAATAAGAGGCCACACTAACAAGAACCTTCCCTGCCATCCTCTACTAATAAGAGGTCATACTAACAAGAACCTTCCCTGCCCTCCTCTACCAATAAGAGGTCACACTAACAAGAACCTTCCCTCTCCTCCTCTACCAATAAGAGGTCACACTAACAAGAACCTTCCATGCCCTCCTCTACCAATAAGAGGTCACACTAACAAGAACCTTCCCTCTCCTCCTCTACCAATAAGAGGCCACACTAACAAGAACCTTCCCTGCCCTCCTCTACCAATAAGAGGCCACACTAACAAGAACCTTCCCTACCCTCCTCTACCAATAAGAGGTCACACTAACAAGAACCTTCCCTGCCCTCCTCTACCAATAAGAGGTCACACTAACAAGAACCTTCCCTGTCCTCCTCTACCAATAAGAGGTCACACTAACAAGAACCTTCCCTGCCCTCCTCTACCAATAAGAGGTCACACTAACAAGAACCTTCCCTCTCCTCCCCTACCAATAAGAGGTCACACTAACAAGAACCTTCCCTGCCCTCCTCTACCAATAAGAGGTCACACTAACAGGAACCTTCCCTGCCCTCCTCTACTAATAAGAGGTCACACTAACAAGAACCTTCCCTCTCCTCCCCTACCAATAAGAGGTCACACTAACAAGAACCTTCCCTGCCCTCCTCTACCAATAAGAGGTCACACTAACAAGAACCTTCCCTGTCCTCCTCTACCAATAAGAGGTCACACTAACAAGAACCTTCCCTGCCCTCCTCTACCAATAAGAGGTCACACTAACAAGAACCTTCCCTCTCCTCCTCTACCAATAAGAGGTCACACTAACAAGAACCTTCCCTGCCCTCCTCTACCAATAAGAGGCCACACTAACAAGAACCTTCCCTGCCCTCCTCTACCAATAAGAGGTCACACTAACAAGAACCTTCCCTGCCCTCCTCTACCAATAAGAGGTCACACTAACAAGAACCTTCCCTGCCCTCCTTACCAATAAGAGGTCACACTAACAAGAACCTTCCCTACACTCCTCTACCAATAAGAGGTCACACTAACAAGAACCTTCCCTGCCCTCCTCTACCAATAAGAGGTCACACTAACAAGAACCTTCCCTGCCCTCCTCTACCAATAAGAGGTCACACTAACAAGAACCTTCCCTACCCTCCTCTACCAATAAGAGGTCACACTAACAAGAATCTTCCCTGCCCTCCTCTACCAATAAGAGGTCACACTAACAAGAACCTTCCCTCTCCTCCTCTACCAATAAGAGGCCACACTAACAAGAACCTTCCCTACCCTCCTGTACCAATATGAGGTCACACTAACAAGAACCTTCCCTACCCTCCTCTACCAATAAGAGGTCACACTAACAAGAACCTTCCCTCTGCTCTACCAATAAGAGGTCACACTAACAAGAACCTTCCCTCTCCTCCTCTTCCAATAAGAGGCCACTAACAAGAACCTTCCCTGCCCTCCTCTACCAATGAGAGGTCACACTAACAGAGCTAGAAATAACAGGCGGTAATCGGTCATTTTCTGAGCAATTCACCAATTTGTCCGACCAAATCACTACTTGCTCAGCCAGATTGTCCTAACAGCAAATAACAAGCTAAGTGGCTACTTCTAGTCAGCTGCTTAGTGTTGCAGCTGCAGTGGTTACCAAGAAGTAAAATTCACTTAGTTGTGAAAAAGAAAAAGGTGGGGGAAAACAGTGTGGTTAGCTAATAGCATGCAGTGCTGGGTGCCCTTGGCTAATTGGTGCCCATGGCTAATTGGTGCCCATGGCTAATTGCAATGTACGAGGCTGAGGTCTGGTGATTGTAGGAAACAGCTGAGCTAGGTACAAATGATTTCAATGCTGATAGTAGCATTGAGTTATGGTGGGAAAGTACAACTAAACCAAACCAGTGGCCGAGGAGGAAGAAAGCCTGCTACTGCTACACCAAGCACCTCAGCATTGGTAGTGAATGAAGATGAAGAGAATGAGTCAGACAGAAGTAGTGAGTCTGGTGACAATCTTCCTTTAGAAGACTGGGATAACTGGATGGAGAACATGCAGTGACATTTTTGTCCTTTTCATGCTGTATTGTCATTTGTTTTTGTTTTTATGAATAATACTATTATTATTGCAAGTATACCAACATTTAGTAGAAGTATAATGACTGACCAATATTAGAAAATGACCTAGCAAATCTTATTATGCTAGGACATCATGTCCTACCAACATTAAACCTTATTTCTAGCTCTGCACTAACAAGAACCTTCCCTACCCTCCTCTACCAATAAGAGGCCACACTAACAAGAACCTTCCATACCCTCCTCTACCAATAAGAGGGCACACTAACAAGAACCTTCCCTGCCAATAAGAGGCCACACTAACAAGAACCTTCCCTGCCCACCTCTACCAATAAGAGGTCACACTAACAAGAACCTTCTCTCTTCTACTCTACCAATAAGAGGTCACACTAACAAGAACCTTCCCTACTCTCCTCTACCAATAAGATGTCACACTAACAAGAACCTTCCCTCTCCTACTCTACCAATAAGAGGTCACACTAACAAGAACCTTCCCTGCCCTCCTGTACCAATAAGAGGTCACACTAACAAGAACCTTCCCTGCCAATAAGAGGCCACACTAACAAGAACCTTCCCTGCCCACCTCTACCAATAAGAGGTCACACTAACAAGAACCTTCCCTGCCCTCCTCTACCAATAAGAGGTCACACTAACAAGAACCTTCCCTACTCTCCTCTACCAATAAGAGGTCACACTAACAAGAACCTTCCCTGCCCACCTCTACCAATAAGAGGTCACACTAACAAGAACCTTCCCTACTCTCCTCTACCAATAAGATGTCACACTAACAAGAACCTTCCCTCTCCTCCTCTACCAATAAGAGGTCACACTAACAAGAACCTTCCCTGCCCTCCTCTACCAATAAGAGGCCACACTAACAAGAACCTTTCCTACCCTCCTCTACCAATAAGAGGTCACACTAACAAGAAACTTCCCTGCCCTCCTCTACCAATAAGAGGTCACACTAACAAGAACCTTCCATACTCTCCTCTACCAATAAGATGTCACACTAACAAGAACCTTCCCTGCCCTCCTCTACCAATAAGAGGTCACACTAACAAGAACCTTCCCTGTCCTCCTCTACCAATAAGAGGTCACACTAACAAGAACCTTCCCTGCCCTCCTCTACCAATAAGAGGTCACACTAACAAGAACCTTCCCTCTCCTCCTCTACCAATAAGAGGTCACACTAACAAGAACCTTCCCTGCCCTCCTCTACCAATAAGAGGCCACACTAACAAGAACCTTCCCTGCCCTCCTCTACCAATAAGAGGTCACACTAACAAGAACCTTCCCTGCCCTCCTCTACCAATAAGAGGTCACACTAACAAGAACCTTCCCTGCCCTCCTTACCAATAAGAGGTCACACTAACAAGAACCTTCCCTACACTCCTCTACCAATAAGAGGTCACACTAACAAGAACCTTCCCTGCCCTCCTCTACCAATAAGAGGTCACACTAACAAGAACCTTCCCTGCCCTCCTCTACCAATAAGAGGTCACACTAACAAGAACCTTCCCTACCCTCCTCTACCAATAAGAGGTCACACTAACAAGAATCTTCCCTGCCCTCCTCTACCAATAAGAGGTCACACTAACAAGAACCTTCCCTCTCCTCCTCTACCAATAAGAGGCCACACTAACAAGAACCTTCCCTACCCTCCTGTACCAATATGAGGTCACACTAACAAGAACCTTCCCTACCCTCCTCTACCAATAAGAGGTCACACTAACAAGAACCTTCCCTCTGCTCTACCAATAAGAGGTCACACTAACAAGAACCTTCCCTCTCCTCCTCTTCCAATAAGAGGCCACTAACAAGAACCTTCCCTGCCCTCCTCTACCAATGAGAGGTCACACTAACAGAGCTAGAAATAACAGGTGGTAATCGGTCATTTTCTGAGCAATTCACCAATTTGTCCGACCAAATCACTACTTGCTCAGCCAGATTGTCCTAACAGCAAATAACAAGCTAAGTGGCTACTTCTAGTCAGCTGCTTAGTGTTGCAGCTGCAGTGGTTACCAAGAAGTAAAATTCACTTAGTTGTGAAAAAGAAAAAGGTGGGGGAAAACAGTGTGGTTAGCTAATAGCATGCAGTGCTGGGTGCCCTTGGCTAATTGGTGCCCATGGCTAATTGGTGCCCATGGCTAATTGCAATGTACGAGGCTGAGGTCTGGTGATTGTAGGAAACAGCTGAGCTAGGTACAAATGATTTCAATGCTGATAGTAGCATTGAGTTATGGTGGGAAAGTACAACTAAACCAAACCAGTGGCCGAGGAGGAAGAAAGCCTGCTACTGCTACACCAAGCACCTCAGCATTGGTAGTGAATGAAGATGAAGAGAATGAGTCAGACAGAAGTAGTGAGTCTGGTGACAATCTTCCTTTAGAAGACTGGGATAACTGGATGGAGAACATGCAGTGACATTTTTGTCCTTTTCATGCTGTATTGTCATTTGTTTTTGTTTTTATGAATAATACTATTATTATTGCAAGTATACCAACATTTAGTAGAAGTATAATGACTGACCAATATTAGAAAATGACCTAGCAAATCTTATTATGCTAGGACATCATGTCCTACCAACATTAAACCTTATTTCTAGCTCTGCACTAACAAGAACCTTCCCTACCCTCCTCTACCAATAAGAGGCCACACTAACAAGAACCTTCCATACCCTCCTCTACCAATAAGAGGGCACACTAACAAGAACCTTCCCTGCCAATAAGAGGCCACACTAACAAGAACCTTCCCTGCCCACCTCTACCAATAAGAGGTCACACTAACAAGAACCTTCTCTCTTCTACTCTACCAATAAGAGGTCACACTAACAAGAACCTTCCCTACTCTCCTCTACCAATAAGATGTCACACTAACAAGAACCTTCCCTCTCCTACTCTACCAATAAGAGGTCACACTAACAAGAACCTTCCCTCTCCTACTCTACCAATAAGAGGTCACACTAACAAGAACCTTCCCTGCCCTCCTCTACCAATAAGAGGTCACACTAACAAGAACCTTCCCTGCCCTCCTCTACCAATAAGAGGTCACACTAACAAGAACCTTCCCTGCCCTCCTGTACCAATAAGAGGTCACACTAACAAGAACCTTCCCTGCCAATAAGAGGCCACACTAACAAGAACCTTCCCTGCCCACCTCTACCAATAAGAGGTCACACTAACAAGAACCTTCCCTGCCCTCCTCTACCAATAAGAGGTCACACTAACAAGAACCTTCCCTACTCTCCTCTACCAATAAGAGGTCACACTAACAAGAACCTTCCCTGCCCACCTCTACCAATAAGAGGTCACACTAACAAGAACCTTCCCTACTCTCCTCTACCAATAAGATGTCACACTAACAAGAACCTTCCCTCTCCTCCTCTACCAATAAGAGGTCACACTAACAAGAACCTTCCCTGCCCTCCTCTACCAATAAGAGGCCACACTAACAAGAACCTTTCCTACCCTCCTCTACCAATAAGAGGTCACACTAACAAGAAACTTCCCTGCCCTCCTCTACCAATAAGAGGTCACACTAACAAGAACCTTCCATACTCTCCTCTACCAATAAGATGTCACACTAACAAGAACCTTCCCTGCCCTCCTGTACCAATAAGAGGTCACACTAACAAGAACCTTCCCTGCCCTCCTCTACCAATAAGAGGCCACACTAACAAGAACCTTCCCTACCCTCCTCTACCAATAAGATGTCACACTAACAAGAACCTTCCCTGCCCTCCTGTACCAATAAGAGGTCACACTAACAAGAACCTTCCCTGCCCTCCTCTACCAATAAGAGGTCACACTAACAAGAACCTTCCCTGCCCTCCTCTACCAATAAGAGGTCACACTAACAAGAACCTTCCCTGCCCTCCTCTACCAATAAGAGGCCACACTAACAAGAACCTTCCCTACCCTCCTCTACCAATAAGAGGTCACACTAACAAGAACCTTCCCTGCCCTCCTCTACCAATAAGAGGTCACACTAACAAGAACCTTCCCTCTCCTCCTCTACCAATAAGAGGTCATACTAACAAGAACCTTCCCTACCCTCCTCTACCAATAAGAGGTCACACTAACAAGAACCTTCCCTCTCCTCCATTACCAATAAGAGGTCACACTAACAAGAACCTTCCCTACCCTCTTCTACCAATAAGAGGTCATACTAACAAGAACCTTCCCTACCCTCCTCTACCAATAAGAGGTCACACTAACAAGAACCTTCCCTCTCCTCCTCTACCAATAAGAGGTCACACTAACAAGAACCTTCCCTACCCTCCTCTACCAATAAGAGGCCACACTAACAAGAACCTTCCCTGCCCTCCTCTACCAATAAGAAGTCACACTAACAAGAACCTTCCCTGCCCTCCTGTACCAATAAGAGGTCACACTAACAAGAACCTTCCCTGCCCTCCTGTACCAATAAGAGGTCACACTAACAAGAACCTTCCCTGCCCTCCTGTACCAATAAGAGGTCACACTAACAAGAACCTTCCCCGCCCTCCTCTACCAATAAGAGGTCACACTAACAAGAACCTTCCCTGCCCTCCTGTACCAATAAGAGGTCACACTAACAAGAACCTTCCCTGCCCTCCTCTACCAATAAGAGGCCACACTAACAAGAACCTTTCCTACCCTCCTCTACCAATAAGAGGTCACACTAACAAGAAACTTCCCTGCCCTCCTCTACCAATAAGAGGTCACACTAACAAGAACCTTCCATACTCTCCTCTACCAATAAGATGTCACACTAACAAGAACCTTCCCTGCCCTCCTGTACCAATAAGAGGTCACACTAACAAGAACCTTCCCTGCCCTCCTCTACCAATAAGAGGCCACACTAACAAGAACCTTCCCTACCCTCCTCTACCAATAAGATGTCACACTAACAAGAACCTTCCCTGCCCTCCTGTACCAATAAGAGGTCACACTAACAAGAACCTTCCCTGCCCTCCTCTACCAATAAGAGGTCACACTAACAAGAACCTTCCCTGCCCTCCTCTACCAATAAGAGGTCACACTAACAAGAACCTTCCCTGCCCTCCTCTACCAATAAGAGGCCACACTAACAAGAACCTTCCCTACCCTCCTCTACCAATAAGAGGTCACACTAACAAGAACCTTCCCTGCCCTCCTCTACCAATAAGAGGTCACACTAACAAGAACCTTCCCTCTCCTCCTCTACCAATAAGAGGTCATACTAACAAGAACCTTCCCTACCCTCCTCTACCAATAAGAGGTCACACTAACAAGAACCTTCCCTCTCCTCCATTACCAATAAGAGGTCACACTAACAAGAACCTTCCCTACCCTCTTCTACCAATAAGAGGTCATACTAACAAGAACCTTCCCTACCCTCCTCTACCAATAAGAGGTCACACTAACAAGAACCTTCCCTCTCCTCCTCTACCAATAAGAGGTCACACTAACAAGAACCTTCCCTACCCTCCTCTACCAATAAGAGGCCACACTAACAAGAACCTTCCCTGCCCTCCTCTACCAATAAGAAGTCACACTAACAAGAACCTTCCCTGCCCTCCTGTACCAATAAGAGGTCACACTAACAAGAACCTTCCCTGCCCTCCTGTACCAATAAGAGGTCACACTAACAAGAACCTTCCCTGCCCTCCTGTACCAATAAGAGGTCACACTAACAAGAACCTTCCCCGCCCTCCTCTACCAATAAGAGGTCACACTAACAAGAACCTTCCCTGCCCTCCTGTACCAATAAGAGGTCACACTAACAAGAACCTTCCCTGCCCTCCTCTACCAATAAGAGCTTGTAAATTAATGACAAAAAGTAACAAAGGACACAGGAAGTGTGCAGTACTGGAGGCCTGGTTGGTGTAGATATATATACTTCCTGCTAAAGATGAAGGAACATGTGTCTGGTATTATTTGGGTGGAGATACTTTGTCTTCATCGTTGGAACTGTTTGTTGGTCACACATCAGGGTTCCACTGTTGGGATTGAGATTGGGGGAGGGTGCGTTGCTTACGTTTGTTTGTAGATCCTCATAATGAGTCTTGGGGGTGGGGGGGGGGGGGGAGCTATTAGAGGGCATTCCTAATGGATCTTGTAGACTGAAGAAGTGTAAATATTGTACTTGTAACAGAGATTACGATGATGTATGCCAACTATGATTAATGCATTTCTATTCTATTGGATACTTGACTGGCTCCGCAGACTTTGGAGATGGAGGAGTTGGATTCTTCAGATGTGGTGTTTAGTTACCCTATACATCACACACACCTCTGGTCCACATGTCTGTCCCTATGGCAGCATCCTCTACCTAACTGGCAGGGAGTGCAACTCATAGAACAAGCGGACATGAGATGATGGGCGGAGTATCACTCTCTGGGCCACTGAGTAAGTATAACTGTGGGTATGGGTGGAGAGAGATGGAATATATGTAGTATATAGCCAGCACTGGACAGTGTTCAGAGGAGGAGCATACTAAATCTAGCAATGCTAATGAAAATTTCAAAAAGCTCTCTCCGCTGCTCAAGTTCTGGTGTCCCTTGATGTTGCTGTGATTGTCAGTGAGTAGTGTCTGATTGCATGACTCTGTGTGTGTGTGTGTGTGTGTGTGTGTGTGTGTTTGTTGTTTGTTGTCATAATTGTATTATTAGTTGTAACTCTTTTATTTCTCAAGTGTGAACTTCTGGAGGTGTTCTCTAATTAGAATGCAAAAACAATGAGCTGCACTTGGTGCAAGAATGAGCTCATTGAGTAGTGCAAGCAAACAAAAGTCAGGCAGTGCTATATCTCTCTATGTCTGCCAGGCAGTGCTATATCTCTCTATGTCTGTCAGGCAGTGCTATATCTCTCTATGTCTGCCAGGCAGTGCTATATCTCTCTATGTCTGCCAGGCAGTGCTATATCTCTCCATGTCTGCCAGGCAGTGCTATATCTCTCCATGTCTGCCAGGCAGTGCTATATCTCTCTATGTCTGTCAGGCAGTGCTATATCTCTCTATGTCTGCCAGGCAGTGCTATATCTCTCCATGTCTGTCAGGCAGTGCTATATCTCTCCATGTCTGTCAGGCAGTGCTATATCTCTCTATGTCTGTCAGGCAGTGCTATATCTCTCTATGTCTGTCAGGCAGCTCTACATCTCTCTATGTCTGTCAGGCAGTGCTATATCTCTCTATGTCTGCCAGGCAGTGCTATATCTCTCTATGTCTGCCAGGCAGTGCTATATCTCTCTATGTCTGCCAGGCAGTGCTATATCTCTCTATGTCTGCCAGGCAGTGCTATATCTCTCTATGTCTGCCAGGCAGTGCTATATCTCTCTATGTCTGCCAGGCAGTGCTATATCTCTCCATGTCTGTCAGGCAGTGCTATATCTCTCTATGTCTGTCAGGCAGTGCTATATCTCTCTATGTCTGTCAGGCAGCTCTACATCTCTCTATGTCTGTCAGGCAGTGCTATATCTCTCTATGTCTGCCAGGCAGTGCTATATCTCTCTATGTCTGCCAGGCAGTGCTATATCTCTCTATGTCTGCCAGGCAGTGCTATATCTCTCTATGTCTGCCAGGCAGTGCTATATCTCTCTATGTCTGTCAGGCAGTGCTATATCTCTCCATGTCTGCCAGGCAGTGCTATATCTCTCTATGTCTGTCAGGCAGTGCTATATCTCTCCATGTCTGCCAGGCAGTGCTATATCTCTCTATGTCTGCCAGGCAGTGCTATATCTCTCTATGTCTGTCAGGCAGTGCTATATCTCTCCATGTCTGCCAGGCAGTGCTATATCTCTCTATGTCTGTCAGGCAGTGCTATATCTCTCTATGTCTGCCAGGCAGTGCTATATCTCTCCATGTCTGCAACATCATTTACAGCAAGGACGCCTGCCCAGGAGCTCGTCTTTGCTTTAAGAGTGAATGTATTCAGTAAGCACACGAGCCTATGCAGCTTAACACCTAAGAAGAACCTCCAAAAACAGTAGCAAAAAATAGGATGCGGCCGTACACAAAGGCAGTTGCGATCATCAGCCATTTAAAAAAAGCACTTGTTCATATTTCTTGCTCCTCCCGTCCAACAGTCAATTTTTTTAAACAACAGTGCAGACTATTTGGCACGCACATACACACCCACCAAGAATGTGGACATAATTCAAATGCTTAGGTACAAATATTTCCTACGGTGTCTGAGCTTACATGGTAGTGTAATTGCCACTGTCATATGGCTGGAAGAGACGGACGTATCCAGATCCTATCCCAGCACAGCCATTTGGTAAAGTTTCTCTCTGCATGAAATGTTGGAGAAAGATTGAGAGGTGGTGGGAAAGATGTCTAGAGATGGAGGAGGTACAATAAGATTGGTTTTGGTTGGTGTATATTATTGTTTCCAGGAGAGGTTGGAGAACTTATTTTTAACACCACTTTGCTTGTGAAGGAAAACTTTTTCCATGTTGACTTGTGGCACATTTGCTTCCTCTCATTCTTGTAGCTCTCAAGCTAAAGCTGACAATGGCTACCACCAGTTCCTTGAAATGGTGAAAGTGAAGCAGCTCTCTTATTCAAAGAAAAGCAAGTGCAACATTATACATACATACATGTACATACATACATAGGAGTGTTGTTTCCATGGAACCAAGCATATTGACAATCACATATTCATCTCTGCCATATTACAAGCTTACACTGCACTATTTTCTGTAGGCTACCACTTATATACCTGACATGCCAGCTGTGGCTCTGCATGTATCCAATAGCTCTGTAGGCTACCACTTATATACCTGACATGCCAGCTGTGGCTCTGCATGTATCCAATAGCTCTGTAGGCTACCACTTATATACCTGACATGCCAGCTGTGGCTCTGCATGTATCCAATAGCGAAGAGGAGGTTGACTTTGGCTTCTGGAAGAAAGTCGCTTACCCTGCCTTTAGCAAGGAGTTGCTCACTTCTTCAGAGAAAGCTCATCTTCAACAATGACTAGGGTTAGTGCCTGGAAAATGACTAGGAGTAGGGCTTGGACAATGACTAGGAGTAGGGCTTGGAAATTACTAGGATAACTGCTTAGACAGTGACTACGGTGAGTGGTTGGTTAGTGCCTGGAAAATGACTAGGATTATGGTCTGGACAATGACTATGGTTAGGGCTTGGACCATGAATATTGTTACTGTAGACTTTGTCCAATGATTGACCCAATCAATGGACAATGACTAGGGTTAAGGTTTGGAATATGTAGGACTAGTGTTAAGTTTATACTGTACAGTTTGACTAGGATTTGGGACTGGGCAGTAACTAGGGATACAGGTACATGTATGTACTGTAGGTCTTGGACCATGCAAAGGGCTTAGACAATGGCTAGCTTTAAACGAGCTTGGACAAAGACTACGATTAGGGACTGGATAATGACTTTGGTTAGTGCTAGGCCTTGAACAGGACTAGGGTTAGGGGTTGGACATTGACTATGTTAGAGGTTAGGGTATAAAGAAACAAAGCTGCCTGAACCTGTAGCCAGGAAGGTATGCTGGTAAAGAAACAAAGCTGCTGCTTGAGTTATAGCTACCAACTGTTAGTCATTCCCCAAATACATACACTATCTAGCCTGCAAGTACCGCAAAAATTATTTTAGCAGCTGTCATTGAGGAATTTACAATATCTGTGAAGAAGTATGTAATTCACTCAGTTAACTCTCTGTGTGCTACATGCATCCCTTTTAGGGAAGAACTGGTGAATATGAATCCACATCCCTGCTGTCAACTCTAGTAGACCAGCTGGTGAATATGAATCTACATCCCTGCTGTCAACTCTAGTAGACCAGCTGGTGAATATGAATCTACATCCCTGCTGTCAACTCTAGTACACCAGCTGGTGAATATGAATCCACATCCCTGCTGTCAACTTTAGTAGGGCATCTGGGGAGTGGGTAAGTTAGAGCAGCAATGTTTGGCTACACTTTACTAGAGCAGCTGGGGAGAGCAAGATCTTGTGAAGTGTGTTATTGTTAGGACTTGTGTAGGACCTAGTTTAGGGCTTTGACAGAGGTTGGACAATGACTAGGGTTAGGACCTTAAGGCTTCTAGTAGTGTCAATTTAACCTACCTCATAAGGCTCTAACTACAGGTTTACGGCTTGGATAATGACTACGGTTAGGGCTTGGATAATGACTAGGGTTAAGACTTGGACCATGACTAGGGTTAGGGCTTGGACAATGACTAGGGTTAGGGCTTGGACCATGACTAGGTCTAGGGCTTGGACCATGACTAGGGTTAGGGCTTGGGCAATGACTAGGGTTAGGACTTGGACAATGACTAGGGTTAGGTCTTGGACCATGACTAGGGTTAGGTCTTGGACCATGACTAGGGTTAGGGCTTGGACAATGATTAGGGTTAGGGCTTGGACAATGACTAGGGTTATGGCTTGGACAATGATTAGGGTTAGGGCTTGGACAATGACTAGGGTTATGGCTTGGACAATGACTAGGGTTAGGGCTTGGACCATGACTAGGGTTAGGGCTTGGACCATGACTAGGGTTAGAGCTTGGAAAATGACTAGGGTTAGGGGTTGGACCATGACTAGGGTTAGGGCTTGGACAATGACTAGGGTTAGGGCTTGGACCATGACTAGGGTTAGGGCTTGGACCATGACTGGGGTTAGGGCTTGGACAATGACTAGGGTTAGGGCTTGGAACACTAGGGTTAGGGCTTGGACAATGACTAGGATTAGGGCTTGGACAATGACTAGGGCTAGGGCTTGGAAAATGACTAGGGCTAGGGCTTGGATAATGACTAAGGCTAGGGCTTGGATAATGACTAGGGCTAGGGCTTGGATAATCACTAGGGTTAGGGCTTGGACAATGACTAGGGCTAGGGCTTGGAAAATGACTAGGGCTAGGGCTTGGATAATGACTAAGGCTAGGGCTTGGATAATGACTAGGGCTAGGGCTTGGATAATGACTAAGGCTAGGGCTTGGATAATGACGGGTTACTTATTGGAGCAGGTGGGTGTTTATGTGAGAATGTGTGTGTGTGTGTGTTCAGGTTGTATGGGGCAGTAGCTATTGGTGCACTCACCCTGAAAACCGTGGGCTACCATGAAAGTGCATATCTGTGCACACATTCATGCTGTGCTAGTGATTGATGTGCCACCTGCAGCCAGTGTAGGGTGCTTGCTGAGGGCAGTTTAGTTTGGCCCTACATGGTCATGTATTGGAGCTGCAGGTTGCCATGTGAAGTGGAGTCAGCCCTCACCTCTTGCTAGTAGCTACTTGCCAGCATCAAGTCTTGAGTGGCTATAAGCACTGGGACTGGTAGAGCTGCACAAACACTACAGATGGGGCCAGCAGATTATATGCTTATGTTCCTGTGGGAAGAGGGAGGGGTCTAAATTATATACTGACAAAAACATAACCATGTGGTTATGACTTGCCAGCTCCTAGATTGCACACACTTCACTATAGATATGCAGTATATATATTATTGTAGAGTGGCTGGAACATTGTTGATGTTCCAGCCAGCCACACTTGCCCAAGTGCTTGACCACCTACTTATGTGTGAGCTAATAATGACAGCACTTATTGTATGGGAGAGCTCCTCTAGCCTCAGGTGCTAATTTCAATGCCTTGCACTCAACAATTAGCAGCTAGAAAACTTGGGCAGGTGGTTTGAGGCCCCAACTTTGACTGCCTGTACCTTGGGGGTGCTTATACCTATGCAACAGTTTTTAGTGTATCAAGAGAGAGCATACAGAGAGACTTATCTTTTGAGCTATATATCAAGTTCATTACAGTGAAGTGTGCAGAATCTACATGGATGTTTTGTGTCCAGAGAGAGCACACTGAGAGACCTATCTAGTATCAAGAGAGAGCACACAGAGTGACCTATCTTTTCAGTACTAGATCAAGTCCATGCAGTGAAGTGTGCAGAATCTATGGAGGTCAATAACACTTTGGTACTATCCAACTTATTTATTTCTGGAGAGGTATGCAATGAAGTGGGCAGCTAAAAGTATCGTAACTCAAGAATGGTTGACAATAATGAGCTGAAGCTTGAAATGCAATTAGTATAATAGTGAAGCTAGTGAATGATGAAGGACAAAGATTAGAATATATTTTCACTAGACCTCCACACTCCTCACACAGGGCACAGAGTTTCACTAGACCTCCACACTCCTCACACAGGGCACAGAGTTTCACTAGACCTCCACACTCCTCACACAGGGCACAGAGTTTCACTAGACCTCCACACTCCTCACACAGGGCACAGAGTTTCACTAGACCTCCACACTCCTCACACAGGACACAGAGTTTCACTAGACCTCCACACTCCTCACACAGGGCACAGAGTTTCACTAGACCTCCACACTCCTCACACAGGGCACAGAGTTTCACTAGACCTCCACACTCCTCACACAGGACACAGAGTTTCACTAGACCTCCACACTCCTCACACAGGACACAGAGTTTCACTAGACCTCCACACTCCTCACACAGGGCACAGAGTTTCACAGACCTCCACACTCCTCACACAGGGCACAGAGTTTCACTAGACCTCCACACTCCTCACACAGGGCACAGAGTTTCACTAGACCTCCACACTCCTCACACAGGGCACAGAGTTTCACTAGACCTCCACACTCCTCACACAGGACACAGAGTTTCACTAGACCTCCACACTCCTCACACAGGGCACAGAGTTTCACTAGACCTCCACACTCCTCACACAGGGCACAGAGTTTCACTAGACCTCCACACTCCTCACACAGGGCACAGAGTTTCACTAGACCTCCACAATCCTCACACAGGACACAGAGTTTCACTAGACCTCCACACTCCTCACACAGGGCACAGAGTTTCACTAGACCTCCACACTCCTCACACAGGGCACAGAGTTTTACTAGACCTCCACACTCCTCACACAGGGCACAGAGTTTCACTAGACATCCACACTCCTCACACAGGGCACAGAGTTTCACTAGACCTCCACACTCTTCACACAAGGCACAGAGTTTCACAGTCCTCACACAAGGCACAGAGTTTCACTAGACCTCCACACTCCTCACAGAGAGCAGCCTGGCCATGCACCAGACTACATGTCTGCCCCCCTCTAAGTTAGCCCTAGGCAATGGGAACAGCAACTGTATGTGGTGGGTACTATTAGTAATAGAACAATTGCCACATTCTTTATGAGGTGACCTCAGATCTGTTCCATTTGTAGTGCCCACCATCACAAAGGAAGGGCAAATGTCCCTGCCAAATATGTCCTCCATTTTTTGTTTCCATGGGCTTGTGGTGACTTGAGAATCCCCTTCTTCAAGGAGAGGAGATGTCTTTGCTTCCACCATTCTGTCACTCCACAGAGACATGTGCTGGCCCCCACAAACATGTACTCCTACATGTATTATATATACAGAATCAGTGGGTGTGCAATATTTAGGGAATTTCACATCTCATTAGAATCAGTTCTCCTGGGTTGATAATTAGCAGTGTGTTGCTAAGCAACTAGAGGATGCAGAATTCCCCTTGCTCTAATGAGAAGAGCATTATAGTTGAGCCACTGCACCTTTTTGGATTATCATTTTATTTTCTTGGATTTTTAATCCAGTGGTAAAGCTCTAGTGTGTGTCCCCATAGAGCTATGGCCACCTACTTCAACCTGCCTCCACCCAGTATGGTGTTGGTCCAGTGTGTGTCCCCATAGAGCTATGGCCACCTACTTCAACCCGAGTGTGGTGTTGGTCCAGTGTGTATCCCCATAGAGCTATGGCCACCTACTTCCACCTGCCTCCACCCAGTATGGTGTTGGTCCAGTGTGTGTCCCCATAGAGCTATGGCCACCTACTTCAACCTGCCTCCACCCAGTATGGTGTTGGTCCAGTGTGTGTCCCCATAGAGCTATGGCCACCTACTTCAACCTGCCTCCACCCAGTGTGGTGTTGGTCCAGTGTGGGTCCCCATAGAGCTATGGCCACCTACTTCAACCTGCCTCCACCCAGTGTGGTTGTTGGTCCAGTGTGGGTCCCCATAGAGCTATGGCCACCTTCTTGTTAGTGCCAGAACTGCTGCTGGAGTGTTGTCTGGGAGGCCACACTAGGCCAGCCTCAAGAACATGTGGTTTACTAGAGAAGTTAGCATCCTTTGTTGTGTGTCTACACCAATATGTATAACTTAATTAGCACATCCTTTATGCTGAGGTCAGGTATGCTAGTACACTCCACACACTTGTAAGATGTCCACCTCACCTGACTCAGCTTCAGCATGGACCATCATTGAGCATGCGTGAGCATGGTGTGCTCCATGTGGGATAGCTCAGGTGCTGGTTGATGTACAGATGTGCTATTGAAGGTGTGCAATCAACGCCCTCAATTTTCCAATAAACGCTCTCAATTGTCTACCCGCGCGCTTGACCTGGTAATAAATTTTTAACGCCTAATGAAAAAGGTCATTGCATGCTCTAGGGCCCACTCGTACCAATTTTCAATTTTTTTGGCACTTAGCAATCTGGAGTTATTCTGGATGGGGACTTTGGGATGCAGGTTTTTGAGGTCCCTCCTCTTTAGGGTCTAGTAACTTGCCTATAGTTATACCTATGAAACATATTTTAGTATCAAAAAAGAGCACACAGAGAGACCTATCTTCTGAGCTATATATCAAGTCCACACCATGAAGTTTGCAGAATCTACGGAGCTCTAAAGGTGTAACCACAAGTAAAAATTAAATTAAAATAAAAAATGCCCTCCTTCAATTTTTCAGTTGAATGAAGTGTAGGCCTGGATAAAATCCACCATAACTTGAGACTTGTGCTTCCTAATGTTTCCAAATTTGAAAGACAATTTGTACAGATGTTTAGAAATTATATAAGCACACACACAAAAAAGGTCAAATATTGAGGGAAAATGGGCCATACTGGCCTTATGTAGTGGGTGGAAAATTGTCTTTTAAATATATTTCCCACCAGCCCATACTTGACCACATACCCCAAATGAGAGTAGTGCCATTGGGGCTTGGACAATGACTAGGGTTAGGGATTTGACCATGACTAGGGTTAGGACTTGGACAATGACTAGGGTTAGGGCTTGGACAATGACTAGGGTTAGGGCTTGGACAATGAGTAGGGTTAGGGATTTGACCATGACTAGGGTTAGGGCTTGGACAATGACTAGGGTTAGGGCTTGGACCATGACTAGGGTTAGGGCTTGGACCATACTAGGGTTAGGGCTTGGACAATGACTAGGGTTAGGGCTATGACAATGACTAGGGTTAGGGCTTGGACCATGACTAGGGTTAGGGCTTGGACAATGACTAGGGTTAGGGCTTGGACAATGACTAGGGTTAGGGCTTGGACCATGACTAGGGTTAGGGCTTGGACAATGACTAGGGTTAGGGCTTGGACCATGACTAGGGTTAGGGCTTGGACAACGACTAGGGTTAGGGCTTGGACCATGACTAGGGTTAGGGCTTGGACAATGACTAGGGTTAGAGCTTGGACAATGACTAGGGTTAGGGCTTGGACCATGACTAGGGTTAGGGCTTGGACAATGACTAGGGTTAGGGCTTGGACAATGACTAGGGTTAGGGCTTGGACAATGACTAGGGTTAGGGCTTGGACAATGACTAGGGTTAGGGCTTGGACAATGACTAGGGTTAGGGCTTGGACAATGACTAGGGTTAGGGCTTGGACCATGACTAGGGTTAGGGCTTGGACAATGACTAGGGTTAGGGCTTGGACAATGACTAGGGTTAGGGCTTGGACCATGACTAGGGTTAGGGCTTGGACAATGACTAGGGTTAGGGCTTGGACCATGACTAGGGTTAGGGCTTGGACAACGACTAGGGTTAGGGCTTGGACCATGACTAGGGTTAGGGCTTGGACAATGACTAGGGTTAGAGCTTGGACAATGACTAGGGTTAGGGCTTGGACCATGACTAGGGTTAGGGCTTGGACAATGACTAGGGTTAGGGCTTGGACAATGACTAGGGTTAGGGCTTGGACAATGACTAGGGTTAGGGCTTGGACAATGACTAGGGTTAGGGCTTGGACAATGACTAGGGTTAGGGCTTGGACAATGACTAGGGTTAGGGCTTGGACAATGACTATGGTCAGGGCTTGGACAATGACTAGGGTTAGGGCTTGGACCATGACTAGGGTTAGGGCTTGGACAATGACTAGGACCAGTGCGTGGACAATGACTAGGGTTAGGGCCTGGAGAATGATTAGGGTTAAGGCTTGGACCATGACTAGGGTTAGGGCTTAGACCATGACTAGGGTTAGGGCCATGACAATGACTGGGTTAGGGCTTGGACAATGACTACGGTTAGGGCAAGGACCATGACTAGGGTTAGGGCTTGGACAATGACTAGGGTTAGGGCTTGGACAATTATTAGAGTTAGGTTTGGCATGATCAGGGCAAAGGCATTGGCTAAGGCTAGTGCAATAGTTAGAGTTAGGGTTAGGGCTTGGATTATGACTAGGGTTATCGCTTGGACAATGGCTATGTTATGGTTAGGGCTTGTAAAATACCCAGGGTTAAGGCTTGGACAGTTACTATGGTTAGAGTTAGGGCTTGGATTATGACTAGGGTTAGGGCCTGGACAATGACAAGGGTTAGGGCTTGGATAATGACTAGGGTTAGGGCCTGGACAATGACTAGGGTTAGGGCCTGTACAATGACAAGGGTTAGGGTTTGGAGTGTCAGGGCCAAGGGATTGACTAGGGATAGGGCAATGGCTAGAGTTAGAGGTGAATGGGATTAAGGCAAGTATGTCCTCCATTCTTGATTCCTAAAATCTTGTAGTGACTTAATTGAGAATCCCCTTCTTCAAGGAGAGGAGAGATGGCTGCCACCATGACACGTCTTTGCCTCCACCATTCTGTCACTCCACAGAGACATGTGCTGGCCCCCACAAACATACTCCTACTTATACTACATCACGTCATCTGTGGCTAATCTGATTGGTTAATAACTGTAGTTTACATAGGCACGTAACCTACACTTTTAACCGGATGTAGTTTAGCGCGTATATTATAAGTAATATAGCCTATACTCCACTCGCGGGCTATGCGCCAGTGTAACCTACTCGTTTGCGCGTAACAACACTGCAAAATATCTGGGCTCATAAATCCCTGAAGTTAAAGGAGTTTTTGATTATCAGTTGAAGGAAGTTGTTCCAACTCAGCTGCGTGTTTATCTAGCAGTACTTTGTCAATAGCTGCCTTGAGTAAAAAATTCTTCCATTTCTAGTTGCTATGTAGTTTAGCGCGTGCGCAATGTAGTATAAGTAAGATAGCCTGTTCAAAAGAGTCGGTTATGCGCCAGTGTAACCTACTCGTTTGCTGTTACATTGCTAGGCTTCGAAGAAGCTAAGAAGGCTACAACTTTTTATAACCAGCAGCATAAAAAACCGCTTATAGACAATAAACTGCATCTTCATGCAATATATGAATGTAACTATATATATTAATAACTTCTTTCTTTACCTTACAGTATAATATAAGTAGTTCAATGACAAGTCAATGTAATAATATTATAATACCAACACTCCCAAGGGATTGATGAGTGACAAAATGAATGTATTGCATAAGAATATACCTCTTCTTTCTTATATATAAGCAGAGGATTCATAATTCTTTATAATATATAACTGCTAATCTAGTGTGTGCTATATATATATATACCCAGGGGATTGATGGTTGACAAAAGTGGAAATGATGGAGCAGAAAAGAACAAACATAATCATTAGTGTAGTTATGACTGAGAGAAATATAAATATGATTATGGAAGGTTATTTGCAGATGCTTGCTCTTCCTTGGTCCACACAGCTGCCGATCAATGATAGACATTACATATATATATATATATATCAATTAGAATTGGTGAATTCAGTAGGCCATGTAATGGTTATTGAAGCTGCTCTGAATGATCAATACAAATGTGCAACTCCCACGTCTCACTCCAACCAGAGCATTTCTCACTCCACTTTAGCATGAAATCTCACACTAAGCAACAATATAAGTTGAGAGGTCTGCAGTGGTGGTGGTCCAGTGTGTGTCCACATTGAGCTATTGTCAACCTACTTCAACCTGCCTCCACCCAGTGTGGTGTTGTTCCAGTGTGTGTCCCCATAGAGCTATGGCCACCTACTTCAACCTGCCTCCACCCAGTGTGATGTTGGTCCAGTGTGTGTCCCCATAGAGCTATGGCCACCTACTTCAACCTGCCTCCACCCAGTGTGGTATTGGTCCAGTGTGTGTCCCCATAGAGCTATGGCCACCTACTTCAACCTGCTTCCACCCAGTGTGATGTTGTTCCAGTGTGTGTCCCCATAGAGCTATGGCCACCTACTTCACCCAGTGTGGTGTTGGTCCAGTGTGTGTCCCCATAGAGCTATGGCCACCTCCTTGTTAGTGCCAGGGCAGTGCCTAGGGCTGTAGGAACTGCTGCTGGAGTGTTGTCTGGGAGGCCACACTAGGCCAGCCTCAAACATGTGGTTTACTAGAGAAGTTAGCATCCTTTGTTGTGTGTTGACACTAATCTACACTAAAATAACCTAATTAGCACATCCTTTATGCTGAGGTCAGGTATGCTAGTACTCCAAACACTTGTAAGATGTCCACCTCACCTGACTCAGCTTCAGCATGGACCATCATTGAGCATGCGTGAGCATGGTGTGCTCCATGTGGAATAGCTCAGGTGCTGGTTGATGTGCAGATGTGCTACACACATGAGCATGTGCTAGTGTTAGGGCCAGGGCAATGGCTAGGGCCAGTGCAGTTGCTAGTGTTAGGGCCAGGGTAATGGCTAGGGCCAGTGCAGTTGCTAGTGTTAGGGCCAGGGTAATGGCTAGGGCCAGTGCAGTTGCTAGTGTTAGGGCCAGGGTAATGGCTAGGGCCAGTGCAGTTGCTAGTGTTAGGGCCAGGGCAATGGCTAGGGCCAGTGCAGTTGCTAGTGTTAGGGCCAGGGTAATGGCTAGGGCCAGTGCAGTTGCTAGTGTTAGGGCCAGGGCAATGACTAGGGCCAGTGCAGTTGCTAGTGTTAGGGCCAGGGCAATGGCTAGGGCCAGTGCAGTTGCTAGTGTTAGGGCCAGGGTAATGGCTAGGGCCAGTGCAGTTGCTAGTACCACATCCTTTTAGTTTATGAGGTGACTCAGATCTGGTGCCAATACCATTTTGTGTTCTAGAATATTGTGATTTGGACTTAGAGCTCCATAGATTCTGCACACTTCACTGTATGGACTTGATATATAGCTCAAAAGATAGGTCTCTCTGTGTGCTCTCTCTTGATACTAAAAACTGTTGCATAGTATAGACATGCTAAAGTTACAGGCAGTCAAAGTTGGGGCTCTCATAACCTGAATGTCTATGTGATAATTGAAATACATGTAGTATCATTACTAGACTCTACTATGTGAGTATTTTAATTAGGCACTAAAGGCCATGCTCCAGGTGGTGTGTGTGCATGTGTTAGAGATATGTAGAGGGTGTGTGGGCTCCCACTGGTGTCCCAACACAACTATGTATATTGTTACATAACATATTCCAGGGTAACCTGCTTGAGGAGACATCCACACCAGCTCCCTGTGGCCCCATAAATCATGATGACCTCATCTCTACACTAGCAAGACTTATGCAACATTGAGCAGTGGAGCAGGAGACATGAATCAATGGCTGCATACTCCATCATGAGCTTCTTGTGTGAGTGTGTGTGTGTGTGTGTGTGTGTGTGTGTGTTCACAGGTTGTATGGGGCAGTAGCTATTGGTGCACTCACCCTGAAAACCGTGGGCTACCATGAAAGTGCATATCTGTGCACACATTCATGCTGTGCTAGTGATTGATGTGCCACCTGCAGCCAGTGTAGAGTGCTTGCTGAGGGCAGTTTAGTTTGGCCCTACATGGTCATGTATTGGAGCTGCAGGTTGCCATGTGAAGTGGAGTCAGCCCTCACCTCTTGCTAGTAGCTACTTGCCATGTATGCTACAAACATATCAACACCTCGTGGTCATGCTCATGAATTCCACACACTTCACTGGACACTTAGGCCAGTATGTGCCATTTTTTTCTTCAAAAAACTCGCACCTCTTTCAAGGGCCATAACTCCTGAACTACACCCCCTATGCCAGTGATTTTATGCTCAAAAGATAGATCTCTCTTAGTGCTTCAAAACAACATTAAAAAAGTGAGGATATGGTCTGTATACAGTGTGTGACATGCAGAAAAGCTGGGAAAAGTGAACCTTAAAACCCTACAAAGCCTAGCTAAAAAAATAAAACAGCTATGGCTTCCAAAACTCTTGGTAATATTGCTTAGACACTAATGAGTGATTTAATAGAGTTAAATAGTGCTTGCTAAGTGCACTACCAGCTGTACAATTGGCTGCGTCCCAGCGCTTTTAATTGCCACTAAGGACAGTTGTGAATAAACTTTTAACTTGGAAGTGCTTATAGCTACTACTTAACTAACTCTATTAAATCATAGAGCAAAGACAGAGCTATAAAATGATATATAATTAAGTAGGTACACACTAATTTTTCTTAGAGATATCCTTTTTTGAAATTCAAAAAGGCTCTTTTTTTTGGAAATGTGGGAAATCTCTGTTGAAGTTGGACTATATATTTTCAAGGGGAGACAATGGTATTTTTTAATATTTTTTTTTAAACTTGTGATTACAACTTTAGAGCTCCGTAGATTCTGCAACCTTCATGGTATAGACTTGATATATATCTCAAAAGATAGGTCTCTCTGTGTGCTCTCTTTTGATACTAAAATATGTTTCATAGGTATAACTATAGGCAAGTTACTAGACCATGAAGTGGAGGGACCTCAAAAACCTGCATCCCAAAGTCCCCATCCAGAATAACTCCAGATTGCTAAGTGCAAAAAAATTTAAATTGGTACGAGTGGCTCATGCAATGACCTTTTTCATTAGGCGTTAAAAATGTATTACCTGGTCAAGCGCCGGGTAGAATATTGAAGGTGTGCAATCAACGCCCTCAATTTTCCAATAAACGCCCTCAATTTTCTACCCGCGCGCTTGACCAGGTAATAAATTTTTATCGCCTAATGAAAGGTCATTGCATGCTCTAGGGCTTCCTCTAGCCACTCGTACCAATTTTCAATTTTTTGGCACTTAGCAATCTGGAGTTAATCTGGATGGGGACTTTGGGATGCAGGTTTTTGAGGTCCCTCCACTTTAGGGTCTAGTAACTTGCCTATAGTTATACCCATGAAACATATTTTAGTATCAAAAGAGAGCACACAGAGAGACCTCTCTTCTGAGCTATATATCAAGTCCACACCATGAAGTTTGCAGAATCTACGGAGCTCTAAAGGTGTAACCACAAGTAAAAATCAACAACAAAAAAAAATGCCCTCCTTCAATTTTTCAGTTGAATGAAGTGTAGGCCTGGATAAAATCCACCATAACTTGAGACTTGTGCTTCCTAATGTTTCCAAATTTGAAAGACAATTTGTACAGATGTTTAGAAATTATATAAGCACACACAAAAAAAAGGTCAAATATTGAGGGGAAATGGGCCATACTTGGCCTTATGTAGTGGGTGGAAAATTGTCTTTTAAATATATTTCCCACCAGCCCATACTTGACCACATACTTACCCCAAATGAGAGTAGAGCCATTGGGGCTGGACAATGACTAGGGTTAGGGCTTGGACCATACTAGGGTTAGGGCTTGGACAATGACTAGGGTTAGGGCTTGGACAATGACTAGGGTTAGGGCTTGGACCATGACTAGGGTTAGGGCTTGGACAATGACTAGGGTTAGGGCTTGGACAATGACTAGGGTTAGGGCTTGGACCATGACTAGGGTTAGGGCTTGGACAATGACTAGGGTTAGGGCTTGGACAATGACTAGGGTTAGGGCTTGGACAATGACTAGGGTTAGGGCTTGGACAATGACTAGGGTTAGGGCTTGGACAATGACTAGGGTTAGGGCTTGGACAATGACTACGGTCAGGGCTTGGACAATGACTAGGGTTAGGGCTTGGACCATGACTAGGGTTAGGGCTTGGACAATGACTAGGACCAGTGCGTGGACTATGACTAGGGTTAGGACCTGGAGAATGATTAGGGTTAAGGCTTGGACCATGATTAGGGTTAGGGCTTAGACCATGACTAGGGTTAGGGCCATGACAATGACTGGGTTAGGGCTTGGACAATGACTACGGTTAGGGCATGGTCCATGACTAGGGTTAGGGCTTGGACAATGACTAGGGTTAGGGCTTGGACAATGACTAGGGTTAGGGCTTGGACAATGACTAGGGTTAGGGCTTGGAAAATGACTAGGGTTAGGGCTTGGACAATGACTAGGGTTAGGGCTTGGACAATGACTAGGGTTAGGGCTTGGACAATGACTAGGGTTAGGGCTTGGACAATGACTAGGGTTATGGACAATGACTAGGGTTATGACTTGGACAATGACTAGGGTTAGGGCTTGGAAAATGACTAGGGTTAGGGCTTGGACAATGACTAGGGTTAGGGCTTGGACAATGACTAGGGTTAGGGCTTGGACAATGACTAGGGTTAGGACTTGGACAATGACTAGGGTTAGGGCTTGGACAATGACTACGGTCAGGGCTTGGACAATGACTAGGGTTAGGGCTTGGACCATGACTAGGGTTAGGGCTTGGACAATGACTAGGACCAGTGCGTGGACTATGACTAGGGTTAGGGCCTGGAGAATGATTAGGGTTAAGGCTTGGACCATGACTAGGGTTAGGGCTTAGACCATGACTAGGGTTAGGGCCATGACAATGACTGGGTTAGGGCTTGGACAATGACTACGGTTAGGGCATGGACCATGACTAGGGTTAGGGCTTGGACAATGACTAGGGTTAGGGCTTGGACAATGACTAGGGTTAGGGCTTGGACAATGACTAGGGTTAGGGCTTGGACAATTATTAGAGTTAGGTTTGGCATGATCAGGGCAAAGGCATTGGCTAAGGCTAGTGCAATAGTTAGAGTTAGGGTTAGGGCTTGGATTATGACTAGGGTTATCGCTTGGACAATGGCTATGTTATGGTTAGGGCTTGTAAAATACCCAGGGTTAAGGCTTGGACAGTTACTAAGGTTAGAGTTAGGGCTTAGATTATGACTAGGGTTAGGGCCTGGATAATGACTAGTGTTAGGGCTTGTATTATGACTAGGGTTAGGGCTTGGACCATGACTAGGGTTAGGGCTTGGACAATGACAAGGGTTAGGTCTTGGATAATGACTAGGGTTAGGGCCTGGACAATGACTAGGGTTAGGGCCTGTACAATGACAAGGGTTAGGGTTTGGAGTGTCAGGGCCAAGGGATTGGCTAGGGATAGGGCAATGGCTAGAGTTACAGGTGAGTGGGATTAGGGCAAGTATGTCCTCCATTCTTGATTCCTAAAATCTTGTAGTGACTTAATTGAGAATCCCCTTCTTCAAGGAGAGGAGGGATGGCTGCCACCAGGACATGTCTTTGCCTCCACCATTCTGTCACTCCACAGAGACATCTGCTGGCCCCCACAAACATACTCCTACTTATACTACATCACGTCATCTGTGGCTAATCTGATTGGTTAATAACTGTAGGTTACATAGGCACGTAACCTACACTTTTAACCGGATGTAGTTTAGTGCGTATATTATAAGTAAGATAGCCTATACTCCACTCGCGGGTTATGCGCCAGTGTAACCTACTCGTTGCGCGTAACAACACTGCAAAATATCTGGGCTCATAAATCCCTGAAGTTGAAGGAGTTTTTGATTATCAGTTGAAGGAAGTTGTTCCAACTCAGCTGCGTGTTTATCTAGCAGTACTTTGTCAATAGCTGGGGTGCCTTGAGTAAAAAGTTCTTCCATTTCTAGTTGCTATGTAGTTTAGCGCGTGCGCAATGTAGTATAAGTAAGATAGCCTGTACAAAAGAGTCGGTTATGCGCCAGTGTAACCTACTCGTTTGCTGTTACATTCCTCGGCTTCGAAGAAGCTAAGAAGGCTACAAATTTTTATAACCAGCAGCATAAAAACCGCTTATAGACAATAAACTGTTCATCTTCATGCAATATATGAATGTAACTATATTAATAACTTCTTTCTTTACCTTACAGTATAATATAAGCAGTTCAATGACAAGTCAATGTAATAATATTATAATACCAACACTCCCAAGGGATTGATGAGTGACAAAATGAATGTATTGCATAAGAATATACCTATTTCTTATATATAAGCAGAGGATTCATAATTCTTTATAATATATAACTGCTAATCTAGTGTGTGCTATATATATACCCAGGGGATTGATGGTTGACAAAAGTGGAAATGATGGAGCAGAAAAGAACAAACATAATCATTAGTGTAGTTATGACTGAGAGAAATATAAATATGATTATGGAAGGTTATTTGCAGATGCTTGCTCTTCCTTGGTCCACACAGCTGCCGATAAATGATAGACATTACATATATATATATATATCAATTAGAATTGGTGAATTCAGTAGGCCATGTAATGGTTATTGAAGCTGCTCTGAATGATCAATACAAATGTGCATCTCCCACGTCTCACTCCAACCAGAGCATTTCTCACTCCACTTTAGCATGAAATCTCACACTAAGCAACAATATAAGTTGAGAGGTCTGCAGTGGTGGTGGTCCAGTGTGTGTCCACATTGAGCTATTGTCAACCTACTTCAACCTGCCTCCACCCAGTGTGGTGTTGGTCCAGTGTGTGTCCCCATACAGCTATGGCCACCTGCTTCAACCTGCCTCCACCCAGTGTGGTGTTGGTCCAGTGTGTGTCCCCATAGACCTATATGGCCACCTACTTCAACCTGCCTCCACCCAGTGTGATGTTGGTCCAGTGTGTGTCCCCATAGAGCTATGGCCACCTACTTCAACCTGCCTCCAACCAGTGTGGTGTTGGTCCAGTGTGTGTCCCCATAGAGCTATGGCCACCTACTTCAACCTGCCTCCACCCAGTGTGATGTTGTTCCAGTGTGTGTCCCCATAGAGCTATGGCCACCTACTTCACCCAGTGTGGTGTTGGTCCAGTGTGTGTCCCCATAGAGCTATGGCCACCTCCTTGTTAGTGCCAGGGCAGTGCCTAGGGCTGTAGGAACTGCTGCTGGAGTGTTGTCTGGGAGGCCACACTAGGCCAGCCTCAAACATGTGGTTTACTAGAGAAGTTAGCATCCTTTGTTGTGTGTTGACACTAATCTACACTAATATAACCTAATTAGCACATCCTTGATGCTGAGGTCAGGTATGCTAGTACTCCAAACACTTGTAAGATGTCCACCTCACCTGACTCAGCTTCAGCATGGACCATCATTGAGCATGAGTGAGCATGGTGTGCTCCATGTGGAATAGCTCAGGTGCTGGTTGATGGTTGATGTGCAGATGTGCTACACACATGAGCATGTGCTAGTGTTAGGGCCAGGGCAATGGCTAGGGCCAGTGCAGTTGCTAGTGTTAGGGCCAGGGTAATGGCTAGGGCCAGTGCAGTTGCTAGTGTTAGGGCCAGGGTAATGGCTAGGGCCAGTGCAGTTGCTAGTGTTAGGGCCAGGGCAATGACTAGGGCCAGTGCAGTTGCTAGTGTTAGGGCCAGGGCAATGGCTAGGGCCAGTGCAGTTGCTAGTGTTAGGGCCAGGGTAATGGCTAGGGCCAGTGCAGTTGCTAGTGTTAGGGCCAGGGCAATGGCTAGGTCCAGTGCAGTTGCTAGTGTTAGGGCCAGGGTAATGGCTAGGGCCAGTGCAGTTGCTAGTGTTAGGGCCGGGGTAATGGCTAGGGCCAGTGCAGTTGCTAGTGTTAGGGCCAGGGCAATGACTAGGGCCAGTGCAGTTGCTAGTGTTAGGGCCAGGGCAATGGCTAGGGCCAGTGCAGTTGCTAGTGTTAGGGCCAGGGTAATGGCTAGGGCCAGTGCAGTTGCTAGTGTTAGGGCCAGGGTAATGGCTAGGGCCAGTGCAGTTGCTAGTGTTAGGGCCAGGGTAATGGCTAGGGCCAGTGCAGTTGCTAGTGTTAGGGCCAGGGCAATGACTAGGGCCAGTGCAGTTGCTAGTGTTAGGGCCAGGGCAATGGCTAGGGCCAGTGCAGTTGCTAGTGTTAGGGCCAGGGTAATGGCTAGGGCCAGTGCAGTTGCTAGTGTTAGGGCCAGGGCAATGGCTAGGTCCAGTGCAGTTGCTAGTGTTAGGGCCAGGGTAATGGCTAGGGCCAGTGCAGTTGCTAGTGTTAGGGCCAGGGTAATGGCTAGGGCCAGTGCAGTTGCTAGTGTTAGGGCCAGGGCAATGACTAGGGCCAGTGCAGTTGCTAGTGTTAGGGCCAGGGCAATGGCTAGGGCCAGTGCAGTTGCTAGTGTTAGGGCCAGGGTAATGGCTAGGGCCAGTGCAGTTGCTAGTGTTAGGGCCAGGGCAATGGCTAGGTCCAGTGCAGTTGCTAGTGTTAGGGCCAGGGTAATGGCTAGGGCCAGTGTAGTTGCTAGTGTTAGGGCCAGGGTAATGGCTAGGGCCAGTGCAGTTGCTAGTGTTAGGGCCAGGGTAATGGCTAGGGCCAGTGCAGTTGCTAGTGTTAGGGCCAGGGCAATGACTAGGGCCAGTGCAGTTGCTAGTGTTAGGGCCAGGGCAATGGCTAGGGCCAGTGCAGTTGCTAGTGTTAGGGCCAGGGTAATGGCTAGGGCCAGTGCAGTTGCTAGTGTTAGGGCCAGGGCAATGACTAGGGCCAGTGCAGTTGCTAGTGTTAGGGCCAGGGCAATGGCTAGGGCCAGTGCAGTTGCTAGTGTTAGGGCCAGGGTAATGGCTAGGGCCAGTGCCGTTGCTAGTGTTAGGGCCAGGGTAATGGCTAGGGCCAGTGCAGTTGCTAGTGTTAGGGCCAGGGCAATGACTAGGGCCAGTGCAGTTGCTAGTGTTAGGGCCAGGGCAATGGCTAGGGCCAGTGCAGTTGCTAGTGTTAGGGCCAGGGTAATGGCTAGGGCCAGTGCAGTTGCTAGTGTTAGGGCCAGGGCAATGACTAGGGCCAGTGCAGTTGCTAGTGTTAGGGCCAGGGCAATGGCTAGGGCCAGTGCAGTTGCTAGTGTTAGGGCCAGGGTAATGGCTAGGGCCAGTGCCGTTGCTAGTGTTAGGGCCAGGGTAATGGCTAGGGCCAGTGCAGTTGCTAGTGTTAGGGCCAGGGCAATGACTAGGGCCAGTGCAGTTGCTAGTGTTAGGGCCAGGGCAATGGCTAGGGCCAGTGCAGTTGCTAGTGTTAGGGCCAGGGTAATGGCTAGGGCCAGTGCCGTTGCTAGTGTTAGGGCCAGGGTAATGGCTAGGGCCAGTGCAGTTGCTAGTGTTAGGGCCAGGGCAATGACTAGGGCCAGTGCAGTTGCTAGTGTTAGGGCCAGGGCAATGGCTAGGGCCAGTGCAGTTGCTAGTGTTAGGGCCAGGGTAATGGCTAGGGCCAGTGCAGTTGCTAGTGTTAGGGCCAGGGCAATGACTAGGGCCAGTGCAGTTGCTAGTGTTAGGGCCAGGGCAATGGCTAGGGCCAGTGCAGATGCTAGTGTTAGGGCCAGGGTAATGGCTAGGGCCAGTGCAGTTGCTAGTGTTAAGGGCCAGGGTAATGGCTAGGGCCAGTGCAGTTGCTAGTGTTAGGGCCAGGGTAATGACTAGGGCCAGTGCAGTTGCTAGTGTTAGGGCCAGGGTAATGGCTAGGGCCAGTGCAGTTGCTAGTGTTAGGGCCAGGGTAATGGCTAGGGCCAGTGCAGTTGCTAGTGTTAGGGCCAGGGTAATGGCTAGGGCCAGTGCAGTTGCTAGTGTTACGGCCAGGGCAATGGCTAGGGCCAGTGCAGTTGCTAGTACCACATCCTTTTAGTTTATGAGGTCACTCAGATCTTGTGCCAATACCATTTTCTGTTCTAAAATATTGTGATTTGGACTTAGAGCTCCATAGATTCTGCACACTTCACTGCATGGACTTGATATATAGATCAAAAGATAGGTCTCTCTGTGTGCTTTCTCTTGATACTAAAAACTGTTGCATAGGTATAGCCATGCTAAAGTTACAGGCAGTCAAAGTTGGGGCCCTCAAAACCTGAATGTCTATGTGATAATTTAAATACATGTAGTATCCATTACTAGAGGAAGCTACTCTACTATGTGAGTATTTTAATTAGGCACTAATGGCCATGCTCCAGGTGGTGTGTGTGTGTGTGTGTGTTAGAGATATGTAGAGGGTGTGTGGGCTCCACTGGTGTCCCAACACAACTATGTATATTGTTACATAACACATTCCAGGGTAACCTGCTTGAGGAGACATCCACACCAGCTCCCTGTGGCCCCATAAATCATGATGACCTCATCTCTACACTAGCAAGACTTATGCAACATTGAGCAGTGGAGCAGGAGACATGAATCAATGGCTGCATACTCCATCATGAGCTTCTTGTGTGAGTGTGTGTGTGTGTCCATTGGTTGTATGGGGCAGTAGCTATTGGTGCACTCACCCTGAAAACCGTGGGCTACCATGAAAGTGCATATCTGTGCACACATTCATGCTGTGCTAGTGATTGATGTGCCACCTGCAGCCAGTGTAGAGTGCTTGCTGAGGGCAGTTTAGTTTGGCCCTACATGGTCATGTATTGGAGCTGCAGGTTGCCATGTGAAGTGGAGTCAGCCCTCACCTCTTGCTAGTAGCTACTTGCCAGCATCAAGTCTTGATTAGCTATAAGCACTGGGACTGTTAGAGCTGCACAAACACTACAGATGGGGCCAGCAGAGTATATGCTTATGTTCCTTTGAAGAGGGAGGGGTCTAAATTATATACTGACAAACATGACCATGTGGTTATGACTTGCCAGCTCCTAGATTGCACACACTTCACTGTAGATATGCAGTATATTGTAGAGTGGCTGGAACATTGTTGATGTTCCAGCCACCCACACTTGCCCAAGTGCTTGACCACCTACTTATGTTTGAGCTAATAATTACAGTATGGGAGAGCCTCAGGTGCTAATTTCAATGCCTTGCACTCAACAATTAGCAGCTAGAAAAACTTGGGCAGGTGGTTTGGAGTCCCCAACTTTGACTGCCTGTACCTTGGGGGTGCTTGCTTGTACTTATGCAACAGTTTTTAGTATCAAGAGAGAGCACACAGAGAGACCTATCTTTTCAGTTCTAGATCAAGTCCATACAGTGAAGTGTGCAGAATCTATGAGGTCCAAAGTGGTAACCACAGTTGTTTCACACTTTGGTGCTATCCCACTTATTCATTTCTGGAGAGGTATGCAATGAAGTGGGCGGCTAAAAGTATCGTAACTCAAGAATGGTTGACAATAATGAGCTGAAGCTTGAAATGCAGTTAGTATAATAGTGAAGCTAGTGAATGGCGAAGGACAAAGATTAGAATATATATAGTGGTCTATTCCACATGGACAATGACTAGGGTTAGGGCTTGGACCATGACTAGGGTTAGGGCTTGGACCATGACTAGGGTTAGGGCTTGGACAATGACTAGGGTTAGGGTTAGGATTGGGAGGAGGGCCAAGGGATTGGCTAGGGCTAGGGCAATAGCTAGGGTTAGGGTTAGTGCTTGGACAATGACTAGGGTTAGGATTGGGAGGAGGGCCAAGGGATTGGCTAGGGTTAGGGCTTGGACCATGACTAGGATTAGGATTGGGAGGAGGGCCAAGGGATTGGCTAGGGCTAGGGCAATAGCTAGGGTTAGGGTTAGTGCTTGGACAATGACTAGGGTTAGGATTGGGAGGAGGGCCAAGGGATTGGCTAGGGCTAGGGCAATAGCTAGGGTTAGGGTTAGGGCTTGGACCATGACTAGGGTTAGGATTGGGAGGAGGGCCAAGGGATTGGCTAGGGCTAGGGCAATAGCTAGGGTTAGAGTTAGGGCTTGGACCATGACTAGGGTTAGTTGGCATAACTAGGGTTAGGGCTTGGCCAATGACTAGGGTTAGGGCTTGGACCATGACTAGGGTTAGGGCTTGGACAATGACTAAGGTTAGGGCTTGGACAATGACTAGGGCTAGGGCTTGGACCATGACTAGGGTTAGGGCTTGGACAATGACTAGGGTTAGGATTGGACCATGACTAGGGTTAGGGCTTGGACCATGACTAGGGTTAGGGCTTGGACAATGACTAGGGCTAGGGCTTGGACCATGACTAGGGTTAGGGCTTGGACAATGACTAGGGTTAGGGCTTGAACAATGACTAGGGTTAGGGCTTGGACCATGACTAGAGTTAGGATTGGACAATGACTAGGGTTAGGGCTTGCACAATGACTAGGGTTAGGGCTTGGACCATGACTAGGGTTAGGGCTTGGAGCATGACTAGGGTTAGGGCTTGGACCATGACTAGGATTAGGATTGGGAGGAGGGCCAAGGGATTGGCTAGGGCTAGGGCAATAGCTAGGGTTAGGGTTAGGGCTTGGACCATGACTAGGGTTAGGATTGGGAGGAGGGCCAAGGGATTGGCTAGGGCTAGGGCAATAGCTAGGGTTAGGGTTAGGGCTTGGACCATGACTAGGGTTAGGATTGGGAGGAGGGCCAAGGGATTGGCTAGGGCTAGGGCAATAGCTAGGGTTAGGGTTAGGGCTTGGACCATGACTAGGGTTAGGATTGGGAGGAGGGCCAAGGGATTGGCTGGGGCTAGGGCAATAGCTAGGGTTAGGGTTAGGGCTTGGACCATGACTAGGGTTAGGATTGGGAGGAGGGCCAAGGGATTGGCTAGGGCTAGGGCAATAGCTAGGGTTAGGGTTAGGGCTTGGACCATGACTAGGGTTAGGATTGGGAGGAGGGCCAAGGGATTGGCTAGGGCTAGGGCAATAGCTAGGGTTAGGGTTAGGGCTTGGACCATGACTAGGGTTAGGATTGGGAGGAGGGCCAAGGGATTGGCTGGGGCTAGGGCAATAGCTAAGGGTTAGGGTTAGGGCTTGGACCATGACTAGGGTTAGGATTGGGAGGAGGGCCAAGGGATTGGCTAGGGCTAGGGCAATAGCTAGGGTTAGGGTTAGGGCTTGGACCATGACTAGGGTTAGGATTGGGAGGAGGGCCAAGTGATTGGCTAGGGCTAGGGCAATAGCTAGGATTAGGGTTAGGGCTTGGACCATGACTAGGGTTAGGATTGGGAGGAGGGCCAAGGGATTGGCTAGGGCTAGGGCAATAGCTAGGGTTAGGGTTAGGGCTTGGACCATGACTAGGGTTAGGATTGGGAGGAGGGCCAAGGGATTGGCTAGGGCTAGGGCAATAGCTAGGATTAGGGTTAGGGCTTGGATTATGACTAGGCTTATCGCTTGGATAATGGCTATGTTATGGTTATGGCTTGGACAATGACTAGGGTTAGGGTTTGGAAGGTCAGGGCCAAGGGATTGGCTAGGGATAGGGCAATGGAGTTAGAGGTGAATGGGATTAAGGCAAGTATGTCCTCCATTCTTGATTCTTAAAATCTTATAGTATAGTCAATTGGGGTTAAAAAAAACGTTTCCCCTTTTAAGAGCCAGAGTAAAGGATTTACTGAAAACACATGTGCCATCCTCTAGTACTTTACTATCAAATGATGACTAACATAAATAAAATATAATATCCTCTGTCTTATAATGAAATATTAATAAAAATATGGTTGCTTTTTTTAACCCCATGAAAGTGGTAATGAAAGGTAATGAAAGGGATGAAAGGGGTAAAAAAACACCCACCCCTTTAAAAATATCCTAAAAGATAAAATCAAATGTAATTACTTCAATATTTTATCAATTGAATCTTTTTTCATTAAAATTTGTTCCAATAGTCCAGTAAATAGTACAATAATGGTTTACAGTTGGTTTTATTGCATTTTCTTAATTGAAAATGTTTATCACTTTTGCTTCACACTCAAACTTCAGCAGTGTCTTCCCTCGACTAACTGTTTCCACTACTGGCTGAACAGGGCCATACATGCAACCATCCACTGCTACTATCTCCACATCTTCCTGCTTTGGCCAATCATAGAAAATGTGTGTTGAGTCTGTGCTTCACTCTTTTTTTTTGAAGGAAGGTGAAGTAGGATCAGCATCTTCGTCATCACTGAAAACTTTTGATAGTCCATGTACCATTGATAATCAATGACTAAAGTTGGTTTATTCATATTCAGTTACTCACATTATATATATATATACTATTGTATCATTCTGTCCATCAGAATGATATAGTCCATGTACCATTCACTAGGTGGTTTATTCATATTCAAATAATTCATATTACTCACAATAATTATGCTCTAACTCACAAATTAGCATGACTGGAGAAGAAGAAAAATTAAAATATAGTACTTGGAAGAAAAAAATAGAAAAAAGCCAAAAAAACCGGCTGGCTTTTTTTAAACCCGGAGTGACCAAAAATATCTGAGGTAACCGGTCTAAAAAACACTAAAATATCAGATTTTTTTTTGATAAACCATTTAGTAACTATTTTCTTTTGGCTAGCGTTCATAATTTACTAACTCGTTTGATTAATCTACCCAAAAGTTCAGGTGAGTCAGAAAAAAGTTAATTTCTGGTATTTTCTACATGTTTAGGTTCTTTATTTTGTCATGTCCTCCATGTCAATATTTTTATACAAAAACACACATTAATGAAAAGCCCATTAAAAGTACTTGACAGATCAAGGATTGCTTTAATTCTTAAAGCAGTTGTGTCTTCCCCAGACCCCTGGTCTTTTTTACCCCAACTTCCCCCCCGGCTTTTTTTTTACCCCAACTTCTCCCCCCCCCCGGCTTTTTTTTAAACCCCAATTGACTTTTCAAAGAGAGGAGGGATGGCTGCCACCAGGACATGTCTTTGCTTCCACCATTCTGTCACTCCACAGAGACATGTGCTGGCCCCCACAAACATACTCCTACATGTATTGTATATACAGAATCAGTGGGTGTGCAATATTTAGGGAATAGGAAATCTCATTAGCTCCTGCACTTATGATAGCAGTGGGTTGCTAGGCAACTAGATAATGCAGAATTTCCCCCTGCCCTTTCAAATGTGGTCAAGTGTGAAGAGTATTATACACTGCATTTAATGTTTTTAGATTTTTAATCCAATGGTGTTGGTCCAGTGTGTGTCCCCATAGAGCTATGGCCACCTACTTCAACCTGCCTCCACCCAGTGTGGTGTTGGTCCAGTGTGTGTCCCCATAGAGCTATGGTCACCTACTTCATCAACCTGCCTCTTCCCAGTGTGGTGTTGGTCCAGTGTGTGTCCCCATAGAGCTATGGCCACTTACTTCAACCTGCCTCCACCCAGTGTGGTGTTGGTCCAGTGTGTGTCCCCATAGAGCTATGGCCACCTCCTAGTTAGTGCCGGGCAGTGCCTAGGGCTGTAGGAACTGCTGCTGGAGTGTTGTGTGGGAGGCCACACTAGGCCAGCCTCATAGAACATGTGGTTTACTCGAGAAGTTAGCATCCTTTGTGGTGGGTTTACACTACTATTACCTAATTAGCACATCCTTTATGCTGAGGTCAGGTATGCTAGTACTCCACACACTTGTAAGATGTCCACCTCACCTGACTCAGCTTCAGCATGGACCATCATTGAGCATGGTGTGCTCCATGTGGGATAGCTCTGGTGCTGGTTGATGTGCGGAGGTGTGCAGACGTTCCAACCCCCAGAGATGAAAATTAGGGAACCTTCGCCTAAATTAGATTTTGCTTCAATTAGGTAGATTTCTCCCAATTCTTGTGTATAGCTATATAGTTATAGTTATAGGAAAAAATGTAAATACCTATTCACTTGAATAGAAGTCGCTCTGAAAGCTGCATTCACACCTAGTTAATTACACCACCGCTCTTGCACACGTGCAGTTGTTTATCATTAGCTAAGATAGCTTGTCTGCCGAGTTGATCAAGAAATCATTCCGTGCTTGTGGCATCACTGTGAAGGTGGACGGGTCTGAAGATGGAGAAATTTAATGCCTCAAAAGTCGATAAAGTAGCAGCTTTAGCTATCCCAGCCATTACACAAGCTACTCACCAGCTGTTGGAAGGAAGTGGCAGCGGTGGAGAAGATCCATTTGCTTCCCTGGACGAAAAGGATGAAGAACAGATCGAACATAACGAACTCATTGTAGATAACATTATAGATAACGATAGCAATTCTCTAGCCAGCTAACTACTACCTACTACCTGCTCAATGTTTGAAATGAAACAATCACAACCACAATGACGTACACAAAAATTGCGTCAGCACAATAGCACACTGGCTTGGCACTGCGCAAGCGCATTGCTTGAAGATAGCAACTTGATTTGGCTGAAATAAGTACAAGTCGCGACTTCTATTCGAGTGAATACGGTATTCATAAAAAGTGAAATATAATGATAAAATTCACTTCATCCAACTAGAATAAAATCAATGAAATATAACAGCAACAGCAGTATATATATATATATATATATATAGGTAGCTAAATCAATAGGAATAGTATATATATATATATATATAGGTAGAAAAATCAATAGGAATAGTATATATATATATATATATATATATATATACATAGGTAGCAAAATCAATAGGAATAGTATATATATATAATTATATATATATATATATAGGTAGCAAAATCAATAGGAATAGTATATATATATATATAGGTAGCAAAATCAATAGGAATAGTATATATATATATATATAGGTAGCAAAATCAATAGGAATAGTATATATATATATATATATATAGGTAGCAAAATCAATAGGAATAGTATATATATATATATATATATATATATAGGTAGCAAAATCAATAGGAATAGTATATATATATATATATATATAGGTAGCAAAATCAATAGGAATAGTATATATATATATATATATATATATAGGTAGCAAAATCAATAGGAATAGTATATATATATATATATATATATATAGGTAGCAAAATCAATAGGAATAGTATATATATATATATATATATAGGTAGCAAAATCAATAGGAATAGTATATATATATATATATATATATATATAGGTAGCAAAATCAATAGGAATAGTATATATATATATATATATATATATATATAGGTAGCAAAATCAATAGGAATAGTATATATATATATATATATATAGGTAGCAAAATCAATAGGAATAGTATATATATATATATATATATAGGTAGCAAAATCAATAGGAATAGTATATATATATATATATATATATAGGTAGCAAAATCAATAGGAATAGTGTATATATATATATATATATAGGTAGCAAAATCAATAGGAATAGTATATATATATATATATATATATATAGGTAGCAAAATCAATAGGAATAGTATATATATATATATATATATATATATATATATAGGTAGCAAAATCAATAGGAATAGTATATATATATATATATATATATATATATATAGGTAGCAAAATCAATAGGAATAGTATATATATATATATATATATAGGTAGCAAAATCAATAGGAATAGTATATATATATATATATATATATATAGGTAGCAAAATCAATAGGAATAGTATATATATATATATATATATATATAGGTAGCAAAATCAATAGGAATAGTATATATATATATATATATATATAGGTAGCAAAATCAATAGGAATAGTATATATATATATATATATATATATAGGTAGCAAAATCAATAGGAATAGTATATATATATATATATATATATATATAGGTAGCAAAATCAATAGGAATAGTATATATATATATATATATATAGGTAGCAAAATCAATAGGAATAGTATATATATATATATATATATATATATAGGTAGCAAAATCAATAGGAATAGTATATATATATATATATATATATAGGTAGCAAAATCAATAGGAATAGTATATATATATATATATATAGGTAGCAAAATCAATAGGAATAGTATATATATATATATATATATATATAGGTAGCAAAATCAATAGGAATAGTATATATATATATATATATATATATATATATATAGGTAGCAAAATCAATAGGAATAGTATATATATATATATATATATAGGTAGCAAAATCAATAGGAATAGTATATATATATATATATATATATATAGGTAGCAAAATCAATAGGAATAGTATATATATATATATATATATATAGGTAGCAAAATCAATAGGAATAGTATATATATATATATATATATAGGTAGCAAAATCAATAGGAATAGTATATATATATATATATATATATAGGTAGCAAAATCAATAGGAATAGTATATATATATATATATATATATATATATATATAGGTAGCAAAATCAATAGGAATAGTATATATATATATAGGTAGCAAAATCAATAGGAATAGTATATATATATATATATATATAGGTAGCAAAATCAATAGGAATAGTATATATATATATATATATATATATAGGTAGCAAAATCAATAGGAATAGTATATATATATATATATATATATAGGTAGCAAAATCAATAGGAATAGTATATATATATATATATATATATAGGTAGCAAAATCAATAGGAATAGTATATATATATATATATATATAGGTAGCAAAATCAATAGGAATAGTATATATATATATATATATATAGGTAGGAAAATCAATAGGAATAGTATATATATATATATATATATATAAAGGTAGCAAAATCAATAGGAATAGTATATATATATATATATATATATATATATAGGTAGCAAAATCAATAGGAATAGTATATATATATATATATATATATAGGTAGGAAAATCAATAGGAATAGTATATATATATATATATATATATAGGTAGCAAAATCAATAGGAATAGTATATATATATATATATATATATATAGGTAGCAAAATCAATAGGAATAGTATATATATATATATATATATATAAATATATAGGTAGCAAAATCAATAGGAATAGTATATATATATATATATATATATATAGGTAGCAAAATCAATAGGAATAGTATATATATATATATATATATAGGTAGCAAAATCAATAGGAATAGTATATATATATATATATATATATATAGGTACAAAATCAATAGGAATAGTAAATATATATATATATATATAGGTAGCAAAATCAATAGGAATAGTATATATATATATATATATATAGGTAGCAAAATCAATAGGAATAGTATATATATATATATATATATATAGGTAGCAAAATCAATAGGAATAGTATATATATATATATATATATATATAGGTAGGAAAATCAATAGGAATAGTATATATATATATATATATATATATAGGTAGCAAAATCAATAGGAATAGTATATATATATATATATATATATATAGGTAGCAAAATCAATAGGAATAGTATATATATATATATATATATATAGGTAGGAAAATCAATAGGAATAGTATATATATATATATATATATAGGTAGCAAAATCAATAGGAATAGTATATATATACATGTATAACGGAACAGCAACATTGGCTCAACTCGGCATAAGAGCCGATCAGAAAGGGATATTTACTCACCCAATCTTTGCTCTATCTTGTTTTTTATATTTCTTCTTCTTTGTTTAAAGGAAGAGACACTACTAACACTAACAGCTGATTTCTAATTCCGTTTCTTCCTCGCTACTTGAACTTCCGCTTTCTCTTAGTCTCTTAGTGCCATTTTTGATTTCCTCCAGGGTTCAAAGTCCGCATACAACTGCCACGGTCGCGGTGATTGTGAGGAAAGAACAGCAGTCTGTAGGATTTGTGATAGTCTATGAATTTGTGGATTTCTGTTAGCTGCTAGTCTCTGGATTTTTAAAAATCGGGAGAATTTTATGAAAATCGGGAGATCGGGAGATTGGGTCCAAATTCGGGAGACTCCCCCAAAAATCGGAAGGGTTGGAACGTCTGTGTGTGTCTAGTGAATAATCTTCTAGTGAGGGCATGATGGGTGTGTCTAGTGAATAATCTTCTAGTGAGGGCATGATGTGTGTGTCTAGTGAATAATCTTCTAGTGAGGGCATGGTGGGTGTGTCTAGTGGATTAGTGAGGGCATGATGGGTGTGTCCAGTGAATAATCTTCTAGTGAGGGCATGGTGGGTGTGTCTAGTGAATAATCTTCTAGTGAGGGCATGATGGGTGTGTCCAGTGAATAATCTTCTAGTGAGGGCATGGTGGGTGTGTCTAGTGAATAATCTTCTAGTGAGGGCATGATGGGTGTGTCTAGTGAATAATCTTCTAGTGAGGGCATGATGGGTGTGTCTAGTGAATAATCTTCTAGTGAGGGCATGGTGGGTGTGTCTAGTGAATAATCTTCTAGTGAGGGCATGGTGGGTGTGTCTAGTGAATAATCTTCTAGTGAGGGCATGATGGGTGTGTCTAGTGAATAATCTTCTCGTGAGGGCATGGTGGGTGTGTCTAGTGAATAATCTAGTGAGGGCATGATGGGTGTGTCTAGTGAATAATCTTCTAGTGAGGGCATGATGGGTGTGTCTAGTGAATAATCTTCTAGTGAGGGCATGATGGGTGTGTCTAGTGAATAATCTTCTAGTGAGGGCATGGTGGGTGTGTCTAGTGAATAATCTTCTAGTGAGGGCATGGTGGGTGTGTCTAGTGAATAATCTTCTAGTGAGGGCATGATGGGTGTGTCTAGTGAATAATCTTCTAGTGAGGGCATGATGGGTGTGTCTAGTGAATAATCTTCTAGTGAGGGCATGATGGGTGTGTCTAGTGAATAATCTTCTAGTGAGGGCATGGTGGGTGTGTCTAGTGAATAATCTTCTAGTGAGGGCATGATGGGTGTGTCTAGTGAATAATCTTCTAGTGAGGGCATGGTGGGTGTGTCTAGTGAATAATCTTCTAGTGAGGGCATGATGGGTGTGTCTAGTGAATAATCTTCTAGTGAGGGCATGATGGGTGTGTCTAGTGAATAATCTTCTAGTGAGGGCATGGTGGGTGTCTGTGGGTCAGAGTTCATGGAGCTCTCTCGTGTGTGGGAGTGGCAGCATTCCAGTGTTCTGTGTTCAGGAGTGGGTGGAGCTTCGCTGTGGGTGATTTGTAGGTGTGGTAAACATAGCCATCTGAAGGATGAACTCTGTACTGTACATTGGATGTGCTGGTGTTGAGCTCCTCTCCTGCATGAATACAGGGCTAGGGCTAGGGCTAGGGATGGACTATGACTGTTATTAGGGCTTGGACAATGACTGGGGTTAGCATAAAAGATAGGTCTCTCTGTGCGCTCTCTCTTGATGCTAAAAATGTTGCATAGGTATAGCTCCATAGATTCTGCACACTTCACTGTATGGACTTGATATACATGTATAGCTCAAAATCTTGATAGGTCTCTCTGTGTGCTGTCTCTTGATACTAAAAACTGTTGCATACATGTATAGCAGCTAAAGTTACAAGCAGTCAAAATTGTGTTCAAAACCTGAATGTCTATGTAGCTCCTAATTTGGAAGCGCTTGATAATTGAAATACATGTACTGTAGTATTCATTACTAGAGGAAGCTACTCTACTATGTGAGTGTTTTAATTAGGCACTAATGGCTATGTGGTGTGTGTGTGCATGCATGTGTGTGTGTGTTAGAGATATGTAGAGGGCTCCACTGGTGTCCCAATACAACTATGAGCTTCTAATGTGAGTGTGTGTGTGTGTGGTGTGTGTGTGTGTGTGTCCACTGGTTGTATGGGGCAGTAGCTATTGGTGCACTCACCCTGAAAACCGTGGGCGACCATGAAAGTGCATATCTTTGCACACATTCACAGTGTTGCCATAATTTTTTTGGTAATTTCCAAATTACTCGCCTGTCTTATCCAAATAACAGAAAATCCAAACAAAATGCAAGCTACAATTTCATGAGAAATAACATACTAAAGTATGTTCATAGCTTTTACACATGTCTTTTAATAATTCAGTGTTCGGTTTAAATTCATAGCATTTTTTAGGAACATTGAATTGCACTGTTAAAAGTGAATTTAATTCCTAGTCTGTTTCTGTGCTTGGTTTTGTTGAGACCAATGTGTGGCTGAATAAACATTCGGTATCAGCATTGCCATGGGGTACAACTAGAATGGCTTTTGCCAGTTTTGCCAATGTGGAGTAGCGATACTAGCAGTCTTTGATTTGGCTGATTGCATGCCAATACTTATCCACCTCTGACCTCTGTGATGGCCGTGACTTTAGGAGGTGACCACATAATACAGGACTGTGCAGGATGCCAGTCCAAGTGGCCACATGAATATTCCTACAGACCAGGTGACCACAAAATGACCACACTTAGCTAATACCACAGAGAGTGGTTTTGAAATAGGCTGCACATGGTCTGATATATGCATGAAAAGGGCAAACAATTTTCTAATGATGAGAAATCCAAACAGAAAGTTTAAGGGTCAACAGTTTGGATAAAATCCAACACCATGGCAACACTACATTCATGCTGTGCTAGTGATTGATGTGCCACCTGCAGCCAGTGTAGAGTGCTTGCTGAGGCCAGTTTAGTTTGGCCCTACATGGTCATGTATTGGAGCTGCAGGTTGCCATGTGAAGTGGAGTCAGCCCTCACCTCTTGCTAGTAGCTACTTGCCATGTATGCTACAAACATAACAAAACCTCGTGGTCATGACTTTATAGCTCATGAATTCCACACACTTACTGGATAGTGGGTGGAAAATTTGTCTTTTAACCGATTGCACGCCGTATTCCTAGTACCCGCGGGCAAATTATTCATGAATTAATGAGGTATTTTACTTATTATTTTTATATCTTCCGTTCTGCAGGGACTCCACCCATGAAACTTGGGTCATATTCAGCCACATGATAGCTCTACTTCCTGTAAAAAAATCGAGCCTTCCTTACCAACTGGGCAGAACTAACCAGCATTATAAAACCTTGTCATCTTCTTGGGGGTGAATATTTCATATTTTCACACTATTATACACACATTATAATGCCAACACAAGATGGAGCATCTATTTACAAACCCTCTACCAGCTGCAAAGCCAGTGGGTTGTTTTCCCCATCAAAATGCTAACAAATAATAATACAAAAAACAAATTATAAGAGAGTGAAAATGCTAACACATACTAGAATAAAACCATAATATAAAACACAATTATGTAAGGGAGTGTCTTGGGTAGAGCTCCGGTCTTGCTGTCACGGGTAGAGTAGAACTTGCTCAGTCTTGGGTATAGCTTGCTTGGTCTCCGGCATGATATTTCACCATGTTTTTATTCTACACAAACATGAGATACCAGGATAAGAATAACACTTGAATACTGGAGAGACGAGAGAAGTAGACGAAGGGACAGGGAACGAGAGAAGTAGACGAAGGAGCAGGGAACAAGAGAGAAGTAGACGAAGGAGCAGGGAACAAGAGAGAAGCACAGAAAGGAGCAGGGGGTGCATAAACATTACTGATAGTCCACCAAGGTATGGTATTACGAAAACAGTCACGGCCTGTTGATCCACCACACAAAGGAACGTTACAAAAACAACACTGGGACCTTGCCTCATGCCTGTAACCTTTACTAATGCAAACTACACAGCGCTTCTTTGCACAGCACTGTGGGAAATGACCTAGTTTTAAATTGAGGCGATCTAGCTGACTATTTGCCTGACTACAACGTTGACCTGCACGCTGCCGAGAAGAGAAAGAACCAATCAAAGATTTAGCTAGAACAATCCTATATAGCTTCTAGATAATTACCCTTCCTTACTGATATTGGAGCTCGGACAGAAGAAACCAAAATAAATGAATTCAATAAACAAGCTTCTATCAAATTTGTAACCAACAAACCATCAATAGAATTTACATGTACATGACGCATTAGCTCCAAAAACCGAGTCCTAGGCATTACTTTACGAACCAAAGATCCAGACAAATCCGAGTGATTAGTGGACCAGTACAATTCTAAGTATGGAAGTGTGGAAACTCCCATTATTATCAACATTCCTACAAAAGCTTTCATTTCCTCTATATTAGTATCTACCCATGGCCTGGAGAGACTAGCCATCCTAGAAACGTAACTGTTCGTCTCTGCTACTAGGAGTTCCCACACTTCAAGAGTAAAAAAAAGGTAAAATGCATCTAAAAATGTACTTGATGCACCAAGCAATGAAGAAGTTGGACCAGCTGTTGCTGTATAGTCCAATTTCAAAGGAGTTGGCTCCTTTATTTCCCACTTACCTGTGACCTCAGTTAGCCTAGAACCAGTGCCAGATGCTTGGGCAGAACCAGTGCCAGATGCTCAGACAGAACCAGTGCCAGATGCTAGCACACGCCTATAACCTCTGGCCCGCCTACTACCAGTACCTTTTGGAGGACCACTAGCAACACTTACGACTCCACTACCACTTGAGCTGCTTCCCCCTTGGCCAGTACTCCCTCGCCCGCCTCTCCCTCGGCCAGTACTCCCTCGCCCGCCTCTCCCTCGCACAACTCCAGCACCAGTCGTGTTCCCACGCCTTGTAGAGACTTCAGGCAAGGCTTCCTCATCTCCAATGTAACAAAAGGAGTCATAGATGCCTCATCTCCACTCTCATCATCTGATGCTGTAGGAAAAGTAGTGGGGAGGGTGGGAAAAACAAGATATATATATCAAGTTTGTGGTCAACATTTGAAAATTCAAATTCAAATGAAAATCAACAACTCAACAACTCCAACCTACACTCTTAGCTATAACTTTTTTCTATAACTATCCTGTCTGAATTTGGAATACCAACAGAATAAGCTAGTATTTGGCAATAGTACACTCTCAGTTGACTATGGTAAATAAAGGCTATGAAGCGCTATGAAGCGCTAAGATTAGAAGAAACTTACAATCGAAAAGTCCATCCAAGCGCGCCTCTTCTCTTAGAGCAACTGGATCCAGAGTGTTTCCTCGGTATGCATAGATGTCTTCACCTTCTTCCCCAAATGAATCTGACCCAGAATCGCCAGAATCGTCGGCTAAAAGTTGAGAAATAACGTCCTCACAGGAGAGCATCTTTGAGCAGTTTAAAAAAAAGCTCGACCAACAAAAATGGCGTTCAACCGCAGGATTTTTGTTGCACGATGCATCAACCGGAAATAATCATTTTTGTGACGTTCTCTAGTCTACTAGGCATGTGCAGAACCCAACCGGGGCTGTTAGCTTGTAACGGTTCATTTTATATATTTTTGTGTGGCGAAGGATGTAAGGTCTCGCGCCATATGGCGCTTACGCGCGTTTAATCGGTTAAATACCAGTCCATGCTTGACCACATACTTAGCCCAAATGAGACTAGAGTCTCCTGGAGCCACAGGTGCTAATTTCAATTATCTTGCACTTTCCAATTTGGAGTTAGAAATGCAGAAAACTTGGGCAGGCTGGTTTTGAGGCCCCAACTTTGACTGCCTGTAACTTTAGCATGGCTATACCTGTGCAACAGGTTTTAGTGTCAAGAGAGAGCACACAGAGAGACCTATCTTTTGAGCTGTTGTCAAGTTCATTGAATGAATGAAGTGTTCAGAATCTATGGAGGTCAATGTGGTAACCACAGCTGTTTAACACTTTGGTACACTACTATCCATTTCTGGAGATGAATTGGGATGCTAAAAGTATCGTAACTCAAGAATGGTTGACAATAATGAGCTGAAGCTTGAAATGCAGTTAGTATAATAGTGAAGCTAGTGAATGGTGAAGGACAAAGATTAGAATATATATAGTGGTCTATTCCACATGGACAATGACTAGGGTTAGGGCTTGGACCATGACTAGGGTTAGGGCTTGGACCATGACTAGGGTTAGGGCTTGGACCATGACTAGGGTTAGGGCTTGGACCATGACTAGGGTTAGGGCTTGGACCATGACTAGGGTTAGGGCTTGGACCATGACTAGGGTTAGGGCTTGGACCATGACTAGGGTTAGGGCTTGGACAATGACTAGGGTTAGGGCTTGGACAATGACTAGGGTTAGGGCTTGGACAATGACTAGGGTTAGGGCTTGGACAATGACTAGGGTTAGGGCTTGGACCATGGCTAGGGTTAGGGCCTGGACCATGACTAGGGTTAGGGCTTGGACAATGACTAGGGTTAGGGCCTGGGCAATGACTAGGATTAGGGCTTGGACAATGACTAGGGTTAGGGCTTGGACAATGACTAGGGTTAGGGCTTGGACAATGACTAGGGTTAGGGCTTGGACAATGACTAGGGTTAGGGCTTGGACCATGGCTAGGGTTAGGGCCTGGACCATGACTAGGGTTAGGGCTTGGACAATGACTAGGGTTAGGGCCTGGGCAATGACTAGGATTAGGGCTTGGACAATGACTAGGGTTAGGGCTTGGACAATGACTAGGGTTAGGGCTTGGACAATGACTAGGGTTAGGGCTTGGACAATGACTAGGGTTAGGGCTTGGACAATGACTAGGGTTAGGGCTTGGACAATGACTAGGGTTAGGGCTTGGACCATGACTAGGGTAAGGGCTTGGACAATGACTAGGGTTAGGGCTTGGACAATGACTAGGGTTAGGACTTGGACAATGACTAGGGTTAGGGCTTGGACAATGACTAGGGTTAGGGCTTGGACAATGACTAGGGTTAGGGCTTGGACCATGACTAGGGTTAGGGCTTGGACAATGACTAGGGTTAGGGCTTGGACCATGACTAGGGTTAGGGCTTGGACCATGACTAGGGTTAGGGCTTGGACTATGACTAGGGTTAGGGCTTGGACCATGACTAGCGTTAGGGCTTGGACAATGACTAGGGTTAGGGCTTGGACAATGACTAGGCTTGGACCATGACTAGGGTTAGGGCTTGGACAATGACTAGGGTTAGGGCTTGGACCATGACTAGGGTTAGGGCTTGGACCATGGCTAGGGTTAGGGCTTGGACAATGACTAGGGTTAGGGCTTGGACCATGACTAGGGTTAGGGCTTGGACCATGACTAGGGTTAGGGCTTGGACCATGACTAGGGTTAGGGCTTGGACAATGACTAGGGTTAGGGCTTGGACAATGACTAGGGTTAGGGCTTGGACAATGACTAGGGTTAGGGCTTGGACAATGACTAGGGTTAGGGCTTGGACCATGGCTAGGGTTAGGGCCTGGACCATGACTAGGGTTAGGGCTTGGACAATGACTAGGGTTAGGGCCTGGGCAATGACTAGGATTAGGGCTTGGACAATGACTAGGGTTAGGGCTTGGACAATGACTAGGGTTAGGGCTTGGACAATGACTAGGGTTAGGGCTTGGACAATGACTAGGGTTAGGGCTTGGACAATGACTAGGGTTAGGGCTTGGACAATGACTAGGGTTAGGGCTTGGACCATGGCTAGGGTTAGGGCCTGGACCATGACTAGGGTTAGGGCTTGGACAATGACTAGGGTTAGGGCCTGGGCAATGACTAGGATTAGGGCTTGGACAATGACTAGGGTTAGGGCTTGGACAATGACTAGGGTTAGGGCTTGGACAATGACTAGGGTTAGGGCTTGGACAATGACTAGGGTTAGGGCTTGGACAATGACTAGGGTTAGGGCTTGGACAATGACTAGGGTTAGGGCTTGGACCATGACTAGGGTAAGGGCTTGGACAATGACTAGGGTTAGGGCTTGGACAATGACTAGGGTTAGGACTTGGACAATGACTAGGGTTAGGGCTTGGACAATGACTAGGGTTAGGGCTTGGACAATGATTAGGGTTAGGGCTTGGACCATGACTAGGGTTAGGGCTTGGACAATGACTAGGGTTAGGGCTTGGACCATGACTAGGGTTAGGGCTTGGACCATGACTAGGGTTAGGGCTTGGACTATGACTAGGGTTAGGGCTTGGACAGTGACTAGGGTTAGGGCTTGGACCATGACTAGCGTTAGGGCTTGGACAATGACTAGGGTTAGGGCTTGGACAATGACTAGGCTTGGACCATGACTAGGGTTAGGGCTTGGACAATGACTAGGGTTAGGGCTTGGACCATGACTAGGGTTAGGGCTTGGACCATGGCTAGGGTTAGGGCTTGGACAATGACTAGGGTTAGGGCTTGGACCATGACTAGGGTTAGGGCTTGGACCATGACTAGGGTTAGGGCTTGGACAATGACTAGGGTTAGGGCTTGGACAATGACTAGGGTTAGGACTTGGACAATGACTAGGGTTAGGGCTTGGACAATGACTAGGGTTAGGGCTTGGACAATGACTAGGGTTAGGGCTTGGACCATGACTAGGGTTAGGGCTTGGACAATGACTAGGGTTAGGGCTTGGACCATGACTAGGGTTAGGGCAAGGACAATGACTAGGGTTAGGGCTTGGACCATGACTAGGGTTAGGGCTTGGACCATGACTAGGGTTAGGGCTTGGACAATGACTAGGATTAGGGCTTGGACCATGACTAGGGTTAGTGCTTAGACAATGACTAGGGTTAGGGCTTGGACCATGACTAGGGTTAGGGCTTGGACAATGACTAGGGTTAGGGCTTGGACAATGACTAGGGTTAGGGCTTGGACCATGGCTAGGGTTAGGGCCTGGACCATGACTAGGGTTAGGGCTTGGACAATGACTAGGGTTAGGGCCTGGGCAATGACTAGGATTAGGGCTTGGACAATGACTAGGGTTAGGGCTTGGACAATGACTAGGGTTAGGGCTTGGACAATGACTAGGGTTAGGGCTTGGACAATGACTAGGGTTAGGGCTTGGACAATGACTAGGGTTAGGGCTTGGACAATGACTAGGGTTAGGGCTTGGACCATGGCTAGGGTTAGGGCCTGGACCATGACTAGGGTTAGGGCTTGGACAATGACTAGGGTTAGGGCCTGGGCAATGACTAGGATTAGGGCTTGGACAATGACTAGGGTTAGGGCTTGGACAATGACTAGGGTTAGGGCTTGGACAATGACTAGGGTTAGGGCTTGGACAATGACTAGGGTTAGGGCTTGGACAATGACTAGGGTTAGGGCTTGGACAATGACTAGGGTTAGGGCTTGGACCATGACTAGGGTAAGGGCTTGGACAATGACTAGGGTTAGGGCTTGGACAATGACTAGGGTTAGGACTTGGACAATGACTAGGGTTAGGGCTTGGACAATGACTAGGGTTAGGGCTTGGACAATGACTAGGGTTAGGGCTTGGACCATGACTAGGGTTAGGGCTTGGACAATGACTAGGGTTAGGGCTTGGACCATGACTAGGGTTAGGGCTTGGACCATGACTAGGGTTAGGGCTTGGACTATGACTAGGGTTAGGGCTTGGACAGTGACTAGGGTTAGGGCTTGGACCATGACTAGCGTTAGGGCTTGGACAATGACTAGGGTTAGGGCTTGGACAATGACTAGGCTTGGACCATGACTAGGGTTAGGGCTTGGACAATGACTAGGGTTAGGGCTTGGACCATGACTAGGGTTAGGGCTTGGACCATGGCTAGGGTTAGGGCTTGGACAATGACTAGGGTTAGGGCTTGGACCATGACTAGGGTTAGGGCTTGGACCATGACTAGGGTTAGGGCTTGGACAATGACTAGGGTTAGGGCTTGGACAATGACTAGGGTTAGGACTTGGACAATGACTAGGGTTAGGGCTTGGACAATGACTAGGGTTAGGGCTTGGACAATGACTAGGGTTAGGGCTTGGACCATGACTAGGGTTAGGGCTTGGACAATGACTAGGGTTAGGGCTTGGACCATGACTAGGGTTAGGGCAAGGACAATGACTAGGGTTAGGGCTTGGACCATGACTAGGGTTAGGGCTTGGACCATGACTAGGGTTAGGGCTTGGACAATGACTAGGGTTAGGGCTTGGACCATGACTAGGGTTAGTGCTTAGACAATGACTAGGGTTAGGGCTTGGACCATGACTAGGGTTAGGGCTTGGACCATGACTAGGGTTAGGGCTTGGACCATGACTAGGGTTAGTGCTTGGACAATGACTAGGGTTAGGACTTGGACAATGACTAGGGTTAGGGCTTTGACAATGACTAGGGTTAGGGCTTGGACAATGACTAGGGTTAGGGCTTGGACCATGACTAGGGTTAGGGCTTGGACAATGACTAGGGTTAGGGCTTGGATAATGACTAGGGTTAGGACCTGGAGAATGACTATGGTTAGGACCTGGAGAATGACTAGGGTTAGGACCTGGAGAATGACTAGGGTTAGGGCTTGGACAATGACTAGGGTTAGGGCTTGGACAATGACTAGGGTTAGGGCCTGGACAATGACTAGGGTTAGTACCTGGAGAATGACTAGGGTTAGGGCTTGACTAGGGTAAGGGCCTGGACAATGACTAGGGTTAGGACCTGGAGAATGACTAGGGTTAGGGCTTGGACAATGACTAGGGTTAGGGCTTGGATATTGACTAGGGTTAGGGCCTGGACAATGACTAGGGTTAGGACCTGGAGAATGACTAGGGTTAGGGCTTGACTAGGGAGGGCCTGGACAATGACTAGGGTTAGGACCTGGAGAATGACTAGGGTTAGGGCTTGGACAATGACTAGGGTTAGGGCTTGGATAATGACTAGGGTTAGGGCTTGGACAATGACTAGGGTTAGGGCTTGGACAATGACTAGGGTTAGGGCCTGGACAATGACTAGGGTTAGGACCTGGAGAATGACTAGGGTTAGGGCTTGACTAGGGTTAGGGCCTGGACAATGACTAGGGTTAGGACATGGAGAATGACTAGGGTTAGGGCTTGGACAATGACTAGGGTTAGGGCTTGGACAATGACTAGGGTTAGGGCTTGGACAATGACTAGGGTTAGGGCTTGGACAATGACTAGGGTTAGGGCCTGGACAATGACTAGGGTTAGGGCTTGGACAATGACTAGGGTTAGGGCCTGGACAATGACTAGGGTTAGGGCTTGGACAATGACACTAGAGTTAGGGCTTGGACAATGACTAGGGTTAGGGCATTGACAATGACTAGGGTTAGGGCGTGGACAATGACTAGGGTTAGGGCTTGGACAATGACTAGGGTTAGGGCGTGGACAATGACTAGGGTTAGGGCTTGGACAATGACTAGGGTTAGGGCTTGGATTATGACTAGGGTTAGGGCTTGGACAATGACTAGGGTTAGGGCTTGGATAATGACTAGGGTTAGGGCTTGGACCATGACTAGGGTTAGGGCTTGGACCATGACTAGGGTTAGGGCTTGGATAATGACTAGGGTTAGGGCTTGGACCATGACTAGGGTTAGGGCTTGGATAATGACTAGGGTTAGGACCTGGAGAATGACTAGGGTTAGGACCTGGAGAATGACTAGGGTTAGGACCTGGAGAATGACTAGGGTTAGGACCTGGAGAATGACTAGGGTTAGGGCTTGGACAATGACTAGGGTTAGGGCTTGGACAATGACTAGGGTTAGGGCTTGGATAATGACTAGGGTTAGGACCTGGAGAATGACTATGGTTAGGACCTGGAGAATGACTAGGGTTAGGACCTGGAGAATGACTAGGGTTAGGGCTTGGACAATGACTAGGGTTAGGGCTTGGACAATGACTAGGGTTAGGGCCTGGACAATGACTAGGGTTAGGACCTGGAGAATGACTAGGGTTAGGGCTTGACTAGGGTAAGGGCCTGGACAATGACTAGGGTTAGGACCTGGAGAATGACTAGGGTTAGGGCTTGGACAATGACTAGGGTTAGGGCTTGGATATTGACTAGGGTTAGGGCTTGGACAATGACTAGGGTTAGGGCCTGGACAATGACTAGGGTTAGGACCTGGAGAATGACTAGGGTTAGGGCTTGACTAGGGAGGGCCTGGACAATGACTAGGGTTAGGACCTGGAGAATGACTAGGGTTAGGGCTTGGACAATGACTAGGGTTAGGGCTTGGATAATGACTAGGGTTAGGGCTTGGACAATGACTAGGGTTAGGGCTTGGACAATGACTAGGGTTAGGGCCTGGACAATGACTAGGGTTAGGACCTGGAGAATGACTAGGGTTAGGGCTTGACTAGGGTTAGGGCCTGGACAATGACTAGGGTTAGGACATGGAGAATGACTAGGGTTAGGGCTTGGACAATGACTAGGGTTAGGGCTTGGACAATGACTAGGGTTAGGGCTTGGACAATGACTAGGGTTAGGGCTTGGACAATGACTAGGGTTAGGGCCTGGACAATGACTAGGGTTAGGGCTTGGACAATGACTAAGGTTAGGGCCTGGACAATGACTAGGGTTAGGGCTTGGACAATGACACTAGAGTTAGGGCTTGGACAATGACTAGGGTTAGGGCATTGACAATGACTAGGGTTAGGGCGTGGACAATGACTAGGGTTAGGGCTTGGACAATGACTAGGGTTAGGGCGTGGACAATGACTAGGGTTAGGGCTTGGACAATGACTAGGGTTAGGGCTTGGATTATGACTAGGGTTAGGGCTTGGACAATGACTAGGGTTAGGGCTTGGATAATGACTAGGGTTAGGGCTTGGACAATGACTAGGGTTAGGGCTTGGACAATGACTATAGTTAGTGCCTGGACAATGACTAGGGTTAGGGCTTGGACAATGAATAGGGTTAGGGCTTGTACAATGACTAGGGTTAGGGCTTGGATTATGACTATGGTTAGGGCCTTGACAATGACTAGGGCTTGGACAATGACTAGGGTTAGGGCTTGGACAATGACTAGAGTTAGGGCTTGGACAATGACTAGGGTTAGGGCCTGGAGAACGACTAGGGTTAGGGCTTGGACAATGACTAGGGTTAGGGCTTGGACAATGACTAGGGTTAGGGCTTGGACAATGACTAAGGTTAGGGCTTGGACAATGACTAGGGTTAAGGCCTGGACAATGACTAGGGTTGTGGCTGGACAATAACTAGGGTTAGGGCTTGGACAATGACTAGGGTTAGGGCTTGGACAATGACTAGGGTTAGGGCTTGGACCATGACTAGGGTTAGTGCTTGGACAATGACTAGGGTTAGGGCTTGGACAATGGCTAGGGTTAGGGCTTGGGCAATGACTAGGGTTAGGGCTTGGACAATGACTAGGGTTAGGGCTTGGACCATGACTATGGTTAGGGCCTGGACAATGACTAGGGTTAGGGCTTGGACAATGACTAGGGTTAGGGCTTGGACAATGACTAGGGTTAGGGCTAGGACCATGACTAGGGTTAGGGCTTGGACAATGACTAGGGTTAGGGCTTGGACAATGACTAGGGTTAGGGCTTGGACAATGACTAGGGTTAGGGCTTGGACAATGACTAGGGTTAGGGCTTGGACAATGACTATGGTTAGGGCTTGGACAATGACTTGGGTTATGGCTTGGACAATGACTATGGTTAGGGCTTGGACAATGACTAGGGTTAGGGCTTGGACAATGACTAGGGTTAGGGCTTGGACAATGACTAGGGTTAGGGCTTGGACAATGACTAGGGTTAGGGCTTGGACAATGACTAGGGTGAGGGCGTGGACAATGACTAGGGTTAGGGCTTGGACAATGACTAGGGTTAGGGCTTGGATTATGACTAGGGTTAGGGCTTGGACAATGACTAGGGTTAGGGCTTGGATAATGACTAGAGTTAGGGCTTGGACAATGACTAGGGTTAGGGCCTGGAGAATGACTAGGGTTAGGGCTTGGACAATGACTAGGGTTAGGGCTTGGACAATGACTAGGGTTAGGGCTTGGACCATGACTAGGGTTAGGGCTTGGACAATGACTAGGGTTAGGGCTTGGACAATGACTAGGGTTAGGGCTTGGACAATGACTAGGGTTAGGGCCTGGACAATGACTAGGGTTGTGGCTGGACAATAACTAGGGTTAGGGCTTGGACAATGACTAGGGTTAGGGCTTGGACAATGACTAGGGTTAGGGCTTGGACCATGACTATGGTTAGGGCTTGGACAATGACTAGGGTTAGGGCATGGACAATGGCTAGGGTTAGGGCTTGGGCAATGACTAGGGTTAGGGCTTGGACAACGACTAGGGTTAGGGCTTGGACCATGACTAGGGTTAGGGCCTGGACAATGACTAGGGTTAGGGCCTGGACAATGACTAGGGTTAGGGCCTGGACAATGACTAGGGTTAGGGCTTGGACAATGACTAGGGCTAGGACCATGACTAGGGTTAGGGCTTGGACAATGACTAGGGTTAGGGCTTGGACAATGACTAGGGTTAGGGCTTGGACAATGACTAGGGTTAGGGCTTGGACAATGACTAGGGTTAGGGCTTGGACAATGACTAGGGTTAGGGCTTGGACAATGACTATGGTTAGGGCTTGGACAATGACTTGGGTTATGGCTTGGACAATGACTAGGGTTAGGGCTTGGACAATGACTAGGGGAAGGGCTTGGACAATGACTAGGGTTAGGGCTTGTACAATGACTAGGGTTAGGGCTTGGAATACGAGTTAGGACTTAGTTGCACTAGACCTCCACACTCCTCACACAGGGCACAGAGTTTCACTAGACCTCCACACTCCTCACACAGGGCACAGAGTTTCACTAGACCTCCACATTCCTCACACAGGGCACAGAGTTTCACTAGACCTCCACACTCATCACACAGGGCACAGAGTTTCATTAGACCTCCACACTCATCACACAGTGCACACAGTTTCACTAGACCTCCACACTCCTCACACAGGGCACAGAGTTTCACTAGACCTCCACACTCCTCACCCAGGGTACAGAGTTTCACTAGACCTCCACACTCCTCACACAGGGCACAGAGTTTCACTAGACCTCCACACTCCTCACACAGGGCACAGAGTTTCATTAGACCTCCACACTCCTCACACAGGGCACAGAGTTTCACTAGACCTCCACACTCCTCACACAGGGCACAGAGTTTCACTAGACCTCCACAGTCCTCACACAGGGCACAGAGTTTCACTAGACCTCCACACTCCTCACACAAGGCACAGAGTTTCACTAGACCTCCACACTCCTCACACAGGGCACAGAGTTTCACTAGACCTCCACACTCCTCACACAGGGCACAGAGTTTTACTAGACCTCCACACTCCTCACACAGGGCACAGAGTTTCACTAGACCTCCACACTCCTCACACAGGGCACAGAGTTTCACTAGACCTCCACACTCCTCACACAGGGCACAGAGTTTCACTAGACCTCTACACTCCTCACACAGGGCACAGAGTTTCACTAGACCTCCACACTCCTCACACAGGGCACAGAGTTTCATTAGACCTCCACACTCCTCACACAGGGCACAGAGTTTCACTAGACCTCCACACTCCTCACACAGGGCACAGAGTTTCACTAGACCTCCACACTCCTCACACAGGGCACAGAGTTTCACTAGACCTCAACAGTCCTCACACAGGGCACAGAGTTTCACTAGACCTCCACACTCCTCACACAGGGCACAGAGTTTCACTAGACCTCCACACTCCTCACACAAGGCACAGAGTTTCACTAGACCTCCACACTCCTCACACAGGGCACAGAGTTTCACTAGACCTCCACAGTCCTCACACAGGGCACAGAGTTTCACTAGACCTCCACACTCCTCACACAGGGCACAGAGTTTCACTAGACCTCCACACTCCTCACACAAGGCACAGAGTTTCACTAGACCTCTACACTCCTCACACAGGGTACAGAGTTTCACTAGACCTCCACACTCCTCACACAGGGCACAGAGTTTCACTAGACCTCCACACTCCTCACACAGGGCACAGAGTTTCACGACACCTCCACACTCCTCACACAGGACACAGAGTTTCACTAGACCTCCACACTCCTCACACAGGGCACAGAGTTTTACTAGACCTCCACACTCCTCGCATAGGGCACAGAGTTTCACTAGACCTCCACACTCCTCACACAGGGCACAGAGTTTTACTAGACCTCCACACTCCTCGCATAGGGCACAGAGTTTCACTAGACCTCCACACTCCTCACACAGGGCACAGAGTTTCACTAGACCTCCACAGTCCTCACACAGGGCACAGAGTTTCACTAGACCTCCACACTCCTCACACAGGGCACAGAGTTTCACTAGACCTCCACACTCCTCACACAAGGCACAGAGTTTCACTAGACCTCTACACTCCTCACACAGGGTACAGAGTTTCACTAGACCTCCACACTCCTCACACAGGGCACAGAGTTTCACTAGACCTCCACACTCCTCACACAGGGCACAGAGTTTCACGACACCTCCACACTCCTCACACAGGACACAGAGTTTCACTAGACCTCCACACTCCTCACACAGGGCACAGAGTTTTACTAGACCTCCACACTCCTCGCATAGGGCACAGAGTTTCACTAGACCTCCACACTCCTCACACAGGGCACAGAGTTTTACTAGACCTCCACACTCCTCGCATAGGGCACAGAGTTTCACTAGACCTCCACACTCCTCACATAGGACAGAGAGAAGCCTGGCCATGCACCAGACTACATGACTGCCCCCCTCTAAGTTAGCCCTAGGAGGCAGTGGGAGCAGCAACTGTATGTGGTGGTTACTATTAGGAATAGAGCAATTGCTTTATGAGGTGATCTCAGATCTGTTCCATTTGTAGTGCCCACCATCACAAAGGAAGGGCAAATGTCCCTGCCAAATATGTCCTCCATTTTTTGTTTCCATGGGCTTGTGGTGACTTGAGAATCCCCTTCTTCAAGGAGAGGAGATGTCTTTGCTTCCACCATTCTGTCACTCCACAGAGACATGTGCTGGCCCCCACAAACATACTCCTAGATGTATTATTATATACAGAATCAGTGGGTGTGCAATATTTAGGGAATTTCACATCTCATTAGAATCAGTTCTCCTGGGTTGATAATTAGCAGTGTGTTGCTAAGCAACTAGAGGATGCAGAATTCCCCTTGCTCTAATGAGAAGAGCATTATAGTTGAGCCACTGCACCTTTTTTGGATTATCATTTTATTTTCTTGGATTTTTAATCCAGTAGTAAAGCTCTAGTGTGTGTCCCCATAGAGCTATGGCCACCTACTTCAACCCGAGTGTGGTGTTGGTCCAGTGTGTGTCCCCATAGAGCTATGGCCACCTACTTCAACCTGCCTCCACCCAGTGTGGTTGTTGGTCCAGTGTGGGTCCCCATAGAGCTATGGCCACCTACTTCAACCTGCCTCCACCCAGTGTGGTGTTGGTCCAGTGTGTGTCCCCATAGAGCTATGGCCACCTACTTCAACCTGCCTCCACCCAGTGTGGTGTTGGTCCAGTGTGTGTCCCCATAGAGCTATGGCCACCTACTTCAACCTGCCTCCACCCAGTGTGGTTGTTGGTCCAGTGTGGGTCCCCATAGAGCTATGGCCACCTACTTCAACCTGCCTCCACCCAGTGTGGTGTTGGTCCAGTGTGTGTCCCCATAGAGCTATGGCCACCTACTTCAACCTGCCTCCACCCAGTGTGGTGTTGGTCCAGTGTGTGTCCCCATAGAGCTATGGCCACCTACTTCAACCTGCCTCCACCCAGTGTGGTGTTGGTCCAGTGTGTGTCCCCATAGAGCTATGGCCACCTACTTCAACCTGCCTCCACCCAGTGTCTGCCTCCACCCAGTGTGGTGTTGGTCCAGTGTGTGTCCCCATAGAGCTATGGCCACCTCCTAGTTAGTGCCAGGGCAGTGCCTGGGGCTGTAGGAACTGCTGCTGGAGTGTTGTCTGGGAGGCCACACTAGGCCAGCCTCATAGAACATGTGGTTTACTAAAGAAGTTAGCATCCTTTGTTGTGGTACACTATTATTACCTAATTAGCACATCCATTATGCTGAGGTCAGGTATGCTAGTACACCAAACACTTGTAAGATTTCCACCTCACCTGACTCAGCTTCAGCATGGACCATCATTGAGCATGCGTGAGCATAGTGTGCTCCATGTGGGATAGCTCTGGTGCTGGTTGATGTGCGCAGGTGTGCAGACGTTCCAACCCCCAGAGATGAAAATTAGGGAACCTTCGCCTAAATTAGATTTTGCTTCAATTAGGTAGATTTCTCCCAATTCTTGTGTATAGCTATATAGTTATAGTTATAGGAAAAAATGTAAATACCTATTCACTTGAATAGAAGTCGCTCTGAAAGCTGCATTCACACCTAGTTAATTACACCACCGCTCTTGCACACGTGCAGTTGTTTATCATTAGCTTGTCTGCCGAGTTGATCAAGAAATCATTCCGTGCTTGTGGCATCACTGTGAAGGTGGACGGATCTGAAGATGGAGAAATTTAATGCCTCAAAAGTCGATATAGTAGCAGCTTTAGCTATCCCAGCCATTACACAAGCTACTCGCCAGCTGTTGGAAGGAAGTGGCAGCGGTGGAGAAGATCCATTTGCTTCCCTGGACGAAAAGGATGAAGAACAGATCGAACATAACGAACTCATTGTAGATAACATTATAGATAACGATAGCAATTCTCTAGCCAGCTAACTACTACCTACTACCTGCTCAATGTTTGAAATGAAACAATCACAACCACAATGACGCACACAAAAATTGCGTCAGCACAATAGCACACTGGCTTGGCACTGCGCAAGCGCATTGCTTGAAGATAGCAACTTGATTTGGCTGAAATAAATACAAGTCGCGACTTCTATTCGAGTGAATACGGTATTCATAAAAAGTGAATTATAATGATAAAATTCACTTCATCCAACTAGAATAAAATCAATGAAATATAACAGCAACAGCAGTATATATATATATATATATATATATATATATATATATATAGGTAGCAAAATCAATAGGAATAGTATATATATATATATATATATATAGGTAGCAAAATCAATAGGAATAGTATATCATCTACTCCGACAGCCAATCATCATTGAACAAGCGATCGGAATTCCTCTCAAAGTGTAGGCACAAGAACAAGTTTCTCCTCAAGAGCATTTGAATTACCACACTCATCAACACCCATTCATTAACGCCCATCCATAGACTTGCATCACCCCACTTGCCTGCCCCACCTCATATATGCCCACATGCCACCTCAGTTGCTCATTGTCCATGATGATTGATTAGCATGAAACTGCAGTAGGACTAGCCATCCCAGTACTTTTCTATATATATATATATAGGTAGCAAAATCAATAGGAATAGTATATATATATATATATATATATATATATAGGTAGCAAAATCAATAGGAATAGTATATATATATATATATATATATATATAGGTAGCAAAATCAATAGGAATAGTATATATATATATATATATATATAGGTAGCAAAATCAATAGGAATAGTATATATATATATATATATATATAAATATAGGTAGCAAAATCAATAGGAATAGTATATATATATATATATATATATATATATAGGTAGCAAAATCAATAGGAATAGTATATATATATATATATATATATATATATAGGTAGCAAAATCAATAGGAATAGTATATATATATATATATATATATATATATATAGGTAGCAAAATCAATAGGAATAGTATATATATATATATAGGTAGCAAAATCAATAGGAATAGTATATATATATATATATATATATATATAGGTAGCAAAATCAATAGGAATAGTATATATATATATATATATATATATAGGTAGCAAAATCAATAGGAATAGTATATATATATATATATATATATATATATAGGTAGCAAAATCAATAGGAATAGTATATATATATATATATATATATAGGTAGCAAAATCAATAGGAATAGTATATATATATATATATATATATAGGTAGCAAAATCAATAGGAATAGTATATATATATATATATATATATAGGTAGCAAAATCAATAGGAATAGTATATATATATATATATATATATATATAGGTAGCAAAATCAATAGGAATAGTGTGTATATATATATATATATATATATACTTAGAAGGTAGTTTGCTGAGAAGGCTACAAATAGTGCTCAATGCTGTATTAAGGCAGAGCTATTAACTGCCTCACCACATCTATAGTTTATAAAGCCTCCGTCTCCACCGACCATGATGAAAAACACTACACAGGGCTCACAGATACAACTTTCAAGGCACGCTACACAAACCATAAGTTCTCCTTCAACCACGAAAATATGAGAAACACCACAGAACTCTCCAAATACATATGGAAACTTAAAGACAGCAAAACCAGACACAACATAAAATGGGCCATTATCGACAGAGCAGCATCGTATTCCACCATATCGAAACGTTGCAACCTGTGCATTGCTGAAAAACTCCACATCATCTACTCCGACAGCCAATCATCATTGAACAAGCGATCGGAATTCCTCTCAAAGTGTAGGCACAAGAACAAGTTTCTCCTCAAGAGCATTTGAATTACCACACTCATCAACACCCATTCATTAACGCCCATCCATAGACTTGCATCACCCCACTTGCCTGCCCCACCTCATATATGCCCACATGCCACCTCAGTTGCTCATTGTCCATGATGATTGCATTAGCATGAAACTGCAGTAGGACTAGCCATCCCAGTACTTTTCTATATATATATATATATATATATAGGTAGCAAAATCAATAGGAATAGTATATATATATATATAGGTAGCAAAATCAATAGGAATAGTATATATATATATATATATATATATATATATATATATAGAAAAGTACTGGGATGGCTAGTCCTACTGCAGTTTCATGCTAATGCAATCATCAGGGACAATGAGCAACTGAGGTGGCATGTGGGCATATATGAGGTGGGGCAGGCAAGTGGGGTGATGCAAGTCTATGGATGGGCGTTAATGAATGGGTGTTGATGAGTGTGGTAATTCAAATGCTCTTGAGGAGAAACTTGTTCTTGTGCCTACACTTTGAGAGGAATTCCGATCGCTTGTTCAATGATGATTGGCTGTCGGAGTAGATGATGTGGAGTTTTTCAGCAATGCACAGGTTGCAACGTTTCGATATGGTGGAATACGATGCTGCTCTGTCGATAATGGCCCATTTTATGTTGTGTCTGGTTTTGCTGTCTTTAAGTTTCCGTATGTATTTGGAGAGTTCTGTGGTGTTTCTCATATTTTCGTGGTTGAAGGAGAACTTGTGGTTTGTGTAGCGTGCCTTGAAAGTTGTATCTGTGAGCCCTATGTAGTGTCTTTCATCATGGTCGGTGGAGACGGAGGCTTTATAAACTATAGATGTGGTGAGGCAGTGCCCATCCAGCGGGCAATCTTTCTTATTTCGGCAGCTGCATGACTTGCTTGGCTCTTGTTGTAGGTTGGTAGGTTTGTTTATTGTTTTGTTGTGAGACATAATTATGCTGTTCATGTTTCTGCAGCAAGAGTAGCTGACCTTGACATTGTTGGCATTGAATATTTTGTGCAGCTCGTTGCCCTTGGGGAAGTGGGACTTGACGAGGTTGAGGAAGGATTTGCCGATGTTGGTGGCTACATTTTTGCTGAAGGGTGGGCTGTACCATATTATCTGCCTAGCCATCCCAGTACTTTTCTATATTTAATAGCTCTGCCTTAATACAGCATTGAGCACTATTTGTAGCCTTCTCAGCAAACTACCTTCTAAGTATATATATATATATATATATATATAGGTAGCAAAATCAATAGGAATAGTATATATGTATATATATATATATATATATATATAGGTAGCAAAATCAATAGGAATAGTATATATATATATAGGTAGCAAAATCAATAGGAATAGTATATATATACATGTATAACGGAACAGCAACATTGGCTCAACTCGGCATAAGAGCCGATCAGAAAGGGATATTTACTCACCCAATCTTTGCTCTATCTTGTTTTTTATATTTCTTCTTTCTTTGTTTAAAGGAAGAGACACTACTAACACTAACACTAACAGCTGATTTCTAATTCCGTTTCTTCCTCGCTACTTGAACTTCCGCTTTCTCTTAGTCTCTTAGTGCCATTTTTGATTTCCTCCAGGGTTCAAAGTCCGCATACAACTGCCACGGTCGCGGTGATTGTGAGGAAAGAACAGCAGTCTGTAGGATTTGTGATAGTCTATAAATTTGTGGATTTCTGTTAGCTGCTAGTCTCTGGATTTTTAAAAATCGGGAGAATTTTATGAAAATCGGGAGATCGGGAGATTGGGTCCAAATTCGGGAGACTCCCCCAAAAATCGGAAGGGTTGGAACGTCTGTGTGTGTCTAGTGAATAATCTTCTAGTGAGGGCATGGTGGGTGTGTCTAGTGAATAATCTTCTAGTGAGGGCATGATGGGTGTGTCCAGTGAATAATCTTCTAGTGAGGGCATGGTGGGTGTGTCTAGTGAATAATCTTCTAGTGAGGGCATGATGGGTGTGTCTAGTGAATAATATTCTAGTGAGGGCATGGTGGGTGTGTCTAGTGAATAATCTTCTAGTGAGGGCATGATGGGTGTGTCTAGTGAATAATCTTCTAGTGAGGGCATGATGGGTGTGTCTAGTGAATAATCTACTAGTGAGGGCATGATGGGTGTGTCTAGTGAATAATCTTCTAGTGAGGGCATGGTGGGTGTGTCTAGTGAATAATCTACTAGTGAGGGCATGGTGGGTGTGTCTAGTGACTAATCTTCTAGTGAGGGCATGATGGGTGTGTCTAGTGAATAATATTCTAGTGAGGGCATGGTGGGTGTGTCTAGTGACTAATCTTCTAGTGAGGGCATGATGGGTGTGTCTAGTGAATAATCTTCTAGTGAGGGCATGATGGGTTTGTCTAGTGAATAATCTTCTAGTGAGGGCATGGTGGGTGTGTCTAGTGAATAATATTCTAGTGAGGGCATGGTGGGTGTGTCTAGTGACTAATCTTCTAGTGAGGGCATGATGGGTGTGTCTAGTGAATAATCTTCTAGTGAGGGCATGGTGGGTTTGTCTAGTGAATAATCTTCTAGTGAGGGCATGGTGGGTGTGTCTAGTGAATAATCTTCGAGGGCATGGTGGGTGTGTCTAGTGACTAATCTTCTAGTGAGGGCATGATGGGTGTGTCTAGTGAATAATCTTCTAGTGAGGGCATGGTGGGTGTGTCTAGTGAATAATCTTCTAGTGAGGGCATGGTGGGTGTGTCTAGTGAATAATCTTCTAGTGAGGGCATGGTGGGTGTGTCTAGTGAATAATCTTCTAGTGAGGGCATGATGGGTGTGTCTAGTGAATAATCTACTAGTGAGGGCATGGTGGGTGTGTCTAGTGAATAATCTTCTAGTGAGGGCATGATGGGTGTGTCTAGTGAATAATCTACTAGTGAGGGCATGGTGGGTGTGTCTAGTGAATAATCTTCTAGTGAGGGCATGATGGGTGTGTCTAGTGAATAATCTTCTAGTGAGGGCATGGTGGGTGTGTCTAGTGAATAATCTTCTGGTGAGGGCATGATGGGTGTGTCTAGTGAATAATCTTCTAGTGAAGGCATGATGGGTGTGTCTAGTGAATAATCTTCTAGTGAGGGCATGGTGGGTGTGTCTAGTGAATAATCTTCTAGTGAGGGCATGATGGGTGTGTCTAGTGAATAATCTTCTAGTGAGGGCATGATGGGTGTGTCTAGTGAATAATCTTCTAGTTAGGGCATGATGGGTGTGTCTAGTGAATAATCTTCTAGTGAGGGCATGGTGGGTGTGTCTAGTGAATAATCTTCTAGTGAGGGCATGGTAGGTGTGTCTAGTGAATAATCTTCTAGTGAGGGCATGATGGGTGTGTCTAGTGAATAATCTTCTAGTGAGGGCATGATGGGTGTGTCTAGTGAATAATCTTCTAGTGAGGGCATGATGGGTGTGTCTAGTGAATAATCTTCTAGTGAGGGCATGATGGGTGTGTCTAGTGAATAATCTTCTAGTGAGGGCATGATGGGTGTGTCTAGTGAATAATCTTCTAGTGAGGGCATGGTGGGTGTGTCTAGTGAATAATCTTCTAGTGAGGGCATGATGGGTGTGTCTAGTGAATAATCTTCTAGTGAGGGCATGGTGGGTGTGTCTAGTGAATAATCTTCTAGTGAGGGCATGATGGGTGTGTCTAGTGAATAATCTTCTAGTGAGGGCATGATGGGTGTGTCTAGTGAATAATCTTCTAGTGAGGGCATGATGGGTGTGTCTAGTGAATAATCTTCTAGTGAGGGCATGGTGGGTGTGTCTAGTGAATAATCTTCTAGTGAGGGCATGATGGGTGTGTCTAGTGAATAATCTTCTAGTGAGGGCATGATGGGTGTGTCTAGTGAATAATCTTCTAGTGAGGGCATGGTGGATGTGTCTAGTGAATAATCTTCTAGTGAGGGCATGATGGGTGTGTCTAGTGAATAATCTTCTAGTGAGGGCATGGTGGGTGTATCTAGTGAATAATCTTCTAGTGAGGGCATGGTGGGTGTGTCTAGTGAATAATCTTCTAGTGAGGGCATGATGGGTGTGTCTAGTGAATAATCTTCTAGTGAGGGCATGATGGGTGTGTCTAGTGAATAATCTTCTAGTGAGGGCATGATGGGTGTGTCTAGTGAATAATCTTCTAGTGAGGGCATGATGGGTGTGTCTAGTGAATAATCTTCTAGTGAGGGCATGATGGGTGTGTCTAGTGAATAATCTTCTAGTGAGGACATGATGGGTGTGTCTAGTGAATAATCTTCTAGTGAGGGCATGATGGGTGTGTCTAGTGAATAATCTTCTAGTGAGGGCATGATGGGTGTGTCTAGTGAATAATCTTCTAGTGAGGGCATGATGGGTGTGTCTAGTGAATAATCTTCTAGTGAGGGCATGGTGGGTGTGTCTAGTGAATAATCTTCTAGTGAGGGCATGGTGGGTGTGTCTAGTGAATAATCTTCTAGTGAGGGTATGATGGGTGTGTCTAGTGAATAATCTGTGAGGGCATGATGGGTGTGTCTAGTGAATAATCTTCTAGTGAGGGCATGATGGGTGTGTCTAGTGAATAATCTTCTAGTGAGGGCATGATGGGTGTGTCTAGTGAATACTCTTCTAGTGAGGGCATGATGGGTGTGTCTAGTGAATAATCTTCTAGTGAGGGCATGATGGGTGTGTCTAGTGAATAATCTTCTAGTGAGGGCATGATGGGTGTGTCTAGTGAATAATCTTCTAGTGAGGGCATGATGGGTGTGTCTAGTGAATAATCTTCTAGTGAGGGCATGATGGGTGTGTCCAGTGAATAATCTTCTAGTGAGGGCATGATGGGTGTGTCTAGTGAATAATCTTCTAGTGAAGGCATGATGGGTGTGTCTAGTGAATAATCTTCTAGTGAGGGCATGATGGGTGTGTCTAGTGAATAATCTTCTAGTGAGGGCATGATGGGTGTGTCTAGTGAATAATCTTCTAGTGAGGGCATGATGGGTGTGTCTAGTGAATAATCTTCTAGTGAGGGCATGATGGGTGTGTCTAGTGAATAATCTTCTAGTGAGTGTATGATGGGTGTGTCTAGTGAATAATCTTCTAGTGAGGGCATGATGGGTGTGTCTAGTAAATAATCTTCTCGTGAGGGTATGATGGGTGTGTCTAGTGAATAATCTTCTAGTGAGGGCATGATGGGTGTGTCTAGTGAATAATCTTCTAGTGAGGGCATGGTGGGTGTGTCTAGTGAATAATCTTCTAGTGAGTGTATGATGGATGTGTCTAGTGAATAATCTTCTAGTGAGGGCATGATGGGTGTGTCTAGTGAATAATCTTCTAGTGAGGGCATGATGGGTGTGTCTAGTGAATAATCTTCTAGTGAGGGCATGATGGGTGTGTCTAGTGAATAATCTTCTAGTGAGGGCATGATGGGTGTGTCTAGTGAATAATCTTCTAGTGAGTGTATGATGGATGTGTCTAGTGAATAATCTTCTAGTGAGTGCATGATGGGTGTGTCTAGTGAATAATCTTCTAGTGAGGGCATGATGGGTGTGTCTAGTGAATAATCTTCTAGTTAGGGCATGATGGGTGTGTCTAGTGAATAATCTTCTAGTGAGGGCATGGTGGGTGTGTCTAGTGAATAATCTTCTAGTGAAGGCATGGTGGGTGTGTCTAACGAATAATCTTCTAGTGAGGGCATGATGGGTGTGTCTAGTGAATAATCTTCTAGTGAGGGCATGATGGGTGTGTCTAGTGAATAATCTTCTAGTGAGGGCATGGTGGGTGTGTCTAGTGAATAATCTTCTAGTGAGGGTATGATGGGTGTGTCTAGTGAATAATCTTCTAGTGAGGGCATGATGGGTGTATCTAGTGAATAATCTTCTAGTGAGGGCATGGTGGGTGTGTCTAGTGAATAATCTTCTAGTGAAGGCATGATGGGTGTGTCTAGTGAATAATCTTCTAGTGAGGGCATGATGGGTGTGTCTAGTGAATAATCTTCTAGTGAGGGCATGATGGGTGTGTCTAGTGAATAATCTTCTAGTGAGGGCATGGTGGGTGTGTCTAGTGAATAATCTTCTAGTGAGGGCATGATGGGTGTGTCTAGTAAATAATCTTCTCGTGAGGGTATGATGGGTGTGTCTAGTGAATAATCTTCTAGTGAGGGCATGGTGGGTGTGTCTAGTGAATAATCTTCTAGTGAGGGCATGATGGGTGTGTCTAGTGAATAATCTTCTAGTGAGGGCATGGTGGGTGTGTCTAGTGAATAATCTTCTAGTGAGTGTATGATGGATGTGTCTAGTGAATAATCTTCTAGTTAGGGCATGATGGGTGTGTCTAGTGAATAATCTTCTAGTGAGGGCATGATGGGTGTGTCTAGTGAATAATCTTCTAGTGAGGGCATGATGGGTGTGTCTAGTGAATAATCTTCTAGTGAGGGCATGGTGGGTGTGTCTAGTGAATAATCTTCTAGTGAGGGCATGATGGGTGTGTCTAGTGAATAATCTTCTAGTGAGGGCATGATGGGTGTGTCTAGTGAATACTCTTCTAGTGAGGGCATGATGGGTGTGTCTAGTGAATAATCTTCTAGTGAGGGCATGGTGGGTGTGTCTAGTGAATAATCTTCTAGTGAGGGCATGGTGGGTGTGTCTAGTGAATAATCTTCTAGTGAGGGCATGATGGGTGTGTCTAGTGAATAATCTTCTAGTGAGGGCATGATGGGTGTGTCTAGTGAATAATCTTCTAGTGAGGGCATGATGGGTGTGTCTAGTGAATAATCTTCTAGTGAGGGCATGATGGGTGTGTCTAGTGAATAATCTTCTAGTGAGGGCATGGTGGGTGTGTCTAGTGAATACTCTTCTAGTGAGGACATGATGGGTGTGTCTAGTGAATAATCTTCTAGTGAGGGCATGATGGGTGTGTCTAGTGAATAATCTTCTAGTGAGGGCATGGTGGGTGTGTCTAGTGAATAATCTTCTAGTGAGGGCATGATGGGTGTGTCTAGTGAATACTCTTCTAGTGAGGGCATGATGGGTGTGTCTAGTGAATAATCTTCTAGTGAGGGCATGATGGGTGTGTCTAGTGAATAATCTTCTAGTGAGGGCATGATGGGTGTGTCTAGTGAATAATCTTCTAGTGAGGGCATGATGGGTGTGTCTAGTAAATAATCTTCTCGTGAGGGTATGATGGGTGTGTCTAGTGAATAATCTTCTAGTGAGGGCATGGTGGGTGTGTCTAGTGAATAATCTTCTAGTGAGGGCATGATGGGTGTGTCTAGTGAATAATCTTCTAGTGAGGGCATGATGGGTGTGTCTAGTGAATAATCTTCTAGTGAGGGCATGATGGGTGTGTCTAGTGAATAATCTTCTAGTGAGGGCATGGTGGGTGTGTCTAGTGAATAATCTTCTAGTGAGGGCATGATGGGTGTGTCTAGTGAATAATCTTCTAGTGAGGGCATGGTGGGTGTGTCTAGTGAATAATCTTCTAGTGAGGGCATGGTGGGTGTGTCTAGTGAATAATCTTCTAGTGAGGGCATGGTGGGTGTGTCTAGTGAATAATCTTCTAGTGAGGGCATGATGGGTGTGTCTAGTGAATAATCTTCTAGTGAGGGCATGATGGGTGTGTCTAGTGAATAATCTTCTAGTGAGGGCATGGTGGGTGTGTCTAGTGAATAATCTTCTAGTGAGGGCATGGTGGGTGTGTCTAGTGAATAATCTTCTAGTGAGGGCATGGTGGGTGTGTCTAGTGAATAATCTTCTTGTGAGGGCATGATGGGTGTGTCTAGTGAATAATCTTCTAGTGAGGGCATGATGGGTGTGTCTAGTGAATAATCTTCTAGTGAGGGCATGATGGGTGTGTCTAGTGAATAATCTTCTAGTGAGGGCAAGGTGGGTGTGTCTAGTGAATAATCTTCTAGTGAGGGCATGATGGGTGTGTCTAGTGAATAATCTTCTAGTGAGGGCATGATGGGTGTGTCTAGTGAATAATCTTCTAGTGAGGGCATGGTGGGTGTGTCTAGTGAATAATCTTCTAGTGAGGGCATGGTGGGTGTGTCTAGTGAATAATCTTCTAGTGAGGGCATGGTGGGTGTGTCTAGTGAATAATCTTCTAGTGAGGGCATGGTGGGTGTGTCTAGTGAATAATCTTCTAGTGAGGGCATGGTGGGTGTGTCTAGTGAATAATCTTCTAGTGAGGGCATGATGGGTGTGTCTAGTGAATAATCTTCTAGTGAGGGCATGGTGGGTGTGTCTAGTGAATAATCTTCTATTGAGGGCATGATGGGTGTGTCTAGTGAATAATCTTCTAGTGAGGGCATGATGGGTGTGTCTAGTGAATAATCTTCTAGTGAGGGCATGATGGGTGTGTCTAGTGAATAATCTTCTAGTGAGGGCAAGGTGGGTGTGTCTAGTGAATAATCTTCTATTGAGGGCATGATGGGTGTGTCTAGTGAATAATCTTCTAGTGAGGGCATGGTGGGTGTGTCTAGTGAATAATCTTCTAGTGAGGGCATGATGGGTGTGTCTAGTGAATAATCTTCTAGTGAGGGCATGATGGGTGTGTCTAGTGAATAATCTTCTAGTGAGGGTATGATGGGTGTGGCTAGTGAATAATCTTCTAGTGAGGGCATGATGGGTGTGTCTAGTGAATAATCTTCTAGTGAGGGCATGATGGGTGTGTCTAGTGAATAATCTTCTAGTGAGGGCATGATGGGTGTGTCTAGTGAATAATCTTCTAGTGAGGGCATGATGGGTGTGTCTAGTGAATAATCTTCTAGTGAGGGTATGATGGGTGTGGCTAGTGAATAATCTTCTAGTGAGGGCATGATGGGTGTGTCTAGTGAATAATCTTCTAGTGAGGGCATGATGGGTGTGTCTAGTGAATAATCTTCTAGTGAGGGCATGATGGGTGTGTCTAGTGAATAATCTTCTAGTGAGGGCATGATGGGTGTGTCTAGTGAATAATCTTCTAGTGAGGGCATGATGGGTGTGTCTAGTGAATAATCTTCTAGTGAGGGCATGATGGGTGTGTCTAGTGAATAATCTTCTAGTGAGGGCATGATGGGTGTGTCTAGTGAATAATCTTCTAGTGAGGGCATGATGGGTGTGTCTAGTGAATAATCTTCTAGTGAGGGCATGATGGGTGTGTCTAGTGAATAATCTTCTAGTGAGGGCATGATGGGTGTGTCTAGTGAATAATCTTCTAGTGAGGGCATGGTGGGTGTGTCTAGTGAATAATATTCTAGTGAGGGCATGGTGGGTGTGTCTAGTGAATAATCTTCTTGTGAGGGCATGGTGGGTGTGTCTAGTGAATAATCTTCTAGTGAGGGCATGATGGGTGTGTCTAGTGAATAATCTTCTAGTGAGGGCATGATGGGTGTGTCTAGTGAATAATCTTCTAGTAAGGGCATGATGGGTGTGTCTAGTGAATAATCTTCTAGTGAGGGCATGGTGGGTGTGTCTAGTGAATAATCTTCTAGTGAGGGCATGGTGGGTGTGTCTAGTGAATAATCTTCTAGTGAGGGCATGATGGGTGTGTCTAGTGAATAATCTTCTAGTGAGGGCATGATGGGTGTGTCTAGTGAATAATCTTCTAGTGAGGGCATGATGGGTGTGTCTAGTGAATAATCTTCTAGTGAGGGCATGGTGGGTGTGTCTAGTGAATAATCTTCTAGTGAGGGCATGATGGGTGTGTCTAGTGAATAATCTTCTAGTGAGGGCATGATGGGTGTGTCTAGTGAATAATCTTCTAGTGAGGGCATGATGGGTGTGTCTAGTGAATAATCTTCTAGTAAGGGCATGATGGGTGTGTCTAGTGAATAATCTTCTAGTGAGGGCATGATGGGTGTGTCTAGTGAATAATCTTCTAGTGAGGGCATGATGGGTGTGTCTAGTGAATAATCTTCTAGTGAGGGCATGATGGGTGTGTCTAGTGAATAATCTTCTAGTGAGGGCATGATGGGTGTGTCTAGTGAATAATCTTCTAGTGAGGGCATGATGGGTGTGTCTAGTGAATAATCTTCTCGTGAGGGCATGATGGGTGTGTCTAGTGAATAATCTTCTAGTGAGGGCATGATGGGTGTGTCTAGTGAATAATCTTCTAGTGAGGGCATGATGGGTGTGTCTAGTGAATAATCTTCTAGTGAGGGCATGATGGGTGTGTCTAGTGAATAATCTTCTAGTGAGGGCATGGTGTGTGTGTCTAGTGAATAATCTTCTAGTGAGGGCATGGTGGGTGTGTCTAGTTAATAATCTTCTAGTGAGGGCATGATGGGTGTGTCTAGTGAATAATCTTCTAGTGAGGGCATGATGGGTGTGTCTAGTGAATAATCTTCTAGTGAGGGCATGATGGGTGTGTCTAGTGAATAATCTTCTAGTGAGGGCATGATGGGTGTGTCTAGTGAATAATCTTCTAGTGAGGGCATGATGGGTGTGTCTAGTGAATAATCTTCTAGTGAGGGCATGGTGTGTGTGTCTAGTGAATAATCTTCTAGTGAGGGCATGGTGGGTGTGTCTAGTGAACTAGTGAGGGCATGATGGGTGTGTCTAGTGAATAATCTTCTAGTGAGGGCATGGTGGGTGTGTCTAGTGAATAATCTTCTAGTGAGGGCATGGTGGGTGTGTCTAGTGAATAATCTTCTAGTTAGGGCATGATGGGTGTGTCTAGTGAATAATCTTCTAGTGAGGGCATGATGGATGTGTCTAGTGAATAATCTTCTAGTGAGGGCATGATGGGTGTGTCTAGTGAATAATCTTCTAGTGAGGGCATGATGGGTGTGTCTAGTGAATAATCTTCTAGTGAGGGCATGATGGGTGTGTCTAGTGAATAATCTTCTAGTGAGGGCATGGTGGGTGTGTCTAGTGAATAATCTTCTAGTTAGGGCATGATGGGTGTGTCTAGTGAATAATCTTCTAGTGAGGGCATGGTGGGTGTGTCTAGTGAATAATCTTCTAGTGAGGGCATGGTGGGTGTGTCTAGTGAATAATCTTCTAGTGAGGGCATGATGGATGTGTCTAGTGAATAATCTTCTAGTGAGGGCATGATGGGTGTGTCTAGTGAATAATCTTCTAGTGAGGGCATGGTGGGTGTGTCTAGTGAATAATCTTCTAGTGAGGGCATGGTGGGTGTGTCTAGTGAATAATCTTCTAGTGAGGGCATGATGGGTGTGTCTAGTGAATAATCTTCTAGTGAGGGCATGATGGGTGTGTCTAGTGAATAATCTTCTAGTGAGGGCATGATGGGTGTGTCTAGTGAATAATCTTCTAGTGAGGGCATGATGGGTGTGTCTAGTGAATAATCTTCTAGTGAGGGCATGATGGGTGTGTCTAGTGAATAATCTTCTAGTGAGGGCATGATGGGTGTGTCTAGTGAATAATCTTCTAGTGAGGGCATGATGGGTGTGTCTAGTGAATAATCTTCTAGTGAGGGCATGGTGGGTGTGTCTAGTGAATAATCTTCTAGTGAGGGCATGATGGGTGTATCTAGTGAATAATCTTCTAGTGAGGGCATGATGGGTGTGTCTAGTGAATAATCTTCTAGTGAGGGCATGATGGGTGTGTCTAGTGAATAATCTTCTAGTGAGGGCATGATGGGTGTGTCTAGTGAATAATCTTCTAGTGAGGGCATGATGGGTGTGTCTAGTGAATAATCTTGTAGTGAGGGCATGATGGGTGTCTGTGGGTCAGAGTTCATGGAGCTCTCTCGTGTGTGGGAGTGGCAGCATTCCAGTGTTCTGTGTTCAGGAGTGGGTGGAGCTTCGCTGTGGGTGATTGTAGGTGTGGTAAACATAGCCATCTGAAGGATGAACTCTGTACTGTACATTGGATCTGATGGTGTTGAGCTCCTCTCCTGCATGAATACAGGGCTAGGGCTAGGGCTAGGGATGGACTATGACTAGGGCTAGGGATGGACTATGACTGTTATTAGGGCTTGGACAATGACTGGGGTTAGCATAAAAGATAGGTCTCTCTGTGCGCTCTCTCTTGATGCTAAAAATGTTGCATAGGTATAGCTCCATAGATTCTGCACACTTCACTGTATGGACTTGATATACATGTATAGCTCAAAATCTTGATAGGTCTCTCTGTGTGCTGTCTCTTGATACTAAAAACTGTTGCATACATGTATAGCAGCTAAAGTTACAAGCAGTCAAAATTGTGTTCAAAACCTGAATGTCTATGTAGCTCCTAATTTGGAAGCACTTGATAATTGAAATACATGTACTGTAGTATACATTACTAGAGGAAGCTACTCTACTATGTGAGTGTTTTAATTAGGCACTAATGGCTATGTGGTGTGTGTGTGCATGCATGTGTGTGTGTGTTAGAGATATGTAGAGGGCTCCACTGGTGTCCCAATACAACTATGTATATTGTTACAAATACATTCCAGGCCAACCCTGTGTGCTTGAGGAGACATCCACACCAGCTCCCTGTGGCCCCATAAATCATGATGACCTCATCTCTACACTAGCATGCAACATTGAGCAGTGGAGCAGGAGACATGAATCAATGGCTGCATACTCCATCATGAGCTTCTTGTGTGGTGAGTGTGTGTGTGTGTGTGTTCACAGGTTGTATGGGGCAGTAGCTATTGGTGCACTCACCCTGAAAACTGTGGGCGACCATGAAAGTGCATATCTTTGCACACATTCACAGTGTTGCCATAATTTTTTTGGTAATTTCCAAATTACTCGCCTGTCTTATCAAAAAAAATTGGCAACAGAAAATCCAAACAAAATCCAAACAAAATCCAAACAAAATGCAAGCTACAATTTCATGATAAATAACATACTAAAGTATGTTCATAGCATTTACACATGTCTTTTAATAGTTCGGTGTTCAGTTTAAATTCATAGCATTTTTTAGGAACATTGAATTGCACTGTTAAAAGTGAATTTAATTCCTAGTCTGTTTCTGTGCTTGGTTTTGTTGAGACCAATGTGTGGCTGAATAAACATTCGGTATCAGCATTGCCATGGGGTACAACTAGAATGGCTTTTGCCAGTTTTGCCAATGTGGAGTAGCGATACTCAGTTTCCAAGCAGTCTTTGATTTGGCTGATTGCATGCCAATACTTATCCACCTCTGACCTCTGTGATGGCCGTGACTTTAGGAGGTGACCACATCATAACACAGGACTGTGCAGGATGCCAGTCCAAGTGGCCACATGAATATTCCTACAGACCAGGTGACCACAAAATGACCACACTCAGCTAATACCACAGAGAGTGGTTTTGAAATAGGCTGCACATGGTCTGATATGCATGAAATGTCTAATAATTTTCTTATGATGAAAAATCCAAACAGAAAGTTTAAGGGTCAACAGTTTGGATAAAATCCAACACCATGGCAACACTGCATTGCTGTGCTAGTGATTGATGTGCCACCTGCAGCCAGTGTAGAGTGCTTGCTGAGGGCAGTTTAGTTTGGCCCTACATGGTCATGTATTGGAGCTGCAGGTTGCCATGTGAAGTGGAGCCAGCCCTCACCTCTTGCTAGTAGCTACTTGCCATGTATGCTACAATGGTTGACAATAATGAGCTGAAGCTTGAAATGCAGTTAGTATAATAGTGAAGGTAGTGAATGGCGAAGGACAAAGATTAGAATATAGTGGACTACTCCACATGGAGAATGACTAGGGTTAGGGCTTGGACCATGACTAGGGTTAGGGCTTGGACCATGACTAGGGTTAGGGCTTGGATAATGACTAGGGTTAGGGCTTGGATAATGACTAGGGTTAGGACCTGGAGAATGACTAGGGTTAGGACCTGGAGAATGACTAGGGTTAGGGCTTGGACAATGACTAGGGTTAGGGCTTGGATAATGACTAGGGTTAGGACCTGGAGAATGACTAGGGTTAGGACCCTGGAGAATGACTAGGGTTAGGACCTGGAGAATGACTAGGGTTAGGGCTTGGACAATGACTAGGGTTAGGGCTTGGACAATGACTAGGGTTAGGGCTTGGACAATGACTAGGGTTAGGGCCTGGACAATGACTAGGGTTAGGACCTGGAGAATGACTAGGGTTAGGGCTTGACTAGGGTAAGGGCCTGGACAATGACTAGGGTTAGGACCTGGAGAATGACTAGGGTTAGGGCTTGGACAATGACTAGGGTTAGGGCTTGGATATTGACTAGGGTTAGGGCTTGGACAATGACTAGGGTTAGGGCCTGGACAATGACTAGGGTTAGGACCTGGAGAATGACTAGGGTTAGGGCTTGACTAGGGTTAGGGCCTGGACAATGACTAGGGTTAGGACCTGGAGAATGACTAGGGTTAGGGCTTGGACAATGACTAGGGTTAGGCTTGGATAATGACTAGGGTTAGGGCTTGGACAATGACTATAGTTAGTGCCTGGACAATGACTAGGGTTAGGGCTTGGACAATGAGTAGGGTTAGGGCTTGTACAATGACTAGGGTTAGGGCTTGGATTATGACTAGGGTTAGGGCCTTGACAATGACTAGGGCTTGGACAATGACTAGGGTTAGGGCTTGGACAATGACTAGAGTTAGGGCTTGGACAATGACTAGGGTTAGGGCCTGGAGAATGACTAGGGTTAGGGCTTGGACAATGACTAGGGTTAGGGCTTGGACAATGACTAGGGTTAGGGCTTGGACCATGACTAGGGTTAGGGCTTGGACAATGACTAGGGTTAGGGCTTGGACAATGACTAGGGTTAGGGCTTGGACAATGACTAGGGTTAGGGCCTGGACAATGACTAGGGTTGTGGCTGGACAATAACTAGGGTTAGGGCTTGGACAATGACTAGGGTTAGGGCTTGGACAATGACTAGGGTTAGGGCTTGGACCATGACTAGGGTTAGGGCTTGGACAATGACTAGGGTTAGGGCTTGGACAATGGCTAGGGTTAGGGCTTGGGCAATGACTAGGGTTAGGGCTTGGACAATGACTAGGGTTAGGGCTTGGACCATGACTAGGGTTAGGGCCTGGACAATGACTAGGGTTAGGGCTTGGACAATGACTAGGGTTAGGGCTTGGACAATGACTAGGGTTAGGGCTAGGACCATGACTAGGGTTAGGGCTTGGACAATGACTAGGGTTAGGGCTTGGACAATGACTAGGGTTAGGGCTTGGACAATGACTAGGGTTAGGGCTTGGACAATGACTAGGGTTAGGGCTTGGACAATGACTATGGTTAGGGCTTGGACAATGACTTGGGTTATGGCTTGGACAATGACTAGGGTTAGGGCTTGGACAATGACTAGGGTTAGGGCTTGGACAATGACTAGGGTTAGGGCTTGGACAATGGCTAGGGTTAGGGCTTGGGCAATGACTAGGGTTAGGGCTTGGACAACGACTAGGGTTAGGGCTTGGACCATGACTAGGGTTAGGGCCTGGACAATGACTAGGGTTAGGGCCTGGACAATGACTAGGGTTAGGGCTTGGACAATGACTAGGGTTAGGGCTAGGACCATCTTGGACGATGACTAGGGTTAGGGCTTGGACAATGACTAGGGTTAGGGCTTTGACAATGACTAGGGTTAGGGCTTGGACAATGACTAGGGTTAGGGCTTGGACAATGACTATGGTTAGGGCTTGGACAATGACTTGGGTTATGGCTTGGACAATGACTAGGGTTAGGGCTTGGACAATGACTAGGGTTAGGGCTTGGACAATGACTAGGGTTAGGGCTTGGACAATGACTAGGGTTAGGGATTGGAATACGAGTTAGGACTTAGTTGCACTAGACCTCCACACTCCCCACACAGGGCACAGAGTTTCACTAGACCTCCACACTCCTCACACAGGGCACAGAGTTTCACTAGACCTCCACACTCCTCACACAGTGCACAGAGTTTCACTAGACCTCCACACTCCTCACACAGGGCACAGAGTTTCATTAGACCTCCACACACCTCACACAGGGCACAGAGTTTAACTAGACCTCCACACTCCTCACACAGGGCACAGAGTTTCACTAGACCTCCACACTCCTCACACAGGGCACAGAGTTTCACTAGACCTCCACACTCCTCACCCAGGGCACAGTGTTTCACTAGACCTCCACACTCCTCACACAGGGCACAGAGTTTCACTAGACCTCCACACTCCTCACACAGGGCACAGAGTTTCATTAGACCTCCACACTCCTCACACAGGGCACAGAGTTTAACTAGACCTCCACACTCCTCACACAGGGCACAGAGTTTCATTAGACCTCCACACTCCTCACACAGGGCACAGAGTTTCACTAGACCTCCACACTCCTCACACAGGGCACAGAGTTTCATTAGACCTCCACACTACTCACCCAGGGCACAGAGTTTCATTAGACCTCCACATACCTCACACAGGGCACAGAGTTTCACTAGACCTCCACACTCCTCACACAGGGCACAGAGTTTCACTAGACCTCCACACTCCTCACACAGGGCACAGAGTTTGACTAGACCTCCACACTCCTCACACAGGGCACAGCGTTTCACTAGACCTCCACACTCCTCACACAGGGCACAGAGTTTCATTAGACCTCCACACTCCTCACACAGGGCACAGAGTTTCACTAGACCTCCACACTCCTCACACAGGGCACAGAGTTTCATTAGACCTCCACACTCCTCACCCAGGGCACAGAGTTTCATTAGACCTCCACATACCTCACACAGGGCACAGAGTTTCACTAGACCTCCACACTCCTCACACAGGGCACAGAGTTTCACTAGACCTCCACACTCCTCACACAGGGCACAGAGTTTGACTAGACCTCCACACTCCTCACACAGGGCACAGCGTTTCACTAGACCTCCACACTCCTCACACAGGGCACCGAGTTTCATTAGACCTCCACACTCCTCACACAGGGCACAGAGTTTCACTAGACCTCCACACTCCTCACACAGGGCACAGAGTTTCATTAGACCTCCACACTCCTCACACAGGACAGAGAACTGCCTGGCCATACCAGACTACATGTCTGCCCCCCTCTAATTGCAGGCTGTGGGAACAATACGTAATTGAGCAATTGCCACATCCTTTATGAGGTGACCTCATCCATTTGTAGTGCCCACCATCACGAGGTCAAAAGACCCTTGCCAATAATGTATGTCATCCATTCTAGATTCCCAAAGTCTTGGAGTGACTTGAGAATCCCCTAGCCCTAGCCCTAGCCCTAGCCCTAGCCCTAGCCCTAGCCATAGTGTGTGTCCCCTAGAGCTATGGCCACCTACTTCAACCTGCCTCCATCCAGTGTGGTGTTGGTCCAGTGTGTGTCCCCATAGAGCTATGGCCACCTACTTCAACCTGCCTCCACCCAGTGTGGTGTTGGTCCAGTGTCTGTCCCCATAGAGCTATGGCCACCTACTTCAACCTGCCTCCACCCAGTGTGGTGTTGGTCCAGTGTGTGTCCCCATAGAGCTATGGCCACCTACTTCAACCTGCCTCCACCCAGTGTGGTGTTGGTCCAGTGTGTCCCCATAGAGCTATGGCCACCTACTTCAACCTGCCTCCACCCAGTGTGGTGTTGGTCCAGTGTGTGTACCCATAGAGCTATGACCACCTACTTCAACCTGCCTCCACCCAGTGTGGTGTTGGTCCAGTGTGTGTGCTATGACCACCTACTTCAACCTGCCTCCACCCAGTGTGGTGTTGGTCCAGTGTGTGTCCCCATAGAGCTATGGCCACCTACTTCAACCTGCCTCCACCCAGTGTGATGTTGGTCCAGTGTGTGTCCCCATAGAGCTATGGCCACCTACTTCAACCTGCCTCCACCCAGTGTGGTGTTGGTCCAGTGTGTGTACCCATAGAGCTATGGCCACCTACTTCAACCTGCCTCCACCCAGTGTGGTGTTTGTCCAGTGTGTGTCCCCATAGAGCTATGGCCACCTACTTCAACCTGCCTCCACCCAGTGTGGTGTTGGTCCAGTGTGTGTACCCATAGAGCTATGGCCACCTACTTCAACCTGCCTCCACCCAGTGTGGTGTTGGTCCAGTGTGTGTCCCCATAGAGCTATGGCCACCTACTTCAACCTGCCTCCACCCAGTGTGGTGTTGGTCCAGTGTGTGTACCCATAGAGCTATGGCCACCTACTTCAACCTGCCTCCACCCAGTGTGATGTTGGTCCAGTGTGTGTCCCCATAGAGCTATGGCCACCTACTTCAACCTGCCTCCACCCAGTGTGGTGTTGGTCCAGTGTGTGTACCCATAGAGCTATGGCCACCTAGTTTAACCTGCCTCCACCCAGTGTGGTGTTGGTCCAGTGTGTGTCCCCATAGAGCTATGGCCACCTACTTCAACCTGCCTCCACCCAGTGTGGTGTTGGTCCAGTGTGTCCCCATAGAGCTATGGCCACCTAGTTTAACCTGCCTCCACCCAGTGTGGTGTTGGTCCAGTGTGTGTCCCCATAGAGCTATGGCCACCTACTTCAACCTGCCTCCACCCAGTGTGGTGTTGGTCCAGTGTGTGTCCCCATAGAGCTATGGCCACCTACTTCAACCTGCCTCCACCCAGTGTGGTGTTGGTCCAGTGTGGGTCCCCATAGAGCTATGACCACCTACTTCAACCTGCCTCCACCCAGTGTGGTGTTGGTCCAGTGTGTCCCCATAGAGCTATGGCCACCTACTTCAACCTGCCTCCACCCAGTGTGGTGTTGGTCCAGTGTGTGTCCCCATAGAGCTATGGCCACCTACTTCAACCTGCCTCCACCCAGTGTGGTGTTGGTCCAGTGTGTGTCCCCATAGAGCTATGGCCACCTACTTCAACCTGCCTCCATCCAGTATGGTGTTGGTCCAGTGTGTGTCCCCATAGAGCTATGCTCCACCTCCTAGTTAGTGCCGGGCTGTAGGAACAGCTGCTGGAGTGTTGTCTGGGAGGCCACTTAGCACTAGGCCAGCCTCATAGAACATGTGGACCAGAGAAGCCTTTATGGTGGGCGGGTCTACACTACTACATGTATTGGACAATGAACACATGCTTTATGCTGAGGTCAGGTATGCTAGTACTCGACACACTTGTAAGATGTCCACCTCACCTGAATCAGCTCCTCCATGGGGCATCATTGAGCATGCGTGAGCATGGTGTGCTCCATGTGGGATAGCTCAGGTGCTGGTTGATGAGCAGATGTGCTACACACCTTAGCAGTTGCTAGAGTTAGGGCCAGGGCAATGGCTAGGGCCATTGCAGTTGCTAGTGTTAGGGCCAGGGTAATGGCTAGGGCCAATGCAGTTGCTAGTGTTAGGGCCAGGGTAATGGCTAGGGCCAGTGCAGTTGCTAGTGTTAGGGCCAGGGTAATGGCTAGGGTCAGTGCAGTTGCTAGTGTTAGGGCCAGGGTAATGGCTAGGGCCAGTGCAGTTGCTAGTGTTAGGGCCAGGGTAATGGCTTGGCCAGTGTAGTTGCTAGTGTTAGGGCCAGGGTAATGGCTAGGGCCAGGGTAATGGCTAGGGCCAGTGCAGTTGCTAGTGTTAGGGCCAGGGTAATGGCTAGGGCCAGTGCAGTTGCTAGTGTTAGGGCCAGGGTAATGGCTAGGGGCAGTGCAGTTGCTATTACCACATCCTTTATGAGGTGACTCAGATCTGGGGCCAACACCATTTTGTGTTCTATAATATTGTGGTTTAGACTATAGAGCTACACAGATTCTTCACGCTTCGCTTTGACTTTGATACAAAGCTAAAAAAATGTTGCTTAGGTATACTGTAGCTCCATAGATTCTGCACACTTCGTATCAAGAGAGAGCACATGGTACTATATGCAGGGGGGTAATTTCCATATGAAAGTTAGTGTAGAACTCACATAGCTCGTCAACATTTTGTGAGACATCCTCCTCCAATGTTCCTTTCACTAGGACCTTCTCACAGGTTGCATATGTGGTGTAGTCCTTCTGATTAAAACGCTCTTCAATGCAGCTAGCTACAGTGTCCACAGCCTCAAAATAGATTTGGCGATAAAAGTTCTCTACATTGGTATGGTGCTCATGTTGAGCATTACCCTCACTATACCTTGATGGCATCTTATGGTGACGTGGAAGTGAAGGCTCTTTTAGTTCCAACTTCACAGCAGCTTGAGTTACTTTTGTCCAATGGAGGCTTGCATCCCTGTCTGATCGTATTCCTCGTAGGACAGTGACAGATAGTTTGGCATTCGCTTGAGCATCCACTGCACATAGCTCTGCCCTCTGAAGGCAAGTGCTGAGGTTATCTGAATGTGAAAGTACTACAATGGCAAGCTGTGGCAAGCTGAAGATCATAGAAGAAACTAAAAGTTTGCATTTTAGTCAATTATTCTTGCCTTCATTTCAGAGTCTTTGACATGGTCTTGTGCCCAGTCCCATAGGATCATCAGAGTACCATAATTTTTCAGAATAGCACTCAGTGATGCTGCTCGGACAGTCCACCTTGTTGGTCAGAGGATTTTCAGAGTTGGTGAGTCAATATTGTCTACATGGAGATCATGTTCCATTTGCAGAATTTCTGATTGCTTTCTGCGGAATACTGCCGCTCTTTTTGGACTGTTCTTTATTAATTTAGTAATTTCATAAGCCACATCAAGCGTGTCTTTCAACAGGGAAATATTTTTTATTGTATCCCCGACAGCAAGATTAAGCGAGTGGCAATAGCAGTGTGTTAGCAGACATTTTTCATTCAGTTTCTTGATTTGTGCAGCAACCCCATTTTTTGTTCCAGTCATGGTCGAACATCCATTATAACATTGCCCACGGGCATCTTGAATTTTGAGATTCATGCATAGCAGCACATCTCTTATGCAAGCAACAATTGTGTCTGCATTGGTCTGAGAAACTGACATCAGACCAATATATTCCTCACGTACTGTCATCTCATTCACCCAACGTATGCAAATCACAAGTTGTTCAATGTTGCTCGCATCTGTACTCTCATCAGCCAAGATACTGTAACATCCAGATTCAGCTATGTCAGCTGCTATCCCATGAAGCACTTTTAGAGCCATGATTTGTAAGATTTCATTCTGAGCATCTGGACTGATATGCTTGTCGTAAGACTTTTCAATCCATTTACGAAGCACTTTATCATCTTCAGCTCACAGAAGGAGGAGTTGCTTGAAATTTGACTCTTCCTCTTGCTTGCCCTTACGATGGATTATGACAGACGTACCTGTTCAGATTCTTCTGGGTTTTCTTCAACCTGGCTATCAGATCCTTGGGCTTGATCATCAGCCTTCTCCTCAGACTTCCTTTGTCTCTTAGTTGGACTTTGACAAAAATTAACAAGGAGGCTTGTCTTTTAGGCACGATTCACTCTGCAGCAGCACTTAGCTAATTTCTCAATATATGGCCTGCCACACTGTTAGGGTTCACTCTTATATTAGTATTCCGAATAATGATTAACAGCACATTAGGTTTATAGCAGAACTCAACATAAGGCAGTGGAGAGCTTACTTATATAGGCACTCCACTGCTGTCATGGCAAAATCAAAATGAACCAATGAAATACATGAACTATATAATGTCAAAATGAGCTAAATGATCCTCACACCTAAATTGTTAGTTCCATGGTATGGTCTGAAGCTTGTTTGGTGGTTGAGTTGTCAGGCTGTTATTCCTGACATACACTAACTGGTCAAATGTATTGAACCGATTAGGGAACAAAGTTGTTGTTCTTGCCAATATTATTGTTCTATTAGCATATTTACAATTATGAATGTGCTATAACTTGTTCGTCAACACCTTCAACAGCTTGCGAAACTCCCTTTAAAAAACTTGTTTTGGCCCCCCCAGCCCCCCCAGAAATTACCCCCCTGATATGTCGGGGTCGGGGGTACGACTTGGGTGTAGGGTGTGGTTGGCCAGTGTGTTACTGTACGTCATGGGTAATGTTTAGCAGAGGGGTGTGGTTTGTAAGTGTGTTACCCTATCTCGGGGCAAGACTTGCACGAGTGCCAAATGAGTACCTTGCACTGTAAGCACATGCATAATTCATGAGTAACTATGTGCGGGCTGCAGCAGGAGCCACACCCACGCATGCACACACACGCACACACACGCTGGATGTGCAGTACAGATCTTCATTAGAGCTCAAACACACTTCACTTAAAGTGTTTTGTGGCCAGCCAAATATGTGTGGGAGTGAGTGAGTGAGGGAGCACACCTCAAGGCCCTAATTAGTGCTAGTCTTCCACAGGATGAGCACAGGGCACAGGAAGTTACTAGCTATAGCACTTGATGGCCGGTCTTGACATCAGTACTTCCCCCACCCAGCGTGGTGTTGGTCCAGTGTGTGTCCTCATAGGACTTTTGCTAGGCTAGGGGCCACCATCACTGACCTGCTATAACACTGCATGTACACACAGCTAGGGACCACCATCACTGACCTACTATAACACTGCATGTACACACAGCTAGGGGCCACCATCACTGACCTATTATAACACTGCATGTACACACAGCTAGGGGCCACCATCACTGACCTACTATAACACTGCATGTACACACAGCTAGGGGCCACCATCACTGACCTTCTATAACACTGCATGTACACACAGCTAGGGGCCACCATCACTGACCTACTATAACACTGCATGTACACACAGCTAGGGGCCACCATCACTGACCTACTATAACACTGCATGTACACACAGCTAGGGGCCACCATCACTGACCTATTATAACACTGCATGTACACACAGCTAGGGGCCACCATCACTGACCTACTATAACACTGCATGTACACACAGCTAGGGGCCACCATCACTGACCTTCTATAACACTGCATGTACACACAGCTAGGGACCACCATCACTGACCTACTATAACACTGCATGTACACACAGCTAGGAGCCACCATCACTGACATGCTATAACACTGCATGTACACACAGCTAGGGGCCACCATCACTGACCTACTATAACACTGCATGTACACACAGCTAGGGACCACCATCACTGACCTACTATAACACTGCATGTACACACAGCTAGGGACCACCATCACTGACCTATTATAACACTGCATGTACACACAGCTAGGGGCCACCATCTATAACACTGCATGTACACACAGCTAGGGGCCACCATCACTGACCTACTATAACACTGCATGTACACACAGCTAGGGGCCACCATCACTGACCTGCTATAACACTGCATGTACACACAGCTAGGGGCCACCATCACTGACCTACTATAACACAGCTAGGAAAGTGTATCTCCCAAACAAAATGGCTGGAGCTGCTTCTATGATGATGTCTTGTAGCTGTCCTTAAACCAAAGCCTAGACCATCACTGGCTCAGCGGGTCAAAGTACCTCTAGCCCCCAAGACCACACCCATGATGCACACAAGATGTTATCTTGAGAAGAAGGGTCACTTATTTGTAGTCCTTCTATTCTATTTACACCTACTGCCCTTGTCAAATTAGGTGGAGCTAGATAATGATTACTATACATGCACCAAACATTCCCCGCCCCCTCCAGCACTGCCTGTGCTAACACACACACACACTCACACACACACATGCACACACACACACGCACACACACACACATGTTTGGTGGGTCACCAGATCTGCACACGGCACTAGTGATTTTGTGGCTTCCTGCATGCCTGGCATGTGTGGGAGGGGCAGCCCTCAAGGGCCAACTTAATTAGTGCCAGGCAGGAAGTGAGCTGGAGTGAGTATAAAGGGACACGCCCGTACCCTTGAGATCAAACTTGCTGGTCTTGTATCTCTCAACCTTTGCGATAGCTGCTCTCGAATTTTGTGATCTATCATCTCTCGAATTTTGTGATCTATCATCTCTCGAATTTCGTAATCAACACCTCTCGAATTTTGTGATCTATCATCTCTCGAATTTCGTAATCAACACCTCTCGAATTTTGTGATCTATCATCTCTCGAATTTCGTAATCAACACCTCTCGAATTTTGATATCAGCTCCTCTCGAACTTCCCATCGCTGTCTCTGAGATGTCTGCTTCAGCTGAACACGCCCCTCAGCCGCCTGCCAACAAGGAGCACCAGGTCCTGCAGGAGCACCATGATGACTTGCTGGCTCAAGTGGCAACTACCAAACTCGTGCATTTCTCAGCTGAGTTGTACAGGTCCCAGGTCATCTCCCGGCAAGTGCATGATGTCTTTACCTCCCTGGACGACGCCCTGGAGCCCAAGCTCACAATAAGGTACTTACTGCAGGGAGTGTGTGAGGGAGTGAAACACGATGTCTCAGTGTTCCACAGGTTCCTCAGTGTCCTCGCTAGGTTTGGAGAGCCTGCCAAACAGCTGGCTAGCCACCTGAGGGAGGAGTCAATAGAGGGGCAGGCTCTAGCTGATAGGGCAGGCAGTGGCCGGGAAGTGGAAGGTGGCCTCTGTCTTACAGAAGCCAATCTTTCTGAATTGATGAAAGTTCTTGTTGAAGTGAGTGATAAGTGGGAACTCTTAGGCATAGCCTTGCAGCTGCCTTATCATGTCATAGAAGAGTGCAGGTGCAGTGCTAATACTAATGCACTAAAGATGACCAGTATTCTCCGTGAGTGGATCTTGCATAACAAGTCTGACAAGAGCACTCTGAAGAGCCTCCTGCTTGCACTGGCCGGCAAGCTAGTGGGGAGAGTTCGTACCGCAGAGAACTTAGAGATGAGATTCAGAGCGTGTCTGAAGCCATCCCATACAACACCGGTGCCAAAGCCCCCCCAGTCAGAGTCCCCCCTGAGGGTAGCCTACCTGTCTAGCGACACTGAAGTAGCTGATGGCAAGTCTGCACTCTTGGAGGTGCAAGTTGGTGACAATGAGGGAGTGTCCTACCAGTGGGTGAAGGAGGGCCAGCCCTTAACTGATGGCCTGGCTTACTCAGGTGCACACACCCCCATCCTTGCTATCAGGCCAGCCCGGCAAGGAGCTCAAGGCAAGTACACCTGCCACATCACTAGAGGCAGTGAGGAAGTCATTAGTCAATCTGTTCCATTGACCATAAGCTTTCTTCCAGAGAAAGAACATCTTCTCAAGCTCTACTCCAAGATTAGAGAAGTCCCCCGAGACTCTTGGCCTCCGAGGGTGACAAACACCTTCATCGATCTTGCTCTCATCACCAAGAGCACCGAGGTTACCGATGTTTACGAATCCTCTATTCGTGGAGACATTGACGATGTTTTAGAGACCAAGGAAAAGATTGACTTTGAGGCCGTGTTTGGCGAGTACAAGAGTGGGGCACTACTGCTGGTCGAGGGTCGGCCGGGAAGTGGCAAGACAACTTTGCTGCACAAGGTCTCCCGGGATTGGGCCACACGTGGGGACGTACTGAAGGGTGCAAAACTGACCTTTCATGTTCCTCTCCGAGACCTAGCTAATAGAACCACTGAAAATTTGTCAGATCTTCTCGGCCTTCTCTACCAGGACAGAGGAGAATGTGAGAATGTGGTCACAGACATTATGCAATCTAAAGGCAAGGGTGTTTGTTTTATACTTGATGGATTAGACGAGTTCCATCCCCAAGAGGAAAACAAGTCCGTTATCCATCGGTTACTATACGAGGAATGCCTTCCCGAGGCAATGATCATCGTGGCATCGCGACCAGTGGCCACTGAGAAACTAAGGTCTGCTCCTCATGTTAACAGACGTGTTGAGGTGCTGGGCTTCAGTCCTGAGCAAGTCCTTGAATATGTGGACAAATACCCCTTCACTTCACACCCGCCCAATAGTAGCTCACCAGCTCAACTGAAAGCACATCTAAATTCCCACCCCAACCTACTCCACATGTGCTATCTTCCAGTGCATGCTGCCATGATATGCTTCCTCCATGACCATGAGCGAGGGATTCCAGCAAATGAGACAGATATCTACGAACATTTTACAAAATTTATAGTCTTACGCAATCTAAAGCGTGCTAATGCAGCCGCTACACTCCCTTCACTGAAAGATTTACGAGGAAGGGACAAGGAATGTTTCCAAAAGATCTGCAGACTCGCCTTTAATATGACCACCAACTCCTCACAGACTGTTCGCCAGAGTGATACCGACGTTCCATTTTCCCTTTGTACTGGCCCAGATGATACGCCTACCCTCGGCTTGCTGGCGGTGGACAGAACAGCTAAACTAGACCAACTGGACAATACCTACACCTTTCTCCACCTCACCTTCCAGGAATATCTGGCAGCACTTCACTTAGCTCAACTTAATAATAGAGAACAAAAGAAGATTGTCACCAAATATGCAGCAGCGAAGCACATGCGTGTAGTATGGAAGTATTACTGCAGCATAGTCAAGACTGAAGACAAACTAGCAGAAATACAGCGTATAATGTGGCCTGCAGATAGCAAGAGATCACATGATATCTTGCATGAGGTCCACTGTGTATTTGTGTCTCAACAACGTCTGCTCTGTGACAACTTAGTAGAGGGAAGAGCTGGTAAGCTTGTCTTTGATGACTCTACTCTCACACCTTCTGACATGACTGCTGTGGGCTATGTCATCACCACTGCTTTCCACCCTGTCACACTCCTATCTATGAAGAGATGTCTCTTACATGCTGCACATGTTACAGCACTACTGAGAGAAGTTAGCCTCAACAAGCTAAACTCTATACAAACATTGAGTTTCAGTAATAACAAGATTGGTGTGGAAGGTGCAGTGGCTCTGGCAGGTGCACTCAAGACATGTAATAATCTACAACGACTGTGGCTCAGTAATAACAATATTGGTGTGGAAGGTGCAGTGGCTCTGGCAGGTGCACTCAAGACATGTAATAATCTACAACAACTGGGGCTCAATGATAACAATATTGGTGTGGAAGGTGCAGTGGCTCTGGCAGGTGCACTCAAGACATGTAATAATCTACAAGAACTGAGGCTCAGTAATAACAATATTGGTGTGGAAGGTGCAGTGGCTCTGGCAGGTGCACTCAAGACATGTAATAATCTACAACAACTGTGGCTCTATAATAACAATATTGTGGAAGGTGCAGTGGCTCTGGCAGGTGCACTCAAGACATGTAATAATCTACAACAACTGGGGCTCAATGATAACAATATTGGTGTGGAAGGTGCAGTGGCTCTGGCAGGTGCAGTCAAGACTTGTAATAATCTACAAATACTGGTGCTCAGTACTAACAATATTGGTGTGGAAGGTGCAGTGGCTCTGGCAGGTGCACTCAAGACATGTAATAATCTACAACGACTGTGGCTCAGTAATAACAATATTGGTGAGGAAGGTGCAGTGGCTCTGGCAGGTGCACTCAAGACATGTAATAATCTACAAGTACTGGGGCTCAGTAATAACAATATTGGTGAGGAAGGTGCAGTGGCTCTGGCAGGTGCACTCAAGACATGTAATAATCTACAAGTACTGTGGCTCAGGATTAACAAGATTGGTGCTAAAGGTCGATCTGCTTTAAAACAACTCAAGTGTGACAACCTCTGGCTATAACTGATTAACACCTCCACCCCGAGTCTCTACAAGTGAACCTCCTAACACTCAAGACAATGTGCTGCATATTTCACCATAACTAACCACTCCCCCTGTCTTCACCACTCTGTTACTCAGCAATTATTAATAATGTTCCTATAACAGCAAGTGTGCTAATAATGTTCACCTGGCATGATGAGAATGTCTGGTCTTGGGGACAGGGTTATTGTAGCCTCTGGGTGTGGCTGCTATTGATGGCAGTGGTGCAGTTCCTAAATGAATCTCTAATGTTGCTTGTCTGTGGCCATGTTGGCTGTGAATGTCCAGACTGCCCTTGTGCTCGGCCATCATTACAAGGGCTGACCCAAGTCAGTATGTGTGGGGGGAGCAAGTGTCTGACCCAAGTCTGTATGTGTGGAGGGAGCAAGTGCCTGACCCAAGTCTGTATGTGTGGGGGGAGCAAGTGTCTGACCCAAGTCTGTATGTGTGGGGGGAGCAAGTGTCTGACCCAAGTCTGTATGTGTGGGGGGAGCAAGTGTCTGACCCAAGTCTGTATGTGTGGAGGGAGCAAGTGCCTGACCCAAGTCTGTATGTGTGGGGGGAGCAAGTGTCTGACCCAAGTCTGTATGTGTGGGGGGAGCAAGTGCCTGACCCAAGTCTGTATGTGTGGGGGGAGCAAGTGTCTGACCCAAGTCTGTATGTATGGGGGGAGCAAGTGCCTGACCCAAGTCTGTATGTGTGGGGGGAGCAAGTGCCTGACCCAAGTCTGTATGTGTGGGGGGAGCAAGTGCCTGACCCAAGTCTGTATGTGTGGGGGGAGCAATTGTCTGACCCAAGTCTGTATGTGTGGGGGTAGCAAGTGTCTGACCCAAGTCTGTATGTGTGGGGGGAGCAAGTGTCTGACCCAAGTCTGTATGTGTGGGGGGAGCAAGTGTCTGACCCAAGTCTGTATGTGTGGGGGGAGCAAGTGCCTGACCCAAGTCTGTATGTGTGGGGGGAGCATGTGTCTGACCCAAGTCTGTATGTGTGGGGGGAGCAAGTGTCTGACCCAAGTCTGTATGTGTGGGGGGAGCAAGTATCTGACCCAAGTCTGTATGTGTGGGGGGAGCAAGTGCCTGACCCAGTCTGTATGTGTGGGGGGAACAAGTGCCTGACCCAAGTCTGTATGTGTGGGGGGAGCAAGTGCCTGGCCCAAGTCTGTATGTGTGGGGGGAGCAAGTGTCTGACCCAAGTCTGTATGTGTGGGGGGAGCAAGTGTCTGACCCAAGTCTGTATGTGTGGGGGGAGCAAGAGTCTGACCCAAGTCTGTATGTGTGGGGGGAGCAAGTGCCTGACCCAAGTCTGTATGTGTGGGGGGAGCAAGTGCCTGACCCAAGTCTGTATGTGTGGGGGGAGCAAGTGCCTGACCCAAGTCTGTATGTGTGGGGGGAGCAAGTGCCTGACCCAAGTCTGTATGTGTTGGGGAGCAAGTGTCTGACCCAAGTCTGTATGTGTGGGTGGAGCAAGTGCCTGACCCAAGTCTGTATGTGTGGGGGGAGCAAGTGCCTGACCCAAGTCTGTATGTGTGGGGGGAGCAAGTGCCTGACCCAAGTCTGTATGTGTGGGGGGAGCAAGTGCCTGACCCAAGTCTGTATGTGTGTGGGGAGCAAGTGCCTGACCCAAGTCTGTATGTGTGGGGGGAGCAAGTGCCTGACCCAAGTCTGTATGTGTGGGGGGAGCAAGAGTCTGACCCAAGTCTGTATGTGTGGGGGGAGCAAGTGTCTGACCCAAGTCTGTATGTGTGGGGGGAGCAAGTGCCTGACCCAAGTCTGTATGTGTGGGGGGAGCAAGTGTCTGACCCAAGTCTGTATGTGTGGGGGGAGCAAGTGTTTGACCCAAGTCTGTATGTGTGGGGGGAGCAAGTGTCTGACCCAAGTCTGTATGTGTGGGGGGAGCAAGTGCCTGACCCAAGTCTGTATGTGTGGGGGGAGCAAGTGCCTGACCCAAGTCTGTATGTGTGGGGGGAGCAAGAGTCTGACCCTGTATGTGTGGGGGGAGCAAGTGCCTGACCCAAGTCTGTATGTGTGGGGGGGGGCAAGTGTCTGACCCAAGTCTGTATGTGTGGGGGGAGCAAGTGCCTGACCCAGGTCTGTATGTATGGGGGGTGCAAGTGCCTGACCCAAGTCTGTATGTGTGGGGGGAGCAAGTGCCTGACCCAAGTCTGTATGTGTGGGGGGAGCAAGTGCCTGACCCAAGTCTGTATGTGTGGGGGGAGAAAGTGCCTGACCCAAGTCTGTATGTGTGGGGGGAGCAAGTGCCTGACCCAAGTCTGTATGTGTGGGGGGAGCAAGTGCCTAACCCAAGTCTGTATGTGTGGGGGGAGAAAGTGCCTGACCCAAGTCTGTATGTGTGGGGGGAGCAAGTGCCTGACCCAAGTCTGTATGTGTGGGGGGAGCAAGTGCCTGACCCAAGTCTGTATGTGTGGGGGGAGCAAGTGCCTGATCCAAGTCTGTATGTGTGGTGGGAGCAAGTGCCTGACCCAAGTCTGTATGTGTGGGGGGAGCAAGTGCCTGACCCAAGTCTGTATGTGTGGGGGGAGCAAGTGCATGACCCAAGTCTGTATGTGTGGGGGGAGCAAGTGCCTGACCCAAGTCTGTATGTGTGGGGGGAGCAAGTGCCTGACCCAAGTCTGTATGTGTGGTGGGAGCAAGTGCCTGACCCAAGTCTGTATGTGTGGGGGGAGCAAGTGTCTGACCCAAGTCTGTATGTGTGGGGGGAGCAAGTGCCTGACCCAAGTCTGTATGTGTGGGGGGAGCAAGTGCCTGACCCAAGTCTGTATGTGTGGGGGGAGCAAGTGTCTGACCCAAGTCTGTATGTGTGGGGGGAGCAAGTGCCTGACCCAAGTCTGTATGTGTGGGGGGAGCAAGTGTCTGACCCAAGTCTGTATGTGTGGGGGGAGCAAGTGCCTGACCAAAGTCTGTATGTGTGGGGGGAGCATGTGCCTGACCCAAGTCTGTATGTGTGGGGGGCTGACCCAAGTCTGTATGTGTTGGGGGAGCAAGTGCCTGACCCAAGTCTGTATGTGTGGGGGGAGCAAGTGTCTGACACAAGTCTGTATGTGTGGGGGTAGCAAGTGTCTGACCCAAGTCTGTATGTGTGGGGGGAGCAAGTGCCTGATCCAAGTCTGTATGTGTGGGGGGAGCAAGTGCCTGACCCAAGTCTGTATGTGTGGGGGGAGCAAGTGTCTGACCCAAGTCTGTATGTGTGGGGGGAGCAAGTGTCTGACCCAAGTCTGTATGTGTGGGGGGAGCAAGTGTCTGACCCAAGTCTGTATGTGTGGGGGGAGCAAGTGTCTGACCCAAGTCTGTATGTGTGGGGGGAGCAAGTGCCTGACCCAAGTCTGTATGTGTGGGGGGAGCAAGTGTCTGACCCAAGTCTGTATGTGTGGGGGGAGCAAGTGCCTGACCCAAGTCTGTATGTGTGGGGGAGCAAGTGTCTGACCCAAGTCTGTATGTGGTGGGGGAGCAAGTGCCTGACCCAAGTCTGTATGTGTGGGTGGAGCAAGTGCCTGACCCAAGTCTGTATGTGTGGGGGGAGCAAGTGCCTGACCCAAGTCTGTATGTGTGGGGGGAGCAAGTGTCTGACTCAAGTCTGTATGTGTGGGTGGAGCAAGTGCCTGACCCAAGTCTGTATGTGTGGGGGGAGCAAGTGCCTGACCCAAGTCTGTATGTGTGGGGGGAGCAAGTGTCTGACCCAAGTCTGTATGTGTGGGGGGAGCAAGTGCCTGACCCAAGTCTGTATGTGTGGGGGGAGCAAGTGTCTGACCCAAGTCTGTATGTATGGGGGGAGCAAGTGTCTGAACCAAGTCTGTATGTGTGGGGGGAGCAAGTGTCTGACTCAAGTCTGTATGTGTGGGGGGAGCAAGTGTCTGACTCAAGTCTGTATGTGTGGGTGGAGCAAGTGCCTGACCCAAGTCTGTATGTGTGGGGGGAGCAAGTGTCTGACCCAAGTCTGTATGTGTGGTGGGAGCAAGTGCCTGACCCAAGTCTGCATGTGTGGGGGGAGCAAGTGTCTGTATGTGTGGGGGGAGCAAGTGTCTGACCCAAGTCTGTATGTGTGGGGGGAGCAAGTGTCTGACCCAAGTCTGTATGTGTGGGGGGAGCAAGTGCCTGACCCAAGTCTGTATGTGTGGGGGGGAAAAGTGCCTGACCCAAGTCTGTATGTGTTGGGGGGAGCAAGTGCCTGACCCAAGTCTGTATGTGTGGGGGGAGCAAGAGTCTGACCCAAGTCTGTATGTGTTGGGGAAGAAAGTGCCTGACCCAAGTCTGTATGTGTGGGGGGAGCAAGTGCCTGACCCAAGTCTGTATGTGTGGGGGGAGCAAGTGCCTGACCCAAGTCTGTATGTGTGGGGGGAGCAAGTGTCTGACCCAAGTCTGTATGTGTGGGGGGAGCAAGTGTCTGACCCAAGTCTGTATGTGTGGTGGGAGCAAGTGCCTGACCCAAGTCTGTATGTGTGGGGGGAGCAAGTGCCTGACCCAAGTCTGTATGTGTGGGGGGAGCAAGTGTCTGTCCCAAGTCTGTATGTGTGGGGGGAGCAAGTGCCTGACCCAAGTCTGTATGTGTGGGGGGAGCAAGTGTCTGTCCCAAGTCTGTATGTGTGGAGGGAGCAAGTGCCTGACCCAAGTCTGTATGTGTGGGGGGAGCAAGTGTCTGTCCCAAGTCTGTATGTGTGGGGGGAGCAAGTGCCTGACCCAAGTCTGTATGTGTGGGGGGAGCAAGTGTCTGACCCAAGTCTGTATGTGTGGGGGGAGCAAGTGTCTGACCAAAGTCTGTATGTGTGGGGGGAGCAAGTGCCTGACCCAAGTCTGTATGTGTGGGGGGAGCAAGTGTCTGACCCAAGTCTGTATGTGTGGGGGGAGCAAGTGCCTGACCCAAGTCTGTATGTTTGGAGGGAGCAAGTGTCTGACCCAAGTCTGTATGTGTGGGGGGAGCAAGTGCCTGACCCAAGTCTGTATGTGTGGGGGGAGCAAGTGCCTGACCCAAGTCTGTATGTGTGGGGGGAGCAAGTGTCTGACCCAAGTCTGTATGTGTGGGGGGAGCAAGTGCCTGACCCAAGTCTGTATGTGTGGGGGGAGCAAGTGTCTGACCCAAGTCTGTATGTGTGGGGGGAGCAAGTGCCTGACCCAAGTCTGTATGTGTGGGGGGGAGCAAGTGTCTGACCCAAGTCTGTATGTGTGGGGGGAGCAAGTGTCTGACCCAAGTCTGTATGTGTGGGGGGAGCAAGTGCCTGACCCAAGTCTGTATGTGTGGGGGGAGCAAGTGTCTGACCCAAGTCTGTATGTGTGGGGGGAGCAAGTGTCTGACCCAAGTCTGTATGTGTGGGGGGAGCAAGTGCCTGGCCCAAGTCTGTATGTGTGGGGGGAGCAAGTGCCTGACCCAAGTCTGTATGTGTGGGGGGGAGCAAGTGTCTGACCCAAGTCTGTATGTGTGTGGGAAGCAAGTGCCTGACCCAAGTCTGTATGTGTGGGGGGAGCAAGTGCCTGACCCAAGTCTGTATGTGTGGGGGGAGCAAGTGCCTGACCCAAGTCTGTATGTGTGGGGGGAGCAAGTGCCTGACCCAAGTCTGTATGTGTGGGGGGAGCAAGTGCCTGACCCAAGTCTGTATGTGTGGGGGGAGCAAGTGCCTGACCCGAGTCTGTATGTGTGGGGTGAGCAAGTGTCTGACCCAAGTCTGTATGTGTGGGGGGAGCAAGTGCCTGGCCCAAGTCTGTATGTGTGTGGGGAGCAAGTGCCTGGCCCAAGTCTGTATGTGTGGGGGGAGCAAGTGTCTGACCCAAGTCTGTATGTGTGGGGGGAGCAAGTGCCTGACCCAAGTCTGTATGTGTGGGGGGAGCATGTGTCTGACCCAAGTCTGTATGTGTGTGGGGAGCAAGTGCCTGACCCAAGTCTCTATGTGTGGGGGGGCAAGTGTCTGACCCAAGTCTGTATGTGTGGGGGGAGCAAGTGCCTGACCCAAGTCTGTATGTGTGGGGGGAGCAAGTGCCTGACCCAAGTCTGTATGTGTGGGGGGAGCAAGTGCCTGACCCAAGTCTGTATGTGTGGGGGGAGCAAGTGCCTGACCCAAGTCTGTATGTGTGGGGGGAGCAAGTGCCTGACCCAAGTCTGTATGTGTGGGGGGAGCAAGTGTCTGACCCAAGTCTCTATTTGTGGGGGGAGCAAGTGTCTTACCCAAGTTATGTGTGGGGGGAGCAAGTGCCTGACCCAAGTCTGTATGTGTGGGGGGAGCAAGTGCCTGACCCAAGTCTGTATGTGTGGGGGGAGCAAGTGTCTGACCCAAGTCTGTATGTGTGGGGGGAGCAAGTGCCTGACCAAAGTCTGTATGTGTGGGGGGAGCATGTGCCTGACCCAAGTCTGTATGTGTGGGGGGCTGACCCAAGTCTGTATGTGTTGGGGGAGCAAGTGCCTGACCCAAGTCTGTATGTGTGGGGGGAGCAAGTGTCTGACACAAGTCTGTATGTGTGGGGGTAGCAAGTGTCTGACCCAAGTCTGTATGTGTGGGGGGGAGCAAGTGCCTGACCCAAGTCTGTATGTGTGGGGGGAGCAAGTGTCTGACCCAAGTCTGTATGTGTGGGGGGAGCAAGTGCCTGACCCAAGTCTGTATGTGTGGGGGGAGCAAGTGTCTGACCCAAGTCTGTATGTGTGGGGGGAGCAAGTGTCTGACCCAAGTCTGTATGTGTGGGGGGAGCAAGTGTCTGACCCAAGTCTGTATGTGTGGGGGGAGCAAGTGTCTGACCCAAGTCTGTATGTGTGGGGGGAGCAAGTGCCTGACCCAAGTCTGTATGTGTGGGGGGAGCAAGTGTCTGACCCAAGTCTGTATGTATGGGGGGAGCAAGTGTCTGACCCAAGTCTGTATGTGTGGGGGGAGCAAGTGCCTGACCCAAGTCTGTATGTGTGGGGGGAGCAAGTGTCTGACCCAAGTCTGTATGTATGGGGGGAGCAAGTGCCTGACCCAAGTCTGTATGTGTGGGGGGAGCAAGTGCCTGACCCAAGTCTGTATGTGTGGGGGGAGCAAGTGCCTGACCCAAGTCTGTATGTGTGGGTGGAGCAAGTGCCTGACCCAAGTCTGTATGTGTGGGGGGAGCAAGTGCCTGACCCAAGTCTGTATGTGTGGTGGGAGCAAGTGCCTGACCCAAGTCTGTATGTGTGGGGGGAGCAAGTGCCTGACCCAAGTCTGTATGTGTGGGGGGAGCAAGTGCCTGACCCAAGTCTGTATGTGTGGGGGGAGCAAGTGTCTGACTCAAGTCTGTATGTGTGGGTGGAGCAAGTGCCTGACCCAAGTCTGTATGTGTGGGGGGAGCAAGTGCCTGACCCAAGTCTGTATGTGTGGGGGGAGCAAGTGTCTGACCCAAGTCTGTATGTGTGGGGGGAGCAAGTGCCTGACCCAAGTCTGTATGTGTGGGGGGAGCAAGTGTCTGACCCAAGTCTGTATGTATGGGGGGAGCAAGTGTCTGACCCAAGTCTGTATGTGTGGGGGGAGCAAGTGTCTGACCCAAGTCTGTATGTGTGGGGGGAGCAAGTGCCTGACCCAAGTCTGTATGTGTGGGGGGAGCAAGTGTCTGACCCAAGTCTGTATGTGTGGGGGGAGCAAGTGTCTGACCCAAGTCTGTATGTGTGGGGGGAGCAAGTGCCTGGCCCAAGTCTGTATGTGTGGGGGGAGCAAGTGCCTGACCCAAGTCTGTATGTGTGGGGGGGAGCAAGTGTCTGACCCAAGTCTGTATGTGTGGGGGGAGCAAGTGCCTGGCCCAAGTCTGTATGTGTGTGGGGAGCAAGTGCCTGGCCCAAGTCTGTATGTGTGGGGGGAGCAAGTGTCTGACCCAAGTCTGTATGTGTGGGGGGAGCAAGTGCCTGACCCAAGTCTGTATGTGTGGGGGGAGCAAGTGTCTGACCCAAGTCTGTATGTGTGGGGGGAGCAAGTGCCTGACCCAAGTCTGTATGTGTGGGGGGAGCAAGTGCCTGACTCAAGTCTGTATGTGTGGGGGGAGCAAGTGCCTGACCCAAGTCTGTATGTGTGGGGGGAGCAAGTGCCTGACCCAAGTCTGTATGTGTGGGGGGAGCAAGTGTCTGACCCAAGTCTCTATTTGTGGGGGGAGCAAGTGTCTTACCCAAGTCTGTATGTGTGGGGCGAGCAAGTGCCTGACCCAAGTCTGTATGTGTGGGGGGAGCAAGTGCCTGACCCAAGTCTGTATGTGTGGTGGGAGCAAGTGCCTGGCCCAAGTCTGTATGTGTGGGGGGAGCAAGTGTCTGACCCAAGTCTGTATGTGTGGGGGGAGCAAGTGTCTGACCCAAGTCTGTATGTGTGGGGGAGCAAGTGCCTGACCCAAGTTTGTATGTGTGGGGGGAGCAAGTGTCTGACCCAAGTCTGTATGTGTGGGGGGAGCAAGTGTCTGACCCAAGTCTGTATGTGTGGGGGGAGCAAGTGCCTGACCCAAGTCTGTATGTGTGGGGGGAGCAAGTGCCTGACCCAAGTCTGTATGTGTGGGGGGAGCAAGTGTCTGACCCAAGTCTGTATGTGTGGGGGGAGCAAGTATCTGACCCAAGTCTGTATGTGTGGGGGGAGCAAGTGCCTGACCCAGTCTGTATGTGTGGGGGGAACAAGTGCCTGACCCAAGTCTGTATGTGTGGGGGGAGCAAGTGCCTGGCCCAAGTCTGTATGTGTGGGGGGAGCAAGTGTCTGACCCAAGTCTGTATGTGTGGGGGGAGCAAGTGTCTGACCCAAGTCTGTATGTGTGGGGGGAGCAAGAGTCTGACCCAAGTCTGTATGTGTGGGGGGAGCAAGTGCCTGACCCAAGTCTGTATGTGTGGGGGGAGCAAGTGCCTGACCCAAGTCTGTATGTGTGGGGGGAGCAAGTGCCTGACCCAAGTCTGTATGTGTGGGGGGAGCAAGTGCCTGACCCAAGTCTGTATGTGTTGGGGAGCAAGTGTCTGACCCAAGTCTGTATGTGTGGGTGGAGCAAGTGCCTGACCCAAGTCTGTATGTGTGGGGGGAGCAAGTGCCTGACCCAAGTCTGTATGTGTGGGGGGAGCAAGTGCCTGACCCAAGTCTGTATGTGTGGGGGGAGCAAGTGCCTGACCCAAGTCTGTATGTGTGTGGGGAGCAAGTGCCTGACCCAAGTCTGTATGTGTGGGGGGAGCAAGTGCCTGACCCAAGTCTGTATGTGTGGGGGGAGCAAGAGTCTGACCCAAGTCTGTATGTGTGGGGGGAGCAAGTGTCTGACCCAAGTCTGTATGTGTGGGGGGAGCAAGTGCCTGACCCAAGTCTGTATGTGTGGGGGGAGCAAGTGTCTGACCCAAGTCTGTATGTGTGGGGGGAGCAAGTGTTTGACCCAAGTCTGTATGTGTGGGGGGAGCAAGTGTCTGACCCAAGTCTGTATGTGTGGGGGGAGCAAGTGCCTGACCCAAGTCTGTATGTGTGGGGGGAGCAAGTGCCTGACCCAAGTCTGTATGTGTGGGGGGAGCAAGAGTCTGACCCTGTATGTGTGGGGGGAGCAAGTGCCTGACCCAAGTCTGTATGTGTGGGGGGGGGCAAGTGTCTGACCCAAGTCTGTATGTGTGGGGGGAGCAAGTGCCTGACCCAGGTCTGTATGTATGGGGGGTGCAAGTGCCTGACCCAAGTCTGTATGTGTGGGGGGAGCAAGTGCCTGACCCAAGTCTGTATGTGTGGGGGGAGCAAGTGCCTGACCCAAGTCTGTATGTGTGGGGGGAGAAAGTGCCTGACCCAAGTCTGTATGTGTGGGGGGAGAAAGTGCCTGACCCAAGTCTGTATGTGTGGGGGGAGCAAGTGCCTGACCCAAGTCTGTATGTGTGGGGGGAGCAAGTGCCTAACCCAAGTCTGTATGTGTGGGGGGAGAAAGTGCCTGACCCAAGTCTGTATGTGTGGGGGGAGCAAGTGCCTGACCCAAGTCTGTATGTGTGGGGGGAGCAAGTGCCTGACCCAAGTCTGTATGTGTGGGGGGAGCAAGTGCCTGATCCAAGTCTGTATGTGTGGTGGGAGCAAGTGCCTGACCCAAGTCTGTATGTGTGGGGGGAGCAAGTGCCTGACCCAAGTCTGTATGTGTGGGGGGAGCAAGTGCATGACCCAAGTCTGTATGTGTGGGGGGAGCAAGTGCCTGACCCAAGTCTGTATGTGTGGGGGGAGCAAGTGCCTGACCCAAGTCTGTATGTGTGGTGGGAGCAAGTGCCTGACCCAAGTCTGTATGTGTGGGGGGAGCAAGTGTCTGACCCAAGTCTGTATGTGTGGGGGGAGCAAGTGCCTGACCCAAGTCTGTATGTGTGGGGGGAGCAAGTGCCTGACCCAAGTCTGTATGTGTGGGGGGAGCAAGTGTCTGACCCAAGTCTGTATGTGTGGGGGGAGCAAGTGCCTGACCCAAGTCTGTATGTGTGGGGGGAGCAAGTGTCTGACCCAAGTCTGTATGTGTGGGGGGAGCAAGTGCCTGACCAAAGTCTGTATGTGTGGGGGGAGCATGTGCCTGACCCAAGTCTGTATGTGTGGGGGGCTGACCCAAGTCTGTATGTGTTGGGGGAGCAAGTGCCTGACCCAAGTCTGTATGTGTGGGGGGAGCAAGTGTCTGACACAAGTCTGTATGTGTGGGGGTAGCAAGTGTCTGACCCAAGTCTGTATGTGTGGGGGGAGCAAGTGTCTGACCCAAGTCTGTATGTGTGGGGGGAGCAAGTGCCTGACCCAAGTCTGTATGTGTGGGGGGAGCAAGTGTCTGACCCAAGTCTGTATGTGTGGGGGGAGCAAGTGTCTGACCCAAGTCTGTATGTGTGGGGGGAGCAAGTGTCTGACCCAAGTCTGTATGTGTGGGGGGAGCAAGTGTCTGACCCAAGTCTGTATGTGTGGGGGGAGCAAGTGCCTGACCCAAGTCTGTATGTGTGGGGGGAGCAAGTGTCTGACCCAAGTCTGTATGTGTGGGGGGAGCAAGTGCCTGACCCAAGTCTGTATGTGTGGGGGAGCAAGTGTCTGACCCAAGTCTGTATGTGGTGGGGGAGCAAGTGCCTGACCCAAGTCTGTATGTGTGGGTGGAGCAAGTGCCTGACCCAAGTCTGTATGTGTGGGGGGAGCAAGTGCCTGACCCAAGTCTGTATGTGTGGGGGGAGCAAGTGTCTGACTCAAGTCTGTATGTGTGGGTGGAGCAAGTGCCTGACCCAAGTCTGTATGTGTGGGGGGAGCAAGTGCCTGACCCAAGTCTGTATGTGTGGGGGGAGCAAGTGTCTGACCCAAGTCTGTATGTGTGGGGGGAGCAAGTGCCTGACCCAAGTCTGTATGTGTGGGGGGAGCAAGTGTCTGACCCAAGTCTGTATGTATGGGGGGAGCAAGTGTCTGAACCAAGTCTGTATGTGTGGGGGGAGCAAGTGTCTGACTCAAGTCTGTATGTGTGGGGGGAGCAAGTGTCTGACTCAAGTCTGTATGTGTGGGTGGAGCAAGTGCCTGACCCAAGTCTGTATGTGTGGGGGGAGCAAGTGTCTGACCCAAGTCTGTATGTGTGGTGGGAGCAAGTGCCTGACCCAAGTCTGCATGTGTGGGGGGAGCAAGTGTCTGTATGTGTGGGGGGAGCAAGTGTCTGACCCAAGTCTGTATGTGTGGGGGGAGCAAGTGTCTGACCCAAGTCTGTATGTGTGGGGGGAGCAAGTGCCTGACCCAAGTCTGTATGTGTGGGGGGGAAAAGTGCCTGACCCAAGTCTGTATGTGTTGGGGGGAGCAAGTGCCTGACCCAAGTCTGTATGTGTGGGGGGAGCAAGAGTCTGACCCAAGTCTGTATGTGTTGGGGAAGAAAGTGCCTGACCCAAGTCTGTATGTGTGGGGGGAGCAAGTGCCTGACCCAAGTCTGTATGTGTGGGGGGAGCAAGTGCCTGACCCAAGTCTGTATGTGTGGGGGGAGCAAGTGTCTGACCCAAGTCTGTATGTGTGGGGGGAGCAAGTGTCTGACCCAAGTCTGTATGTGTGGTGGGAGCAAGTGCCTGACCCAAGTCTGTATGTGTGGGGGGAGCAAGTGCCTGACCCAAGTCTGTATGTGTGGGGGGAGCAAGTGTCTGTCCCAAGTCTGTATGTGTGGGGGGAGCAAGTGCCTGACCCAAGTCTGTATGTGTGGGGGGAGCAAGTGTCTGTCCCAAGTCTGTATGTGTGGAGGGAGCAAGTGCCTGACCCAAGTCTGTATGTGTGGGGGGAGCAAGTGTCTGTCCCAAGTCTGTATGTGTGGGGGGAGCAAGTGCCTGACCCAAGTCTGTATGTGTGGGGGGAGCAAGTGTCTGACCCAAGTCTGTATGTGTGGGGGGAGCAAGTGTCTGACCAAAGTCTGTATGTGTGGGGGGAGCAAGTGCCTGACCCAAGTCTGTATGTGTGGGGGGAGCAAGTGTCTGACCCAAGTCTGTATGTGTGGGGGGAGCAAGTGCCTGACCCAAGTCTGTATGTTTGGAGGGAGCAAGTGTCTGACCCAAGTCTGTATGTGTGGGGGGAGCAAGTGCCTGACCCAAGTCTGTATGTGTGGGGGGAGCAAGTGCCTGACCCAAGTCTGTATGTGTGGGGGGAGCAAGTGTCTGACCCAAGTCTGTATGTGTGGGGGGAGCAAGTGCCTGACCCAAGTCTGTATGTGTGGGGGGAGCAAGTGTCTGACCCAAGTCTGTATGTGTGTGGGAAGCAAGTGCCTGACCCAAGTCTGTATGTGTGGGGGGAGCAAGTGCCTGACCCAAGTCTGTATGTGTGGGGGGAGCAAGTGCCTGACCCAAGTCTGTATGTGTGGGGGGAGCAAGTGCCTGACCCAAGTCTGTATGTGTGGGGGGAGCAAGTGCCTGACCCAAGTCTGTATGTGTGGGGGGAGCAAGTGCCTGACCCGAGTCTGTATGTGTGGGGTGAGCAAGTGTCTGACCCAAGTCTGTATGTGTGGGGGGAGCAAGTGCCTGGCCCAAGTCTGTATGTGTGTGGGGAGCAAGTGCCTGGCCCAAGTCTGTATGTGTGGGGGGAGCAAGTGTCTGACCCAAGTCTGTATGTGTGGGGGGAGCAAGTGCCTGACCCAAGTCTGTATGTGTGGGGGGAGCATGTGTCTGACCCAAGTCTGTATGTGTGGGGGGAGCAAGTGCCTGACCCAAGTCTGTATGTTTGGAGGGAGCAAGTGTCTGACCCAAGTCTGTATGTGTGTGGGGAGCAAGTGCCTGACCCAAGTCTCTATGTGTGGGGGGGCAAGTGTCTGACCCAAGTCTGTATGTGTGGGGGGAGCAAGTGCCTGACCCAAGTCTGTATGTGTGGGGGGAGCAAGTGCCTGACCCAAGTCTGTATGTGTGGGGGGAGCAAGTGCCTGACCCAAGTCTGTATGTGTGGGGGGAGCAAGTGCCTGACCCAAGTCTGTATGTGTGGGGGGAGCAAGTGCCTGACCCAAGTCTGTATGTGTGGGGGGAGCAAGTGTCTGACCCAAGTCTCTATTTGTGGGGGGAGCAAGTGTCTTACCCAAGTTATGTGTGGGGGGAGCAAGTGCCTGACCCAAGTCTGTATGTGTGGGGGGAGCAAGTGCCTGACCCAAGTCTGTATGTGTGGGGGGAGCAAGTGTCTGACCCAAGTCTGTATGTGTGGGGGGAGCAAGTGCCTGACCAAAGTCTGTATGTGTGGGGGGAGCATGTGCCTGACCCAAGTCTGTATGTGTGGGGGGCTGACCCAAGTCTGTATGTGTTGGGGGAGCAAGTGCCTGACCCAAGTCTGTATGTGTGGGGGGAGCAAGTGTCTGACACAAGTCTGTATGTGTGGGGGTAGCAAGTGTCTGACCCAAGTCTGTATGTGTGGGGGGGAGCAAGTGCCTGACCCAAGTCTGTATGTGTGGGGGGAGCAAGTGTCTGACCCAAGTCTGTATGTGTGGGGGGAGCAAGTGCCTGACCCAAGTCTGTATGTGTGGGGGGAGCAAGTGTCTGACCCAAGTCTGTATGTGTGGGGGGAGCAAGTGTCTGACCCAAGTCTGTATGTGTGGGGGGAGCAAGTGTCTGACCCAAGTCTGTATGTGTGGGGGGAGCAAGTGTCTGACCCAAGTCTGTATGTGTGGGGGGAGCAAGTGCCTGACCCAAGTCTGTATGTGTGGGGGGAGCAAGTGTCTGACCCAAGTCTGTATGTATGGGGGGAGCAAGTGTCTGACCCAAGTCTGTATGTGTGGGGGGAGCAAGTGCCTGACCCAAGTCTGTATGTGTGGGGGGAGCAAGTGTCTGACCCAAGTCTGTATGTATGGGGGGAGCAAGTGCCTGACCCAAGTCTGTATGTGTGGGGGGAGCAAGTGCCTGACCCAAGTCTGTATGTGTGGGGGGAGCAAGTGCCTGACCCAAGTCTGTATGTGTGGGTGGAGCAAGTGCCTGACCCAAGTCTGTATGTGTGGGGGGAGCAAGTGCCTGACCCAAGTCTGTATGTGTGGTGGGAGCAAGTGCCTGACCCAAGTCTGTATGTGTGGGGGGAGCAAGTGCCTGACCCAAGTCTGTATGTGTGGGGGGAGCAAGTGCCTGACCCAAGTCTGTATGTGTGGGGGGAGCAAGTGTCTGACTCAAGTCTGTATGTGTGGGTGGAGCAAGTGCCTGACCCAAGTCTGTATGTGTGGGGGGAGCAAGTGCCTGACCCAAGTCTGTATGTGTGGGGGGAGCAAGTGTCTGACCCAAGTCTGTATGTGTGGGGGGAGCAAGTGCCTGACCCAAGTCTGTATGTGTGGGGGGAGCAAGTGTCTGACCCAAGTCTGTATGTATGGGGGGAGCAAGTGTCTGACCCAAGTCTGTATGTGTGGGGGGAGCAAGTGTCTGACCCAAGTCTGTATGTGTGGGGGGAGCAAGTGCCTGACCCAAGTCTGTATGTGTGGGGGGAGCAAGTGTCTGACCCAAGTCTGTATGTGTGGGGGGAGCAAGTGTCTGACCCAAGTCTGTATGTGTGGGGGGAGCAAGTGCCTGGCCCAAGTCTGTATGTGTGGGGGGAGCAAGTGCCTGACCCAAGTCTGTATGTGTGGGGGGGAGCAAGTGTCTGACCCAAGTCTGTATGTGTGGGGGGAGCAAGTGCCTGGCCCAAGTCTGTATGTGTGTGGGGAGCAAGTGCCTGGCCCAAGTCTGTATGTGTGGGGGGAGCAAGTGTCTGACCCAAGTCTGTATGTGTGGGGGGAGCAAGTGCCTGACCCAAGTCTGTATGTGTGGGGGGAGCAAGTGTCTGACCCAAGTCTGTATGTGTGGGGGGAGCAAGTGCCTGACCCAAGTCTGTATGTGTGGGGGGAGCAAGTGCCTGACTCAAGTCTGTATGTGTGGGGGGAGCAAGTGCCTGACCCAAGTCTGTATGTGTGGGGGGAGCAAGTGCCTGACCCAAGTCTGTATGTGTGGGGGGAGCAAGTGTCTGACCCAAGTCTCTATTTGTGGGGGGAGCAAGTGTCTTACCCAAGTCTGTATGTGTGGGGCGAGCAAGTGCCTGACCCAAGTCTGTATGTGTGGGGGGAGCAAGTGCCTGACCCAAGTCTGTATGTGTGGTGGGAGCAAGTGCCTGGCCCAAGTCTGTATGTGTGGGGGGAGCAAGTGTCTGACCCAAGTCTGTATGTGTGGGGGGAGCAAGTGTCTGACCCAAGTCTGTATGTGTGGGGGAGCAAGTGCCTGACCCAAGTTTGTATGTGTGGGGGGAGCAAGTGTCTGACCCAAGTCTGTATGTGTGGGGGGAGCAAGTGTCTGACCCAAGTCTGTATGTGTGGGGGGAGCAAGTGCCTGACCCAAGTCTGTATGTGTGGGGGGAGCAAGTGCCTGACCCAAGTCTGTATGTGTGGGGGGGAGCAAGTGTCTGACCCAAGTCTGTATGTGTGGGGGGAGCAAGTGCCTGACCCAAGTCTGTATGTGTGGGGGGAGCAAGTGCCTGACCCAAGTCTGTATGTGTGGGGGGAGCATGTGTCTGACCCAAGTCTGTATGTGTGGGGGGAGCAATTGCCTGACCCAAGTCTGTATGTGTGGGGGGAGCAAGTGCCTGACCCAAGTCTGTATGTGTGGGGGGAGCAAGTGTCTGACCCAAGTCTGTATGTGTGGGGGGAGCACGTGCCTGACCCAAGTCTGTATGTGTGGGGGGAGCAAGTGCCTGACCCAAGTCTGTATGTGTGGGGGGAGCAAGTGCCTGACCCAAGTCTGTATGTGTGGGGGGAGCAAGTTCCTGACCCAAGTCTGTATGTGTGGGGGGAGCAAGTGTCTGACCCAAGTCTGTATGTGTGGGGGGAGCAAGTGTCTGACCCAAGTCTGTATGTGTGGGGGGAGCAAGTGTCTGACCCAAGTCTGTATGTGTGGGGGGAGCAAGTGCCTGACCCAAGTCTGTATGTGTGGGGGGAGCAAGTGCCTGACCCAAGTCTGTATGTGTGGGGGGAGCAATTGCCTGACCCAAGTCTGTATGTGTGGGGGGAGCAAGTGCCTGACCCAAGTCTGCATGTGTGGGGGGAGCAAGTGCCTGACCCAAGTCTCTATTTGTGGGGGGAGCAAGTGCCTGACCCAAGTCTGTATGTGTGGGGGGAGCAAGTGCCTGACCCAAGTCTGTATGTGTGGGGGGAGCAAGTGTCTGACCCAAGTCTGTATGTGTGGGGGGAGCAAGTGCCTGGCCCAAGTCTGTATGTGTGGGGGGAGCAAGTGTCTGACCCAAGTCTGTATGTGTGGGGGGAGCAAGTGTCTGACCCAAGTCTGTATGTGTGGGGGGAGCAAGTGTCTGACCCAAGTCTGTATGTGTGGGGGGAGCAAGTGCCTGACCCAAGTCTGTATGTGTGGGGGGAGCAAGTGCCTGACCCAAGTCTGTATGTGTGGGGGGAGCAAGTGCCTGACCCAAGTCTGTATGTGTGGGGGGAGCAAGTGCCTGACCCAAGTCTGTATGTGTGGGGGGAGCAAGTGCCTGACCCAAGTCTGTATGTGTGGGGGAGCAAGTGCCTGACCCAAGTCTGTATGTGTGGGGGGAGCAAGTGTCTGACCCAAGTCTGTATGTGTGGGGGGAGCACGTGCCTGACCCAAGTCTGTATGTGTGGGGGGGAGCAAGTGCCTGACCCAAGTCTGTATGTGTGGGGGGAGCAAGTGCCTGACCCAAGTCTGTATGTGTGGGGGGAGCAAGTGCCTGACCCAAGTCTGTATGTGTGGGGGGAGCAAGTGCCTGACCCAAGTCTGTATGTGTGGGGGGAGCAAGTGCCTGACCCAAGTCTGTATGTGTGGGGGGAGCAAGTGCCTGACCCAAGTCTGTATGTGTGGGGGGAGCAAGTGCCTGACCCAAGTCTGTATGTGTGGGGGGAGCAAGTACCTGACCCAAGTCTGTATGTGTGGGGGGAGCAAGTGCCTGACCCAAGTCTGTATGTGTGGAGGGAGCAAGTGCCTGACCCAAGTCTGTATGTGTGGGGGGAGCAAGTGTCTGACCCAAGTCTGTATGTGTGGGGGGAGCAAGTGTCTGACCAAAGTCTGTATAGCTCAAAAGATAGGTCTCTCTGTGTGGGCTTGGCCAGCGTAACGCACGTTAGGTGTCACACACTTTATATGCACATTGCTTGGACATATGTCAACATATGAGCCTGGGTAAAGGTTTATAATCAAGAAGGAACATAGCCATGAAATTCTAGGGGGTACGTTATGCATGTTACGAAATCCTGACGCCAATTTCTCCCACCAAACTTTGATACAATATTCTATTTGGAAATTTCCCATTACATATGTTCAATATGATTATGTTGACTATCATTAACCAAAATTTCATGGTTCTATCCATACCCATGTCCCCACTGCGTAGCCATCATAAGATAGTGTACCGCACACAATTGCTATTACTGAGAAGCTTGCAAGTAGCAGAGAAATTGGCTATTTGCAGAAGTAAATTATTTCACATTACGTTCATCAGTTTGTAAACACTTTATCTACATAACATGTAAATAAATCGAGTCGGGGGGAGGGCTGATTTGGGCAGTCAATTGATTTGTTTCCATCCAACCAACCCTTGGGTCATAATATTTTCATCGCTGTCACTCAGTACAAAGAATCTGCTGGAATTACTTATGAGGGCTGGAAGATTCACACGGGCTATGATATCCTCCTGAGGGATGGGAAGCTTCCGTGGCCAGTTCCATCACTTGAAACCAGTCAGCTTCATAAAAGACAGCAGAACGTGACTATCTGTGGCACTCAGAACTTCTCCGATATATGATTTCCTGTCGTACACTGCAGCAAGAAACTACCCAGTTTTGAAGTTTGCTATCACAAAATTCTCTGAGCCTACTTCCACCTCATCATCCTTATCCTGCTCATCCTCATCATTCTCCTCCCCTACCGCAAAATCCTTAGTGAGTCGGGAGAGTGTCACCTCACCATTGGTGTTTTTGATGCAATGCATCTCACGAATGTCATTCACAGCCGGTATTGCTGCCCAAAATGCATCATCCAATACCATCTGGCTGTTATGCAGTTTGATCTCATCCTTAGCAACGTTAATCACACTTACTGAGGGCATTGACGCTGCAGCTGCAGCAAACGTTGCATTGGAAACAGCTTTCTTAGCTGGTGATGACCTGAAATCAATCAATTGGTAGAGCAATTAATTCCCTACTAGATGACAATCAACTACACAAAATTCTCAATAACAAATTTGATAGCACCTGTTCATTTTGACGACCAAAACTCAGTGTAGAAAATCTTGAAGTTGAAATCTTGGTAAAGGTAAAAGAAGTCAGATAATGCACGTGTGAAGTCAACTGGCCAGCTGATTGGCTGATGCTTAGTCTTTGAAGCTTAGAAGACAAAGGAGACTGTGAATCCCTTGATGGCAGCATGTGACTTCTCTGTAGTATCAATGTAGTTAACGCATGTTACAAAATGTCAATGTAATGCATGTTATGCACTTTGAAGTGGGATTATCTGATAACTACTCGTTGGATTTCCACCATTTTTGGCATGAAACTTCCTACTTCTAAGTAAAGGGAAGAGATTATGCAAATATTTGGGTCTAGATCAAATATTTTGGAGGTGGTGAGAACTTTTTGATGTTTTGCCTAACGCACGTTACAGGACAAACTGATTTTTTTAAATCAATGCAGGGCTCACTACAGGGGGTCTGGGGGTAACTTTTGGGGGAGGTTCATGAAACTAAGCTAAAAAATCTCTGCAGAAATATCATATGTATCATAACTGTATTCATACAGAAATTTGACTATATTGCAAAGTTGCACTTTTTTTTTTAAACGCTATTGAAAATGTTAGTCGTATTGGAAGCAATGGTGAGAGGACATGGATAATAATATTGACATAATTTTTTCTTTTTCTGAAGTCCAAAGGAGTCTACTTTCCCAAGCATTAACTTTTTTTGCCTTATTATTTGATTTGTTTCGAGACTCACATGTCCGGATTTCATGGCCATGGCCATGTGCACTCTCTTGATACTAAAAACTGTTGCTTAGGTATAGCTCCATACATTCTACACACTTCACTGTATGGACTTGATATCTCAAAAGATAGGTCTCTCTGTGTGCACTCTCTTGATACTAAAAACTGTTAGGTATAGCTCATAGATTCTGCACACTTCACTGTATGGACTTGATATATAGCTCCAAAGATAGGTCTCTCTGTGTGCTCTCTCTTGACTAAAAACTGTTGCTTAGGTATAGGGCCAGTGCAGTTGATAGCCAGGGTAATGGCTAGGGCCAGTGCAGTTGCTAGTGTTAGGGCCAGGGTAATGGCTAAGGTCAGTGCAGTTGCTAGTGTTAGGGCCAGGATAATGGATAGGGCCAGTGCAGTTGCTAGTGTTAGGGCCAGGGTAATGGCTAAGGTCAGTGCAGTTGCTAGTGTTAGGGCAGGGTAATGGCTAGGGCCAGTGCAGTTGCTAGTGTTAGGGCCAGGGTAATGGCTAGGGCCAGTGCAGTTGCTAGTGTTAGGGCCAGGGTAATGGCTAGGTCCAGTGCAGTTGCTTGTGTTAGGGCCAGGGTAATGGCTAGGGCCAGTGCAGTTGCTAGTGTTAGGGCCAGGGTAATGGCTAGGGCCAGTGCAGTTGCTAGTGTTAGGGCCAGCGTAATGGCTAGGGCCAGTGCAGTGGCTAGTGTTAGGGCCAGGGTAATGGCTAGGGCCAGTGCAGTTGCTAGTGTTAGGGCCAGGGTAATGGCTAGGGCCAGTGCAGTTGCTAGTGTTAGGGCCAGGGTAATGGCTAGGGCCAGTGCAGTTGCTAGTGTTAGGGCCAGGGTAATGGCTAGGGCCAGTGCAGTTGCTAGTGTTAGGGCCAGGGTAATGGCTAAGGCCAGTGCAGTTGCTAGTGTTAGGGCAATGGCTAGGGCCAGTGCAGTTGCTAGTGTTAGGGCCAGGGTAATGGCTAGGGCCAGTGCAGTTGCTAGTGTTAGGACCAGGGCAATGGCTAGGGCCAGTGCAGTTGCTAGTGTCAGGGCCAGTGCAGTTGCTAGTGTCAGGGCCAGGGTAATGGCTAGGACCAGTGCAGTTGCTAGTGTCAGGGCCAGGGTAATGGCTAGGGCCAGTGCAGTTGCTAGTGTTAGGGCCAGGGTAATGGCTAGGGCCAGTGCAGTTGCTAGTGTTAGGGCCAGGGTAATGGCTAGGGCCAGTGCAGTTGCTAGTGTTAGGGCCAGCTAGGGCCAGTGCAGTTGCTAGTGTTAGGGCCAGCTAGGGCCAGTGCAGTTGCTAGTGTTAGGGCCAGGGTAATGGCTAGGGCCAGGGTAATGGCTAGGGCCAGTGCAGTTGCTATTACCACATCCTTTAGGAGGTGACTCAGATCTGGGGCCAACATCATTTTGTGTTCTAGAATATTGTGGTTTGGACTTTAGAGCTACACAGATTCTGCACGCTTGGCTTTGACTTTGATACAAAGCTCAAAAACTGTTGCATAGGTATAGCTTCATAGATTCTGCACACTTCACTGTATGGACTTGATATATAGCTCAAAAGATAGGTCTCTCTGTGTGCTCTCTCTTGATACTAAAAATTGTTGCTTAGGTATAGATCCATAGATTCTACACACTTTACTGTATGGACTTGATACATAGCTCAAAAGATAGGTCTCTCTGTGTGCTCTCTCTTGACTAAAAACTGTGAGTGTGAGTGTGTGTGTGAGTGTGTGTGTGTGAGTGTGTGTGAGTGAGTATGTGTGTGTGAGTGTGTGTGTGTTTTGATGTTCCAGCCACCCACACTTGCCCAAGTGCTTGACCACCTACTTATGTTTTAGCTAATAATGACACAACACTTATTGTATGGGAGAGCTCCTCTAGCCTCAGGTGCTAATTTCAATGGCTTCCACTATCCTATAAATGCAGGAAACTTGGGCAGGTGGTTTGGAGGCCCCAACTTTGACTGCCTGTACCTTGGGTGGTACTTGTACCTATGCAACAGTTTTTAGTATCAAGAGAGAGCACACAGAGAGACCTATCTTTTGAGGAAAAACACGATATAACACTCGGCACACATGGATCTGCACGAAGCCGTTGGTCTTCTATCACAACCACAGCCGAGTATCGAACTCTAGTTGCAATTCCATACGTCGATTCCCTTCTAAATATTAAGAGTCAATTTACTGATAAAGCCGTGAAGATTGTTACTGCCATGTCCATATTCAGTCCCTCCCTCATACCCGCTGAAGCATCCTTACCATCATACGGCAGCGAGCAAATCAAGATTCTTGCCGAGTTCTTATGGAAAAGAAGCAGAGGTTGAGTATGCGGGGACGACTTACACCTCACCTCCATTGCTTGATGGCGATGAGCTTCTTTCAGAGTGGAAGATATTTAGACGGGCTTTGCTAGTGGAGAAAAAGGCAAAATGGAACGTAAAGAAGAGTCATCTCCTAGCATGCAAGAAATCATGGACGAGATGAACAAGTCACATACGTACGGAGGAATTTTCCCCAAGACGTGGAAGCTATTGAACATTACAATGGCACTTCCTGTTGGCACAGCAACAGTAGAGCGTTCCTTTAGTCAAATGAAGTTGATTAAAACTCGCCTACGCAGTCGTCTATCTGACTCGAACCTAGAACATTTAATAAAAATTAGTATAGAGGGTCATCCATTGACCGATGTGGACTTAATGCAACTCCCGACATTAAAAATAGACGCATTTTACTTTAATTTAGTGCTACTGAACACACTGTACTTGTATTGTAATTTTCACCATACATTATTGTATATCTTTGCTTATATATTAATTTTGTTAACAAACGGGAAACGGATGAACCCCACTCCTCCTTTTTCCTTTCCCAGCAGATTGCAGTAGCCGTTCAGCGAGGTAACACTGCAGCTTTGCTGGGCACCAGCTTTAGTTGTAATGCTCCACCCTTTACCTTCAGATGGCGTCTGTAGCTGGTCCTTCTCTATCGCTGGATTTCACACAGGCCTGCCTGCTCCTGTGTCAACCCTGCTCAGTCACTGTATTTCTGGTGGGTATGTGGGTTGCTGATGAAAGAGTGCAAGAATGATCAAGAGCACTTTTTCAATCCAGCCAATTTTCCATGAGATACGGTTAATTCTGTGTGCTCACTTTTCCTGCTCAATGAAAAAGGGGCGGGGGGAGGGAGTTTTATTAGAAACTGACTGACAACAAACTGACTGACAGCTACATAAATGGCAAGTCTTGATGAAGGCTGTAAAAAAAAACACCTCTGTACTATTGCCAGGCTGTCAGCCAGATGTTGATGGCAACACTGCTTTGCCTATAGGCTATAACTATCTATCATTGGAAAGCACAGAAAATGAGCTACCTTTTGAGAACAAAACGATTCAAAATGGATGAAGCATTAAATTGGTGACCACAAATATGGTCTATGCCCACTTAATTTTAATTCAACTTTGAATTAATGGACCTCAAAAACAAAAACCAGTTTAAATAAATAAGATAACTGTGACAAACTAACTAAACCAGTTGAATTAAATATACCCAAATGACAGTCTAACTAATTCAACTTTGAATTAATTGAACCCCACTGACTACAGCACTAGTATACTACAGCACTAGTATGCTGGTGTACACTACAGCACTAGTATGCTGGTGTACACTACAGCACTAGTATGCTGGTGTACACTACAGCACTAGTATGCTGGTGTACACTACAGCACTAGTATGCTGGTGTACACTACAGCACTAGTATGCTGGTGTACACTACAGCACTAGTATGCTGGTGTATACTACAGCACTAGTATGCTGGTGTACACTACAGCACTAGTATGCTGGTGTACACTACAGCACTAGTATGCTGGTGCACACTACAGCACTAGTATGCTGGTGTATACTACAGCACTAGTATGCTGGTGTACACTACAGCACTAGTATGCTGGTGTACACTACAGCACTAGTATGCTGGTGTACACTACAGCACTAGTATGCTGGTGTACACTACAGCACTAGTATGCTGGTGTACACTACAGCTAGTATGCTGGTGTTCACTACAGCACTAGTATGCTGGTGTACACTACAGCACTAGTATGCTGATGTATACTACAGCACTAGTATGCTGGTGTACACTACAGCACTAGTATGCTGGTGTATACTACAGCACTAGTATGCTGGTGTACACTACAGCACTAGTATGCTGATGTACATCTACAGCACTAGTATGCTGGTGTACACTACAGCACTAGTATGCTGGTGTACACTACAGCACTAGTATGCTGGTGTACACTACAGCACTAGTATGCTGGTGTACACTACAGCACTAGTATGCTGGTGTACACTACAGCACTAGTATGCTGGTGTACACTACAGCACTAGTATGCTGATGTACATCTACAGCACTAGTATGCTGGTGTACACTACAGCACTAGTATGCTGGTGTACACTACAGCACTAGTATGCTGGTGTACACTACAGCACTAGTATGCTGGTGTACACTACAGCACTAGTATGCTGGTGTACACTACAGCACTAGTATGCTGGTGTACACTACAGCACTAGTATGCTGGTGTACACTACAGCACTAGTATGCTGGTGTACACTACAGCACTAGTATGCTGGTGTACACTACAGCACTAGTATGCTGGTGTACACTACAGCACTAGTATGCTGGTGTACACTACAGCACTAGTATGCTGGTGTACACTACAGCACTAGTATGCTGGTGTATACTACAGCACTAGTATGCTGGTGTACACTACAGCACTAGTATGCTGGTGTACACTACAGCACTAGTATGCTGGTGTACACTACAGCACTAGTATGCTGGTGTATACTACAGCACTAGTATGCTGGTGTACACTACAGCACTAGTATGCTGGTGTACACTACAGCACTAGTATGCTGGTGTACACTACAGCACTAGTATGCTGGTGTACACTACAGCACTAGTATGCTGGTGTACACTACAGCACTAGTATGCTGATGTACACTACAGCACTAGTATGCTGGTGTACACTACAGCACTAGTATGCTGGTGTACACTACAGCACTAGTATGCTGGTGTACACTACAGCACTAGTATGCTGATGTACACTACAGCACTAGTATGCTGGTGTACACTACAGCACTAGTATGCTGGTGCACACTACAGCACTAGTATGCTGGTGTACACTACAGCACTAGTATGCTGGTGTACACTACAGCACTAGTATGCTGGTGTACACTACAGCACTAGTATGCTGGTGTACACTACAGCACTAGTATGCTGGTGTACACTACAGCACTAGTATGCTGGTGTACACTACAGCACTAGTAGGCTGGTGTACACTACAGCACTAGTATGCTGGTGTACACTACAGCACTAGTATGCTGGTGTACACTACAGCACTAGTATGCTGGTGTATACTACAGCACTAGTATGCTGGTGTATACTAGTGCTGCATATGAATGGGCTACTTATGTACATAAAATGGATGCAATGTTGTTAGATCAGTATGTACGTGGAGCTATCTGTTGGATCAGTGTGTATATGAAATAGATGTGCTCTCATTGGACGTGTGTATGGAATTGCCGGGTCATCTCTAGATCAGAGCATACAGTGGAAATTTCATTAAGTCAGCGTGTGCATGGAATGAAAGGGTTGACAAAATATAACCTGCTAGATTAATGATGTGGTTCTTGAGAATGCTTTCCCAGTGAACTGTGGATAGATTAGTAATGTTGGTAGGAACTCTCTGGCAAGGCCTTATTGGGTTTCAACACCTGTTCATCCAACCAAACCACTTCCATAGTATACATGCACACTATGCATTGCACATTTCCACTGCATTGTACAATGCCAGGGGGTGCATAGACAGGCATCGTCCCTCCCATTTTGTATTTTTAAGAATAGAATTACAGGCTTACATTACCTGTAGGCTGTCTAGCCCAGAGTAGCTCACTGAGCTGTGCAATCGGTATCCACAAATACTCCCTCATTGTCCACAAAGTCAATTACATTTTTATATACTGTCTGTTCACTCTTGTACCTGGTTCCATAATTCCCTAGTGGGAGAGCTCTAACTAACTTAATTCACAACTATACCTCTCCAGACTCGACTGCTGTGCTTCACCTGCCATTGCTCGTTGCCTTGCCTGTAGTGCCTCATCAGGCAGTGTGCATGCCTCCCTCCCCCCCAGTGCTCGTGCACCTTCCAGTGCCCAGTACATCACTCCCCTAGGATATTGTGAGATCTAGTAGGTGAGTAAGTTGGAATAGTGATGAGCTATTTTAGACAGTTTTTCATTTTTCTTCCATTTAAAGAGTTTCATAATGATAAATGAGCTTTGCGCTAATTTTAACAAGAATAAGACATTTTTTCCTCAAAATACTCAAAAATGGCCCAAATTATTTAGCTTTATCCGTTAAAAAGGAGAGATTTTTTTAATTTAAACGGGACTTCAAAAGCATTTTTCTGTCATTTAAAGAGTGGGTAAATAGGTCTGAGTGTGCCATGGCGATTATACTGTTCAACTGTTACTTATTGTTTATCTGGTTGTCTTTATATCCGTCCAGGTCAACTGATGGGACTAGATTTATTGAGACCGTTCTTAGTCAGTTAATAGCACGAGTATAAAAACTTCTCATTCTTCTATCACGTGATGTAATAATGTGTCACAATCAATACGTAATGATGGTGCAATGTCTATGCATAATCATCAAAGTGACTGATACAGTGTGTGTGATTAGTAATATAATACTTGAACATTACATCTCTTCTTTTTTCCTTAATTTAATATCTTAACATAATTAAATGTTCTAATGACTTACTGTTCATAAATATTATGACCAAATCGATGAAAAGGTTGTTTCATCCTGGTAGGGTATCGTCTGTTCCGTGTCGGAGGAACTTCATTCACTGGAAGCATATTTTGTGGGGAATTTCCTTGTGGTGGAGTCTCACCAACGTATCTGACTCATACTCATCTGAGAGATCTAGACACTCGATATTCGAACTAATCTTTTTGAACTGAGAAATGTTTCGTGTAACATACTTTCCGTTCCTGATCGCTGTGATCACTGTTCCATTTTTTCTCACTATTTGGAAAGGTGATGGATCAAACTTTGTGCTGAACTTGTTCTTCTTTCGCTGACGTAGAACTGTTTCACCAATGTTGAGACTTGAGCTCGTGCTCTTCTGTCTGCATGCTCCTTCATTCTCTCTTTGGCTCGTTTATCTTTTTGTTTAACTTCCACATCATTTCCTAGAGTGTCAACATCCATTTCCACTTGGGGAAGCTTGGTTTTAATCTTTCTGTTGAACAGTAATTCAGATGAGGAAACTCCAGTTGTGCAGTGTGGTGTTGCTCTGTAATTCAACATGAATCGGTACAGATCTTTCTTTCAATCTCTTCCTTCAGCATTCGATGCTTTTGTGAGGGGTTTCATAAAGTTCTCTGCTTCTGAATTAGCTTGTGGCTACAATGGAGTAATCTTCTGGTGAGATATTCCATTCTCTTCCATATAGGCTTTAAACTCATTTCCGAAAAATGGTGGTCCATTATCAGTCTCGAGAACTCTTGGAATTCCGTGTGTGGCAAAGATTCTGTCAAGCTAGGAAATTGTTCCTTTTGCTGCTGTTGATTGTACTATTTCTGCTTCAGGAAAACGAGAATAGGCATCTATCGTAACAAGTAGATATTCTCCAGTTGGGATAGGTCCACAGAAATCAACATGTACGGTGTGCCATGGCTGTGGAGGCAATGTTGACATTTGGAGAGGTTGAGGACGATTTTCTGGATCATTGGCCTGACAAGCAATGCAATTGTCAATCTGTTACTTTACTCCTGCTTCTATTCCTGGGAACCATACTTTTTCTCTGGGCAACTTCTTTGTCTTAACAATTCCTTGGTGACCTTCATGTGCCAACATAATTGCTCTCTTTCGTAGTGAAGTTGGTATTACGATGCGATTTCCACTGAGTATCACACTTTCATCACTACTAACAGTGAGTTCATTCTTGACTGTTTGAAAAAGCTTGATTTCTGCGATGTCTATATACCTCGGATGTGGTCTGCTCTTTCCACTTGTCAGTTCTGATCATTTTGGATATCTGCTGCAAGGTTGGGTCAGCTTATCGAATCTCTGACAACGTCATAGCCTTTGGTACTGCGTGAGCAGATAAGAAATTGACATAGTCCTCTGCCATGGTTTCTTGTTTCTTTGGTTCCTCTGAGTTTGGATGTCTTGAGAGGTAATCGGAAGGATTCTGGTTTCCTTTAGTATGTACTATTGAGAAGTCATATCCTTGTAGTCTCAGATTCCAACGTTCGATGCGTGCTGGAGGCTTGGACTTTGGGTTACCATAAATCAATTCGACTGGTTTGCAGTCCGTGTAAAGGGTAAAATGTCCTCCATAGAGATATAGATGAAACTCTGTGATTCTCTCCCTGCGACTTTTGAAACAATATTGCTGAGAGACCGACAGGTGATGCATCTGTGATCAGCTCTGTTTCCTTCTGTTGATCGAAATATGCCATGATTGTATCACTTGCTAATAGCTGCTTGATTTTTTGAAAAGCTTTGTCGTGTTCTTTTGTCCATAAGAAATGAACATCCTTTCTGGTCAACTGACGTAATGGCTGTGATATGTCACTGAAGCATGGTATAAATTTTGCACAATATGTTGCCATTCCTAGAAACCTTCGGATACCGCTGGTTGATGTAGGAGGATTGGCGTCATGAATTGCTTGTACTTTCTTAGGATCAGGTAAGATTCCTTTGTCCAAAAATACAAAACCAAAGAATGTCAACGAGTTCTTGCTGAATTCACACTTTGTCTTGAAAGACAAACCGACTGATGAGAATCTCTCAACAACTGCCTGTAGAGCCTTGTCATGATCAGCTTGAGTTTTCCCAAATATTATAACATCATCACTGATGTTGATTGATCCTGGTATGTCCCGGATCTGTTCATGGATGATGTTTTGAAACATCTCACTTGCTGAGTTTGTTCCAAAGTTCAGTCGAGCATAACGTCTTAAACAACCTTTGTGAGTCGTGAACGTTGTGATATATCTGCTCTCAGGTGATAAGGGTATTTGATGATATCCTTGTCTTAAATCAAGTTTTGTAAAAACTGTTGCTCCATTCAGGTTGTGAATAAGATCATCAATTGTTGGACTAGGATGTCTCTCTCGGTGGATTGCCTTATTTGCTCTCCTCATGTCAACACATAAACGGACCTCGCCATTCTTTTTGGGGATAATGACTAAAGGTGAAACCCATGGAGTTGAACCTTCAACTTTCTCAATGATTCCTTGTTGTTCAAGGTTAATGAGCTCTTTTTCAACTTGTTTCCTCATGTGAAAAGGAATTCTGCGTGTTGCTTGAGCCACAGGAGGTACATTTGTGTCAATGTGAAGTTTGACTTCTGTATTCCTGAGCTTGCCTATACCTTCAAACAAATTGAGATATTTTTGCATCAGCCTCTCACATACTCTTGGACTATCCCAAACATGCTTAATCTTAACATGAACCAGACCAAAGTCACATGCTGTCTTGTAACTGAGTAGAGACCCGTGACTTCCTTGTAATACATGAATTGTTGATAGCACTGTCTTTGTATCAACTTCAATGTTAGTATCAAACTGTCCCTCTACTGTAAGTTGGGAGTCTGCACCATACACAAATATACGCTTTGTTGAAGGCTGTAACTCAAGATTATTCGCTTGGTTTACTTAAATGTTTCCTCATCCATGATGTCCGTGGATGCTCCTGTGTCTACAATCATGCAAACCGTGGTGCTATTGATTTTCACATTTACTTTTGGTGCTGCCATACATGTGTAGTGTCACCGAATGTGTACAGATATTCATCACTACTGCTATCACACTTTTGGTTGGACTCTGATGAAACTTGACAAATTTGATTGTGCTTGTGTTTCGGTTGGGACTCATGTGTTTTGTATCGACCTTGTACTTGTTTTTGTTTTGAGAGACATACTTTGGCAAAATGATTACTTTTACCACACTTCTTTACAAGTTTGACCTTTTGCTGGACATGAATGGGGCCACAAAAATCCACACTTACGACATATACTCTGACCTTCTGGTTTTGTCCATGTTCGTGGTGACTGCTATTTTCTGGGTGGTCGCTTCTGCTGAATAGCATTCACTGCTTCTGCTGCTGAGTGTGCCTGTTCAATTCCTTTTGCTTGCTCTTCACTTGCTTCTTGCACTCTTGCTTTAGCTAGTAGAGCCTCTAAGGATAGATCATCACGAAGTGCCACTCTTCTTAGATGTTTTGACTGACAATTCTGGATGATAGTGGACTTCAACTCTTTTCCCAGGTCAGTACACATGTGGAAGCTAGCTTTCTCAATCTGGTAACAAATTGATCCACAGTCTCTCCTGATTGTTGAACAGCTTTACGAAATTGGAAAATCTCGTAGGACACATTTTTCTTGGGTGTGAAATAGTTGTCGAACTTTTCCATAGCTGTGGCAGTTATCTCCTGTATCTGGAATTGTGTCAAAAATTTCTTGGGTTGCCTGTCCTGCCTGATACAACAGGATTGCTTTCTTTTGTTTGTCGTCACTTACGTTGAGCGCTGCTATATATATCTCGAAACGCCGCTTCCAACTTTTCCATCTCAGGCTTAGCGATGATGGTGCACTCACAGGGTCAAAGGTTGCTAATGGTGACACAGTCAATTCTTCCGGCTACTGCCATGGTTCATAATCCTCGTCGCCAGTTATACTGTTCAACTGTTACTTATTGTTTATCTGGTTGTCTTTATATTCGTCCAGGTCAACTGATGGGACTAGATTTATTGAGACCATCGCACCATACTTAGTCAGTTAATAGCACGAGTATAAAAACTTCTCATTCTTTTATCACGTGATGTAATAATGTGTCACAATCAATACGTAATGATGATGCAATGTCTATGCATAAAAGTGCCTGATACAGTGTGTGTGATTAGTAATATAATACTTATACATTACAGCGATGGCTTGATTCTGCCTGCTGGAGCTCATTTCCTAATGGGTCATAGCTCCTGTGGTAGAGCCACTTTCTTTGATAATGGTACGTGGAGCCATCCTTTCCTGCCATCTGGTGGGCTTTCACTAATGAGTTATCTCGAACCTGTTCCCTTGCGAGGTCTGATCCTTGCAAAGCTTCTGCAGGTTGTTGGATGTTGACCATCAGCCTGACTGCGAGCTGCTTCTCGTTTTCTCCTCCTGGACATCTGAAGTTCGACCTTGGAAGTGTGCCACACATGCCGTCTGGCTGATGGCAGTCTGTCAGCAAGTCCCCGGGCACATCCTCCTCCTACGCATCCAGGTTCACTTCCGTCAGGAGTATTTCCAACGTCTCTGCACATTCTTCCAACCTGAGTCGCTTTTCCTCGCTCTTCGCTTGCTGTCGGGTGACAGCTGCATTAGCATGTAGTGACGGTGGCCAGAACAGGTTGACTGCTGCATGGAAAGCTGTCTGGTATTCAGATAAATCTTGTTGGTCTTCCTATCTGAGCTGTCTAAATGGCCCCGGTATGGACACCATGCCATGGTGGTCATCTCTGCGTGACTTCTCACATCACTGGAGGGATTCTCCCTGGTGTAAGTGGTCTTGTCCCAGACTTGTTTGTCTGGTTTACTAATTTTTGCTTTTATTAGTACCGAGGAGTCTAAGTTTCTGTCCCGCAAGTGTTTGTCGCCCAAGATACCTTGCCTACCTCGATGTGGCAGGTTTCTGTGCCCGACTCCAACATGCTATGTGGTTGGGGAGGGTCCGGGGAAAGTTTTCCTTCGTGAATGCACCTACTATATCCTTCTTGAAGATACAGTCAGCTACTGTTTTCTCTCCTAAGATCTTGTATCTGGCAGGCCAACTGAATGAGGGACACACATGACTTCACCGTGGATTCCAGAATTTTTTCATGTGGGCAGACTGTGTGATACCAATTCTGTCCAGAATGGCTTTTTGCCTGAGCTCATCTGGGAGCAGTGTCAGGATTGCTGTCAGGGCACCCTCCTTAAGGAGTGGTCTCGGGTGGAGTAGCCATCCCCGGATGTCAAAGTTGGCCATGTGTCTCTCAAATCGGGCAAACTTGTCATCCAGTGTGTTTCTATTGCTCATGGGCTGTAGCTTGGGCAGTTGTACTTGGAGTCTCGCCTGAGCGACGGTCGGTGCCGCCACCATGTCTGTTAACTGTTGAAATTCTTTCAGTCACTGTTCTTCCTGATGGGCCTTCTCTTAATTCTCCAGTTCCCACTGCTTAAGATCCACTGCCCTCTGTCATCTCTCTGATGGTCTTCCCTTTCCACTGCTGTGGCTGTCATGCTGCCTCTGCATCTCGTTGATGTTTTAGTTCCTTTCTCCTCTCGATGTTGGCAATCCTGAGCTAACCTAACCTGTGTGTCTTCCTCCCTCCTGGCCGCTTCGATCTGCTGTTGTTGCACCAATATCCGCATTGGCAGTTGGGTTCAGCTTTACACCTGTTGCTGTTTGCTTAGATTCACTCCTCCTCTGGTGATTGTAGTCCAGAGTGGTGCTCCCACTGTTGTCGGAGGTGACGTCTGCTTCATTTTCCTGCCTACTTCTGCTTTGAGTCGACATAGACATCTCAATCGTAGTCCAGTAGTGTGTCGAGTTGAATCACTTTATCAATAGTCCACTGGTCACAATCAATAATAAAAATCCAATTTTGCCAAACTTTTGCACAACATTTTACATGTCTGCACTAATACTGAGCAGGCCGTCTCTCTTCGACGTCTCCCACCCTCGACAGTTGGACAAAATGAAATCAATCACCACAATATTCACTAGAGCTAGCAACTCTGCCACTACTCAAACTGGGTTCGAACGTATTATGCTGCATATTAGGGTATGCACTGGCCCTAATGTTCTAGCTATTATAACAACTTTATTCACTCAGACAAGACACAAACTCAAAACCGAATAATCTGTCCAGAGGGAGGCTGCCCTTAACTATATAGGCTCGCCTCCCCACCAACAGGGATATGACCATATAAGGTAAAATGCATGCATGTGGTTGATCAAGATATCCAATGGAATACGAGCTGCAGTGCCAGGTATGTGTGTGTTTGTTTATGCGTTTGTTTATGCGTGCATCTATTAGCATAAGTGTAATCTACTTCAACGTCAGGTTGCTCCTGTGTTGTTAGGGCTGTTAGGGAGGTCCCTAACAAGTTCCCTAATACCCACTCACACTTGACTCTCACTTTATAATGAACTACACTTAATGACCATTGCACAATACAACCACACTATTATGTAATCCTTACTTTATCTATAAAAACCCACTTCTGCTGGGCACTTCTCTCATTCACTGAGGAGGCCCTGTCAGAAAAGGTGAAGGAGAAGTTTGAAATTCAAATCTACAAAACCACCAAATAAGCAAGCAGATAAACTACAACGAGAATCAAGACAAGTTCCATGGCCAAAACTGGCGTGGATACTGACAACCCTCCAACTGAACTACCATTTAGCATCACACAGGTGTTGGTACTGCTCCGGCTGAGCCCCAGCCTTGGCCCAGCTCTAGCCTTTGCCCTAGGAGTTCAGTTTGATGAAAATTGTGAAGATAATTAATATTATTGCATTTAGTATTGCAAGTACTGCAAGTCCATTGCAAGTCCATTATACAATCATTAAAAAAATCTATATTTAAATTGGATGAGTTCTGTTTATGACAATTAAATACATTTAGTATTGAAAGTATATTAAACATACCAATCAAAATAAAGAATGTGTAACTATATAGCTACCATATAATTGTTTAAACATGTATGCGTATATTATGCAAGAGTGAAATCTTTTTCAGGCCCCACATAATTATTATTACACAACTACCAATTATAAACCCAACTACAAGCACAATTAATAAAGTTAATATAAACAACTTCCACACAGCAGGAGTAGACTTTCCATCTGCATAAGTATATAGTAAACATTATTCATATACGTATCTCAGACACCCAAATTAGACTCTGTTTTGAAGCCCAAAACTACAGGAAAGAAACGAGACTTTGACAACCTCCTAGCATAAAATGATTTTGCCAATTTAAGTCAAATCGATCAAATAACCTTCAAGATTATCATGTATCATCTATCTATCACAAATAACCTGCATATCGTAGGTTCTTTCATAAAGTTTAATACCAATAGATCCAAAATCATCCAATAATCTATTTTTAGATCCAGCATGGCACAAAAATGGGTAGACATCTGCAATAAACATCTGCAAAACAATAAATATGCTTGTATGCAATACAATTAAACTTACCTGAGCTGATTCAGCAGTTTCTGCAAATTTTTATTACAGAGTAGTGATCAGTCAGGTTGTTTACTGGAGGTTTGTGATCTTTGTATAATTCACCTGTTTGTATACAAGTAATAAAAATTGGGGCAATGATATATGCTATGATTGGATACTAAGGATATCCTGAGCAACTGTGGGGCAATGAGATATGCTATGATTGGATACTAAGGATATCCTGAGCAACTGTAGGGCAATGATATATGCTATGATTGGATACTAAGGATATCCTGAGAAACTGTGGGGCAATGATATATGCTATGATTTGATACTACTAAGGATATCCTGAGCAACTGTAGGGCAATGATATATGCTATGATTGGATACTAAGGATATCCTGAGCAACTGTAGGGCAATGATATATGCTATGATTGGATACTGAGGTGATCCTGAGCAACTGTAGGGCAATGATATATGCTATGATTGGATACTAAGGATATCCTGAGCAACTGTAGGGCAATGATATATGATACTAAGGATATCCTGAGCAACTGTAGGGCAATGATATATGCTATGATTGGATACTAAGGATATCCTGAGCAACTGTAGGGCAATGATATATGCTATGATTGGATTAAGGAGTTATCCTGAGCAACTGTGGGGCAATGAGATATGCTATGATTGATACTAAGGATATCCTGAGCAACTGTGGGGCAATGAGTAAATTTCTGCTCTGGCTGCATCTCTTCCCCTTAAGGATGATCTTGTGTAACAGCTACAATCACTCCACGCAAATCTCAAAATTGACAGGAGCATGAATATATATATATTCAATATTGAGTATTGCTAAAGGAATATCAGAGGCAGAGAAAAATGTATCCTCACTGATAATTAATGTTATTTGCCTATTGCTTGCTGCACCAGCAACCAATGCGGTAAGTGAGTGCTCAATAAAGAGTATTTGAGATCCACAACACTCCAGGAAGGATTAAATGTGATAATGATGATGCATGTCCACAAGGACTTGTAGACTTGAAGTATGCAGCTAATGAGTTTTGTTTAAGTGATAGGAGAAGTAATTCCCCATATTTTATTATTATTGTTGTTATTGTTGTTGTTGTTGTTATTATTATCAATATTTTTTTGTTTTTGTTAATTATATGTTCCATCCAATCTATGAATCTGCCCAATCCATAGATTGTGCAGCACAATCTATGAATTCATAGATTGGAAGCCAATCTATGAATGCCCATCTATTGCCTGCCAATCAATATACTTCAAACATGGTAGCATATTAACACCCTTTGCAACAGAGAAACAGAGAAAGTGATGATTGCAACTGAGAGTGTAATGATGTAGAAAAAATTGATACCGAGAAAAAGTTCCACATGGACTTGGCAGATAAAGATCTAAGTGACATGGCAAGTGTAGCTAGAGCAAAAAAAGATATTTGAAGAATATTGCTCTGTCTAAAAAGATATAATGCACAGTTTGTAATACCTACGAACATTCGCACAACTGCTATAGTCGAGAAACTTGCCTCACAAACAGCTCTTCTCCCTTCTTCTCTTTTCGTGGGAGTAGCGCGGACTTTGTAAATTCCCGTCGACTATCCCATATTGGGTGGGTGGGTTTGGATATTTGGCTTGCATACTCACTCAGTATAACTAGTCGATAATAAGTACTGGTCGATATGTTCCATTCAATCTATGAATCTGTTGCAAAGGGTGTTAATATGCTACCATTTGAAGTGTAATCTATAGATTGGCATCCAATCTATGAATTCATAGATTGTGCTGTACAATCTATAGCTTGGGCAGATTCATAGATTGGATGGAACATATATACTTGATTGACTAATAACAACAACAATAATTTTTTCTTTTCAAGTTTTATAATTATTAGCATTACTTTAAAAATTGTACCTACAAAGTTAGAAGCTAAAGAGCAATCGACAACGCATGTTTTGCTGAGCTGGTCATGCTGTTCTAACTCGTAAGACCACTCCTTCTTGACCTCAATCATGGTGTGGGCATGCTTGGAACAGCTTCAATTTGTGGTTTTATTGAAGCTTCTTGATCTCTTCATCAGGGTGGCCTCTATGTAGGTGAGGAATAAAGTTGATATCTTCTGTTGACGGAGACCAACTGCTGCTGCTTGGGTACGATATTCAATCCAGTTTTGTTGTTCCTTGTTCCATTCTGTACATGCATTATTTTTTTTACCTACAAAAAATAATAATTGGCTAATGTTCATTAGCTCATTATATGTTTCTGAAGATGCCTGAGAATAAGACGTTGTCATAGGGTTTATGTGAACATTTATTTTATTGCAGAAGATTACTAAAATCTAAATACTAATTTATTGATCAATTCTGTGGTAGACTGGTATATAGCTTAAAGGTAAAGCATAATATTTCTCATAATATTTCTCATAATAATATAGAAGTTGGTTCAATTCCATCTCGATCTAAATTATTAACAGGGGTCTCTTATATATTAATCTTGCTGGGGGGTTATTTATTGGGAAGAGGTGGCACAGGGGTAATGCATCTGTCTTGAAAATAGAAAATGTCAGTTCGATTCCGGCCATCTTCTGGGTATACTATAGAGTTTGATTCTTATATTATCAATGTTAAAATCAGTACTAATATTGCCTCTAATGGGGGTGGTGGCTCTATTAATAACCCCTAGAAATGAGATAATGCGTTTATGGAAAGTAGGCTTACAATGGTCTGTATTGACAGTTGCCTCAGCAACCAATTTTTTACTGCTACACCTGTTTATGTGCTGTAGTATTCAGATATGATCACTTATACATGTTTATGTGCTGTAGTATTCAGATATGATCACTTATACATGTTTATGTGCTGTAGTATTCAGATATGATCACTTATACATGTTTATGTGCTGTAGTATTCAGATATGATCACTTATACATGTTTATGTGCTGTAGTATTCAGATATGATCACTTATACATGTTTATGTGCTGTAGTATTCAGATATGATCACTTATACATGTTTATGTGCTGTAGTATTCAGATATGATCACTTATACATGTTTATGTGCTGTAGTATTCAGATATGATCACTTATACATGTTTATGTGCTGTAGTGTTCAGATATGATCACTTATACATGTTTATGTGCTGTAGTATTCAGATATGATCACTTATACATGTTTATGTGCTGTAGTATTCAGATATGATCACTTATACATGTTTATGTGCTGTAGTATTCAGATATGATCACTTATACATGTTTATGTGCTGTAGTATTCAGATATGATCACTTATACATGTTTATGTGCTGTAGTATTCAGATATGATCACTTATACATGTTTATGTGCTGTAGTATTCAGATATGATCACTTATACATGTTTATGTGCTGTAGTATTCAGATATGATCACTTATACATGTTTATGTGCTGTAGTATTCAGATATGATCACTTATACATGTTTATGTGCTGTAGTATTCAGATATGATCACTTATACATGTTTATGTGCTGTAGTATTCAGATATGATCACTTATACATGTTTATGTGCTGTAGTATTCAGATATGATCACTTATACATGTTTATGTGCTGTAGTATTCAGATATGATCACTTATACATGTTTATGTGCTGTAGTATTCAGATATGATCACTTATACATGTTTATGTGCTGTAGTATTCAGATATGATCACTTATACATGTTTATGTGCTGTAGTATTCAGATATGATCACTTATACATGTTTATGTGCTGTAGTATTCAGATATGATCACTTATACATGTTTATGTGCTGTAGTATTCAGATATAATACATAAACATGTATAAGTGATCATTATATATTATATCTGAATACTACAGCACATAAACATGTATAAGTGATCATTATAATTTATGCTGTAGTATTAATGATCACTTATACATGTTTATGTGCTGTAGTATTCAGATATAATATATAATGATCACTTATACATGTATGATTTATATTTGTAAAAACATTAGTGTACATAAATATGTTGTTTTGGAATGGTACCCATTTAAGATAAAAATGCCTTGGTTCTTCTAGATCAATCTTAGGTTTACAATATCATGAGTTGAAACCTAGCAGGAAAAATAAAATATATCTAATACTCAATTTAAAAAATTACTGACTGTGCAAGGAATGAAACAAAAACTTTACGCAATGTTGAAACAAGAAGTTAATTGAGCTGTTACCATTTAAAATCATGAACACCAAATGTGGAACTTCTATAGGGGCATGTGTAATGCTTCATTTTACTTGTGCTGCTACCACACACTTGTTTGCTTTCTTTGACATGTGTTGTTTAGCAACTCTCTCTTTGTGCAACCTCATCACTCAACAAGACATAGAACTTGAAACAGGAAGAGAATTTTTTTAATTGTCTAAAATGTACCCATATAGACTGTACCCATACAGACCACAAAAGTTAGATGATGCTTTACCATAAGCATGCAACCAACACAGTTTATAATAAGTTGGTATATAGGACTATAAATAGTACAGGGTAATCTTAACTGGGTGTGGTCTACACGGGGACAGTCTTGCATACCAATATAGTTTAAAATAAGTTGGTGTATAGGACTATATATAGTAATGGGTAATCTAACTGGGTGTGGTCTACATGGGTGGAGTCTAATTTCATTTTATTTTTAACTCAATATAGTTACTGCATAAGTGAAACTCATCATGAGGATTTTCTTAATGGCCATAGTCAGAACTCAAACGAATGCCTCCTCTAATTAGGAAGTTTGACATAGAGACTGCGCTTCAATAAGGCCCTCCAAAAATTGGGGGGTTAATGGATATTCCAGAAAATAACGTATCTAGCAATCCTACTCTGTTAACTTCAAACATCTACTTGTTACATATACAAATCATACCAATAGTTTCAGTACTGGTTGAGTCGACGATCGAGGCATTAGTAGTAGCAATGGTAAGAGGAGGAGGAGGTGACAGAGTAATCCATGGGTATGTCACAACTGGTTCTTGAAGAACATAGCTGTAGCTGCCATTCTGGGCTTTAAAACGATTGCAACTCGGTGTACCGCAGCAGCAGTAGATATTAACCGTTCCATTGGTCAGTTTACTTCTCTTTATGTAACATGTCCTTCTCTGTATGTGGGTGTGGTCATTGTGGGACGTAAAATACTCGTTAACAAAACAATATAAACCTTCAGCAGTGTCTGACCAAGCATTACTCAATACCCTGACCAGCATTAATTAATACCTGACCTAGAGGCTAACCAAGCATTACTCAATACCCTGACCAGCATTAATTAATACCTGACCTAGAGGCTAACCAAGCATTACTCAATACCCTGACCAGCATTAATTAATACTTGACCTAGTGTCTGACCAAGCATTACTCAATACCCTGACCAGCATTAATTAATACCTGACCTAGAGGCTAACCAAGCATTACTCAATACCCTGACCAGCATTAATTAATACCTGACCTACTGGCTAACCAAGCATTACTCAATACCCTGACCAGCATTAATTAATACCTGACCTAGTGCCTAATCAAGCACTACTCAATACCCTGACCAGCATTAATTAATACTTGACCTAGTGGCTAACCAAGCATTACTCAATACCCTGACCAGCATAAATTAATACCTGACCTACTGGCTAACCAAGCATTACTCAATACCCTGACCAGCATTAATTAATACCTGACCTAGTGCCTAATCAAGCACTACTCAATACTCTGACCAGCATTAATTAATACTTGACCGATATGGATGTGCCAGTGCTAAGTGCAACCATTGCCAGCTAAAGATATCTTAGGGATATTACCATAGTTGTTGCTCCATATACTCACACATAATTCAGTATCGAAATTGATATTCATGTAAAATTGAAACAGATGATATTAGAAGTTGGTTATTCCCATGTGAAATAGTGGAAATATCGATATCTACCCAGCAGCATGCATGCATGAAGGAGGGTAGTTATGATGTCCATTGGTATACATATTTATATTGAAGAAATATGAAATCATGTCCAAGACCATGGTAACTGATTGGACAATATGATGGGGTGATATGCCAAAATTGTATGGTACTCAGCACTTGTTATAGTATATACACCAGCATACTAGTGCTGTAGTGTACACCAGCATACTAGTGCTGTAGTGTGCACCAGCATACTAGTGCTGTAGTGTACACCAGCATACTAGTGCTGTAGTATACACCAGCATACTAGTGCTGTAGTATACACCAGCATACTAGTGCTGTAGTGTGCACCAGCATACTAGTGCTGTAGTGTACACCAGCATACTAGTGCTATAGTGTACACCAGCATACTAGTGCTGTAGTGTACACCAGCATACTAGTGCTGTAGTATACACCAGCATACTAGTGCTGTAGTGTACACCAGCATACTAGTGCTATAGTGTACACCAGCATACTAGTGCTGTAGTGTACACCAGCATACTAGTGCTGTAGTGTACACCAGCATACTAGTGCTGTAGTGTACACCAGCATACTAGTGCTGTAGTGTACACCAGCATACTAGTGCTGTAGTGTACACCAGCATACTAGTGCTGTAGTGTACACCAGCATACTAGTGCTGTAGTGTACACCAGCATACTAGTGCTGTAGTATACATCAGCATACTAGTGCTGTAGTGTACACCAGCATACTAGTGCTGTAGTATACATCAGCATACTAGTGCTCCAGCATACTAGTGCTGTAGTGTACACCAGCATACTAGTGCTGTAGTGTACACCAGCATACTAGTGCTGTAGTGTACACCAGCATACTAGTGCTGTAGTGTACACCAGCATACTAGTGCTGTAGTGTACACCAGCATACTAGTGCTGTAGTGTACACCAGCATACTAGTGCTGTAGTGTACACCAGCATACTAGTGCTGTAGTATACATCAGCATACTAGTGCTGTAGTGTACACCAGCATACTAGTGCTGTAGTGTACACCAGCATACTAGTGCTGTAGTGTACACCAGCATACTAGTGCTGTAGTGTACACCAGCATACTAGTGCTGTAGTGTGCACCAGCATACTAGTGCTGTAGTGTACACCAGCATACTAGTGCTGTAGTGTACACCAGCATACTAGTGCTGTAGTGTACACCAGCCTACTAGTGCTGTAGTGTACACCAGCATACTAGTGCTGTAGTGTACACCAGCATACTAGTGCTGTAGTGTACACCAGCATACTAGTGCTGTAGTATACACCAGCATACTAGCTGTAGTGTACACCAGCATACTAGTGCTGTAGTGTACACCAGCATACTAGTGCTGTAGTGTACACCAGCATACTAGTGCTGTAGTGTACACCAGCATACTAGTGCTGTAGTGTACACCAGCATACTAGTGCTGTAGTATACATCAGCATACTAGTGCTGTAGTGTACACCAGCATACTAGTGCTGTAGTGTACATCAGCATACTAGTGCTGTAGTGTACACCAGCATACTAGTGCTGTAGTGTACACCAGCATACTAGTGCTGTAGTGTACACCAGCATACTAGTGCTGTAGTGTACACCAGCATACTAGTGCTGTAGTGTGCACCAGCATACTAGTGCTGTAGTATACACCAGCATACTAGTGCTGTAGTGTACACCAGCATACTAGTGCTGTAGTGTACACCAGCATACTAGTGCTGTAGTGTACACCAGCATACTAGTGCTGTAGTGAACACCAGCATACTAGTGCTGTAGTGTACATCAGCATACTAGTGCTGTAGTGTACACCAGCATACTAGTGCTGTAGTGTACACCAGCATACTAGTGCTGTAGTGTACACCAGCATACTAGTGCTGTAGTATACATCAGCATACTAGTGCTGTAGTGTACACCAGCATACTAGTGCTGTAGTATACACCAGCATACTAGTGCTGTAGTGTACACCAGCATACTAGTGCTGTAGTATACACCAGCATACTAGTGCTGTAGTGTACATCAGCTGTAGGGTTTGTAGGCTATTGTAGCAATACTATATATATATCTAGTGCAGGAAATTAGTCGGAGCATCAGACTTTTTCCGAACATCTTGTGTATATGTTTGAATAAAAAAACAATTTACTCTGTCAAAATGTCCCGTGGCACTTAGGAATCCTAAGAATATGTGCATGTGCACAATATAAGGTCATACTCTGTAAGCCTATCACTTATTTTCTGCTAACTGGGTGTTCTTGAGGTCATTTCCTTCATGCATGTTCTATCTTGCTTTTTTGCTAACATATAATATGGTTTGAGGTTCTTTGTGGTTTTAGGTTCTTTGAAAGTTTTTTCTTGCTATTTAGAGTTCTGTATACAAGGCCAATATTTTTGCTTTGCTGTTTTCTTCTGCATAACCTTCAAGTGGAGTCTTTTACACACTGGTTTTGCCAACATGAAGATATATTGCTCATCAGCAGCTGAAGAGAACCAGACCAGTGGAGGAGGTAAGCATGAAGAACCAGACCAGTGGAGGAGGTAAGCATGAAGAACCTGACCAGTGGAGGAGGTGAGCATGAAGAACCAGACCAGTGGAGGAGGTGAGCATGAAGAACCAGACCAGTGGAGGAGGTGAGCATGAAGAACCAGACCAGTGGAGGAGGTGAGCATGAAGAACCAGACCAGTGGAGGAGGTGAGCATGAAGAACCAGACCAGTGGAGGAGGTGAGCATGAAGAACCAGACCAGTGGAGGAGGTGAGCATGAAGAACCAGACCAGTGGAGGAGGTGAGCATGAAGAACCAGACCAGTGGAGGAGGTAAGCATGAAGAACCAGACCAGTGGAGGAGGTGAGCATGAACCAGACCAGTGGAGGAGGTGAGCATGAAGAACCTGACCAGTGGAGGAGGTGAGCATGAAGAACCAGACCAGTGGAGGAGGTGAGCATGAAGAACTTGACCAGTGGAGGAGGTGAGCATGAAGAACCTGACCAGTGGAGGAGGTGAGCATGAAGAACCTGACCAGTGGAGGAGGTGAGCATGAAGAACCAGACCAGTGGAGGAGGTGAGCATGAAGAACCAGACCAGTGGAGGAGGTGAGCATGAAGAACCAGACCAGTGGAGGAGGTGAGCATGAAGAACCAGACCAGTGGAGGAGGTGAGCATGAAGAACCTGACCAGTGGAGGAGGTGAGCATGAACCAGACCAGTGGAGGAGGTGAGCATGAAGAACCAGACCAGTGGAGGAGGTGAGCATGAAGAACCAGACCAGTGGAGGAGGTGAGCATGAAGAACCAGACCAGTGGAGGAGGTGAGCATGAAGAACCAGACCAGTGGAGGTGGTGAGCATGAAGAACCAGACCAGTGGAGGAGGTAAGCATGAAGAACCAGACCAGTGGAGGAGGTGAGCATGAACCAGACCAGTGGAGGTGGTGAGCATGAAGAACCAGACCAGTGGAGGAGGTGAGCATGAAGAACCTGACCAGTGGAGGAGGTGAGCATGAAGAACCAGACCAGTGGAGGAGGTGAGCATGAACCAGACCAGTGGAGGAGGTGAGCATGAAGAACCAGACCAGTGGAGGAGGTGAGCATGAAGAACCAGACCAGTGGAGGAGGTGAGCATGAAGAACCTGACCAGTGGAGGTGGTGAGCATGAAGAACCAGACCAGTGGAGGAGGTGAGCATGAAGAACCAGACCAGTGGAGGAGGTAAGCATGAAGAACCAGACCAGTGGAGGAGGTGAGCATGAAGAACCAGACCAGTGGAGGAGGTGAGCATGAACCAGACCAGTGGAGGAGGTGAGCATGAAGAACCAGACCAGTGGAGGAGGTAAGCATGAAGAACCAGACCAGTGGAGGTGGTGAGCATGAAGAACCAGACCAGTGGAGGAGGTAAGCATGAAGAACCAGACCAGTGGAGGAGGTGAGCATGAAGAACCAGACCAGTGGAGGAGGTGAGCATGAAGAACCAGACCAGTGGAGGAGGTGAGCATGAAGAACCAGACCAGTGGAGGAGGTAAGCATGAAGAACCAGACCAGTGGAGGAGGTAAGCATGAAGAACCAGACCAGTGGAGGAGGTGAGCATGAAGACATGAAACTACAAGAAATGGGAGGCCCAGTACGACCACGAGTGTCAGACACTGACATGGCTTCACTGCGAGACAGAAGTTGAGGTAAGTATCAAGGTTATGCTGAAGCTAAAGTGTAGAGGGCACAAGCTTATTAATATTATCACTTTACAGTATATACATAGGGACAGAAACATAAGTAACAACACTGATACATGACAATTGGTCTACAAGTAATTATGAGGTCACACATGCTGTGAAAGTTGGGAATAGCTGGTGTACTGGTGCATTTGTACAGAGGGAAATAAAATGATAAGAGCAGAGTTAAGTTTGAAATGAGGTGATTGTAAAATAATGAGATTAGCTGATTTGTGATACTACATAATTATAGATAGGTCCAAGTGTATACTAGGGAGTGCGTTCCAGAGACTAGGGATTTGACTGAAAAATGAATGCAGATATTTTACACCTTGTGAATAATATGTTTAATTTTTCTAGATGATCTGGTAGTCATGACATAGGTATGCAATTATATATGCTGAAATGATTTTTAAGAAGTTTAATAAGAAATATGATATTGAGTTCCAGCGCCATCAGTAGAGGGAGAGAAGGTGTAGATTTATGAGGCGGTACTTCTCGTCTGAGGCAAAATCATGAGGACAAACTTTGTACCTATTCTTTCTATATTTTCCAATTCGATAAAATCTTTCTTAAAATAAGGACGTCAGATTGGAGCAGCATATATACGACTTCACGAGAGTGATCTAATGTAATTTCTTTGCACCCAATGAGTTGCAGTGATGTGGAAGGTTCGACGGAGAAGAGCAACTGACTTGTAGGCTTCACCAATAATATAGTATATGCATCAATACTCATTTCTAAGTTTTGCATGGAACTTTTTGGTATTTACTGTATCTTCATGAAGTGGTGTTATGGTGATTTATTACTGAGACTCATAAATGGCATTTCTTATTATTAAAGACCAGACACCAGTCTTTCAACCTGTAGAGGGGTCGAGTCAGATGAGGATTTTATTGATTTGAAACACTTAGTATCATCAGCATAGAGAAGCGTGGAAGGGCTAGGGCTAGGGCTAGGGCTATGGCTAGGGCTAGGGCTAGGGCTAGAGAAGCATGGAAGAGGTCAAGAAAGAAGAAGGAAAATCAATCAAGAACAAAAGAGGGCCAGTGGCATAAATTCCCAGTACAGTGGTCCCTCCGTATTAAGACCCTCCCAACCTCCATTATAAGACATTTTTGCTTGCTCCCGGTTGGCTGGCTTTATTTTGCCCCTCCCAAGTAAGACCCTCTAAGATAAGTCCACCTCTCTTATAAGACCACTTGGCTGGATCAATATCCTCCCAAATAAGACCAAGCACCCAAGAATACTGTGAATTTTTTGTTTTGTTTGAAGATCTACCTTCCATAACTATGAAAGATCAGGAACTTGTACATATTTACATCTGCAATGATCCAAAGAGGAACCTCGGCATCGAGTATGAGGCACATACCAAGGCGTGGATGAGTGCTCCCATCTGAGAGCAGTGGCTCAAGTGCACCAACAATAAGATGCTTGCCGAGGACTGGAAGATCATCTTCATTGACAACTGCTCAGTGCACTCAGTTATCAACCTCAGAAACCTCAAGCTGGTCTTCCTGCCCGCCAACACCACCTCCAAGCTTCAGCCTATGGATGCTGGCATCATCCAGGCCATGAAGCTGGTCTACCAGAAGCAGATGATCCGCTACATTCTCCGGCTCATGGACGACACTGTGAATGCCGATAGTGGTTGCACTGAGAAAATCGCTTGTCAAGAAGGTTGACGTTCTGATGGCGATCCGCTGGCTCAAGAATGCCTGGAATGACCTCCACGTGTCTACCATCAAGAAGTGCTTTAAGAAGCGTGGCTTCACGACCACCACTGCCCCTGCTGCTGAGGTCGAGGAGCTCACCATCTCTGCTGAGGATACGGTCATCAATGCGCAGCTGCCGGAGGGTGTGATAGTGGAGGGCTACGCCAACATCGACAGCGAGGTGCACACCAGTGAGGACCACTATGACCCTGCCCTCGACCACGCCCTCGCAACCCCTGCCGACTCCGAGCTTGAGTCAGATGATGAGGAGGATGGCCCCATGCCCACTCCTGTGACTGTGTCAGAGGTGTTCGAGATGGTGTGCAAGCTGCGTGACTTATCGAGGCATTCCCAAGCTTGTGGCATGTGCTGATTCTATCGAGCAGATGGTCATCCAGAACTCCAGAACAGGATGGAGCGGACTGTCCAGTCCAGTATCTCAGACTTTCTGTGTCCTAAGGACACTGCATGAGTCTAATGTCCAATACATACATGTGTACAATGATAACCAATGTCTGTCTCAAGACACACCCATAATTCCAAATGAGAATACAGTATCTTGTCTGGGGAGCTTGCAGTTGGTTTAATATTATGAATGCGTGTACACTACACAACAAAATCCATTGAGCAATGCTTTGTGAGACCCCTGCCATGCCCGAGAGCGATATTCCCAAGTAAGACCACCTCTCTAATAAGACCAGTTGGGAGTGCTCCCTGGTGGTCTTAATAGGGAGGGACCACTGTAATGCCAAAGGACAATAACTTATGGAGAAGCCCGTTGTCTATCAGAAGGTTTGCAAAAGATTACGTCAACTTGCAATTTTTCATTTAAAGAGCTGCTGGTGTAACTGGTAAAATGAAGTACCTGATGAGTGGCAGAGCAACCTTTAAATAATCCAAATTGAGTCAAGGAGATTAAGGGAGATGGTCTATAGTCATTTTGTTACCTGCTTAAGCCTTTATGTTAAGGTGAACTCTCCAGTTGTTTGGGAGATGGTGTTGGGAATGATTTAGGAAGAGGAGATGTAGATTAGATGGCAAGGGCACAGAATTTTACAAGTTCTGGACTGAACCCATCAAGACCCGTTGATTTGGATGGCTCAAGTCAGGTTAGAATTGAATATACTTTTTATCTGAGATTACTACGTCATTCAACAGCGATGAAGGAGTCAAGTGAGAATCCATATAGGGGAGGTCGCAAGCATGTCTATTAAACTTATATACGCTGTTATCATGCTTCATCGTTCAGAAACAAGGGTAGAAGGAATCAAGATAAGTCTATTAATGACTTGTAAATGATATTAAGATTGTTTTCAAATACTGATTTCACTTCAGACAGTGCTATCTGAATTGACAACTGAGGTTTCAAGTTTGCTACTGAAACAGCATCAAATTGGTAGGAACAAGAGCTGGTCATCAGCTTTGGAGTAGTGTGGGGCCTGTTTAGGTGCTGATGTGGTTATAGGCGGCACTATAACCAAGTGGTGAGAGGAGGAAGGATGAAGGGAGTGAGGGGCAATTGAAAGGTCACTAGTTTTGTCACTAGCCAGCACAAGATCTAGAGAATTGCCTTTGTCATGTGTATGAGCAGTGAAAAGTGGCTCAATATTATGATTATGATCAAAAACAAACCCTCCAAGGATGTCAGTTATCCGGAAACTTCAGTTAACCGAACAGGTGTACATGTACATACACTGTACATGTACAGTACAGTACAGTGTACATGTACTTTGGTCCCAAGCAACAATCATCACATTAGGGTACTAATCAACACATGATCTGCATGTGCTGAGATGCAGCTGCTCTAGGTAAGCTATGGATGCTGGGAAGAAAAGAAAGAGAGTTGTTTTGAATATTGAAGATAAGCTAAAAATATGTGACTACATTAAGAATGGGAGAAGCTTTTCTAGTGTAGCTGCAGAATTTAACCCTCTTACCGGTAACTTTACAGAGGTTTTTCCCTCAAAATGAATGATTTTCTTAATATTTATTATATTTAAAGATGCATGATCAATGTAAAGTACCTAGCAACCATATATCAGGTGATAGCTAATGAGTGGATGAATATTGTAACAAAATCTGGTAGCCTAGCAATAAACCACAACATCGTGAATCTCATTATAAGAAACGGGAACTGTTTCTAGCTGTCATTATTATGTCCACTAAGAATGTTCAACAGTTTACTATTGCTCATGAGACAGGTTAGTAACTGACAATCAAAGAATATATTTTTTTTTGCAAACATATAATTATGAATATCATTATATGAAGCTGGCAACAACCACATAACTGTGAATATCATTACATGGAGCTGAATAGGACTTGCATCACTGACTCATCAGTCAGAAGGAGAGATGTATGAAGGAGCTCAATATAACATAATAAATCTTACTCTATATACCTTTACATTAATAGATTATGTTACATGCATATATACCAGCAAGAGAGGTAGCGGCAGGTGGGTAGGGCTATGGCTACCAATGACAGATCTTGTCAGAGCTGCTAGCTCATTCACGTCAACCTCGTGGCTTCCCAAGTAAGCAGGGGTATTTTCTTTATCTTCTTAAGAGCTATCACTCTTGGAAAGGCCAAAATCATCATAAAAAGCTGACCCATAACTTCATCTCGATTATATCGAACTGACATCTATATTCGAAAACCGGAAGTGAAGTTTGACGTCACATTTTTCATGGTTACCGATGTTATACATAAATTATATTTAATTGGTCATAGAGCAAAGCTTTAGCTATGCGAAAATACGTTTATTTTTATTTTTTAGTGAATGGTTAATTTTTTATTATTTTTTTACTAGCGGTAATACCATTACAGGCGCTTATGCCGGTGAGAGGGTTAACATAGGAAGATCTACAGTTTATGATTTAGTCAAGAACAAAGCCAAGCTACAAGCTTTTATGAGAGAGATTGAAGATGGTGATTGCATCAAAAAAAGGAATTTGAAACTGTCCTGCTGTACCTGGAACAGCAACCTCATGTACCCATGAATGCTACAGTGCTAATTAATGGCCTGCCTTTTCATGGAAGCAGTGAAGAAGAGATATGAAACACAAAATCAGATAAAAATCAGTGATTACATGCACTGTAAACATGACTAATGCACATTATACATGTGTACATTCACTCTTTTAACATTATATTCGTGTACACATTTGTGTACAACTAGTGACTTCAGTTATCCAGAAATTTCAGTTATCCGGACACCTTCCGGTCCCAACCTGTCCGGATAACTGACATCCTACTGTAATGGGATCATTGTAGTAGATTTTAAAAGCAACCACTTCCAATTCTTACATAAAATATTATAATCATTTGGGAGTATTTCTGTGTTATAGGTGGAGTTAGTGAGCAATAATTCAGTGACGCATATTATGCTATAGGATGACAAGGAAACAAAAGATTGAAAGAGTGCAAGCTTATTTACTAAACTAAGTGCATTGAAAGAGCATATTTGAATAAATAGTCAATCAGGAGAGGAGGTTGGAGACATGTATTCAGGTGGGAAAATCAGCTCTGAAGGGACAGAGTTGACATCAGATATAATGGCATCTGATATAATGACATCTGATATAATGGCATCTGATATAATGGCATCTGATATAATGACATCTGATATAATGACATCTGATATAATGACATCAGATATAATGACATCTGATATAATGACATCTGATATAATGGCATCTGATATAATGACATCAGATATAATGGCATCTGATATAATGACATCAGATATAATGGCATCTGATATAATGACATCTGATATAATGACATCTGATATAATGGCATCTGATATAATGACATCTGATATAATGGCATCTGATATAATGGCATCTGATATAATGACATCAGATATAATGACATCTGATATAATGGCATCTGATATAATGACATCTGATATAATATAATGACATCAGATATAATGACATCTGATATAATGGCATCTGATAATATAATGACACCTGATATAATGACATCTGATATAATGGTATCTGATATAATGACATCTGATATAATGACATCTGATATAATGACATCTGATATAATGACATCTGATATAATGGCATCTGATATAATGACATCTGATATAATGGCATCTGATATAATGACATCTGATATAATGACATCAGATATAATGGTATCTGATATAATGACATCTGATATAATGGCATCTGATATAATGACATCTGATATAATGACATCTGATATAATGACATCTGATATAATGACATCTGATATAATGACATCTGATATAATGACATCAGATATAATGGCATCTGATATAATGGCATCTGATATAATGACATCAGATATAATGGCATGAGATATAATGACATCTGATATAATGACATCAGATATAATGGCATCTGATATAATGGCATCTGATATAATGACATCTGATATAATGGCATCTGATATAATGACATCAGATATAATGGCATCTGATATAATGGCATCTGATATAATGGCATCTGATATAATGACATCTGATATAATGACATCTGATATAATGGCATCTGATATAATGGCATCTGATATAATGGCATCTGATATAATGGCATCTGATATAATGACATCTGATATAATGGCATCTGATATAATGACATCAGATATAATGGCATCTGATATAATGGCATCTGATATAATGGCATCTGATATAATGACATCTGATATAATGGCATCTGATATAATGGCATCTGATATAATGACATCTGATATAATGGCATCTGATATAATGGCATCTGATATAATGACATCTGATATAATGACATCTGATATAATGACATCTGATATAATGGCATCTGATATAATGGCATCTGATATAATGACATCTGATATAATGGCTGATATAATGACATCAGATATAATGGCATCTGATATAATGACATCAGATATAATGGTATCTGATATAATGACATCATATATAATGACATCTGATATAATGGCATCTGATATAATGACATCTGATATAATGGCATCTGATATAATGGCATCTGATATAATGGCATCTGATATAATGGCATCTGATATAATGACATCTGATATAATGACATCTGATATAATGACATCTGATATAATGACATCAGATATAATGGCATCTGATATAATGACATCTGATATAATGGCATCTGATATAATGACAAATGGCATCTGATATAATGGCATCTGATATAATGACATCCGATATAATGGCATCTGATATAATGACATCAGATATAATGGCATCTGATATAATGACATCTGATATAATGGCATCTGATATAATGGCATCTGATATAATGGCATCTGATATAATGGCATCTGATATAATGACATCTGATATAATGGCATCTGATATAATGACATCAGATATAATGACATCTGATATAATGGCATCTGATATAATGGCATCTGATATAATGACATCTGATATAATGGCATCTGATATAATGGCATCTGATATAATGACATCTGATATAATGGCATCTGATATAATGGCATCTGATATAATGACATCTGATATAATGACATCTGATATAATGGCATCTGATATAATGGCATCTGATATAATGACATCTGATATAATGGCATCTGATATAATGACATCTGATATAATGGCATCTGATATAATGGCATCTGATATAATGACATCTGATATAATGGCATCTGATATAATGGCATCTGATATAATGACATCTGATATAATGACATCTGATATAATGGCATCTGATATAATGGCATCTGATATAATGACATCTGATATAATGACATCTGATATAATGGCATCTGATATAATGACATCAGATATAATGACATCTGATATAATGGCATCTGATATAATGACATCAGATATAATGACATCAGATATAATGGCATCTGATATAATGGCATCTGATATAATGACATCAGATATAATGGCATCTGATATAATGACATCTGATATAATGGCATGAGATATAATGACATCAGATATAATGACATCTGATATAATGACATCAGATATAATGACATCTGATATAATGGCATCTGATATAATGACCTGATATAATATAATGACATCAGATATAATGACATCTGATATAATGGCATCTGATAATATAATGACATCTGATATAATGACATCTGATATAATGGTATCTGATATAATGACATCTGATATAATGACATCTGATATAATGACATCTGATATAATGGCATCTGATATAATGACATCTGATATAATGGCATCTGATATAATGACATCTGATATAATGACATCAGATATAATGGTATCTGATATAATGACATCTGATATAATGGCATCTGATATAATGACATCTGATATAATGACATCTGATATAATGACATCTGATATAATGACATCTGATATAATGACATCTGATATAATGACATCTGATATAATGACATCAGATATAATGGCATCTGATATAATGGCATCTGATATAATGACATCAGATATAATGGCATGAGATATAATGACATCTGATATAATGACATCTGATATAATGGCATCTGATATAATGGCATCTGATATAATGGCATCTGATATAATGGCATCTGATATAATGGCATCTGATATAATGACATCTGATATAATGGCATCTGATATAATGACATCAGATATAATGACATCTGATATAATGACATCTGATATAATGGCATCTGATATAATGGCATCTGATATAATGACATCTGATATAATGGCATCTGATATAATGACATCTGATAATGGCATCTGATATAATGACATCTGATATAATGACATCTGATATAATGGTATCAGAAATATAATTTGCTATTTCAGGTGATGAAGAATTTGGGTTAGAGCAGATTACTTTTGATATTTAGCATTCAGCTGACCTTTGGCAAATATACATCCACCCCTTACTTTTATTTTTTGGCAGTTGTTACTCAAACCGTAACAAACCTAAAGAAATGAGGGGCCATTGTTCCTTAAGCAGAGCTGCTTCCCAACATCTTTCAGGTGGAATGAGGTCTGGTTTGATTAAATGGGGGGGTTCAGTTGAAAAGCAGACAGGTAACTTCAGAGGTCAAATTCAATTTTACAATGATGAGTTTGGGATGAGTACACTTGTAATGGTATATGATGGTGGTCGGTGACCGAACTACATTCGATAGGAGATGGAGCAATATCGGAGCAGATGACATACTGTTAAGGTCGCTCTGCTGCCTAAATCAGGATGAACCACTTGGTCACTCATCCACTCCGAATATGACAATATTAAACCTCCTTTTATGGGAGTGCTCTGGATACCAAGTTGAAGGAGGAGATACAAGCTAACATTGAAGAGACTCGGCAACTAGCCTATGTAAACTTTCATAGCACAGCTAAATTCAAGGCTATCTAGCACCGGCCATTCCAAACAAACATCTGTAGAGAGTTTAATGACTCTTTCTCAGTAGTTACTTGAAGCTTTGTCTAGATGCTCTCACCTTCATCAATAATGAGATGCTAAGGCTGGAAGTAGGCTTGATATATATATACCACATGTTGTGAATGATACCCAGGTGCACAATACTGAATGTGGCAGCGATAAAGAGGGGGAAAGGTAGGAGAAAAAAGGAGGAAGGGAGGGAGGGAGGGAGGGAAGGAAGGAAGGAAGGAAGGAAGGAAGGAAGGAAGGAAGGAAGGAAAATAATACAGTAGGAGGCCACTTATTCAAACATATTTGGACCGGAGTTTGCTGGGATAGCTGAAACGGTTAACTGAACTTCAGAGCTTCAGCTTGTTCTTGTCCTCATAAAATTGTCGCACTCACCACTACTCTAGCTAAATTCTCTCTTTCTTCCTTACATCGATTTTAATGACAGCGTTTAAATAGATCTAGTCATGCACTCTTCTTTGACATGGAGTGAGAAGAACATGCTGGATGTTCCACGTGTGAAGGTAGATTTGTTGTGCTCGTGCACAAAGTAAAGTCTCCCCACAAAATGAAAAGGTACACCAAATGTATCCATCACTTCCGCAGGAGCAGCTAGCATTGCCATGGGTGGGGATTCTTTGTAGCGTTCAGTTGACTGGTGTGTTTGGATGAGTGACATTCAGATAAGTGGCTCCTACTGTAATAATAAATAAACATAAAGGAATTGGTCATCGTATCAGGAAGGCGACAGGGAAGGAGAAAGCCTTCATGAACCTGAAACAACATTTGGCTGTCGTACAATGTCGCTATTGGGCCTCCAGTTACCACTCAACGAAGATGCTCAGGCATGTGTACATACAACTTGTCATATATCTGAATGCTCCTACAGCACAGTTTTCAAATGTACATGAACGGATAAGTGATATACCCTCATTAGCTGTTTGTGGGCTGTCACAGCAGTAGTTAAAACATTGACATAAGTAATGGGAAAACAACAATGGTTCTTGAATGTCAGTGCTGCATTGGGGGGGGGGGGGGGGGGGGGGGACTGCTGAATATTCCCCCCCCCCCCCCCTTGAGATCTTGGGATATGTATAGTTTGGTTAAATATAGTGCCAACTAAATGCATAACATTATATACGTGTAGACAGTTAACTTATTACTTAGAGTTGTTAGAGTTCAAGTAGCTATTCTTCGTGGTTTTCGATTCCATACTTCCAATATTTCTTCAGGGTTAGTTTCTCTGATGACTCAAATGGAGATTTTCATTAGATGTGACAGACTACCAGCGAGAGAGTTCTGTATACGAGTTTTAATAAGCTTCATATTTGAAAAACTTCTCTCAACAGAAGCAGTCAATACGGGTATATTGACAGAGGCCATCTTGCTTAGGTTCGGAAACATTGCGATCAACATATCATTTGTAACCAGAACATGCTTTATTCCATCAGACCTGCTGGCAGCTTGTGCATAGACCAACTACAGCAAGTGACAATGAGATAACACAAATATTTCATGAGGAGCATGTTTCTTCAGCCTCGCTTGGACACCTGCTTTGCGTCTGGAAAAAGTAGCAGGACCGTCAAAACCCATTCCAATGATCTCACTTTCTTGAATGGGAGAATGTCCAGAAAACGGACAATTCTTCGACAGATGTAATATAATATCTGTACATTTATTAGTGAAGACAGATGCTTTCTGAAGTCGTTTTAGGAAACCTTTATACTGAGTGCTTCAATGAAGTTGACCACTGCTACACGAGATGTATACGCCTCATTTTTAGAGGCATTTTCACTGAAAATCTCCAGATCCTGGGCACCACACGACACTACCAAATTACCAACTGAATAAAGTTAGTAGTAGAATGACTAATATGCTGACAAGTGAGAAAATGAGTGCAGCATACAAGAGATTTCATTGCTGTCCTTTTTTCCCCTCTCCTGCATTCCTATGCTCTGCAGTTGTTGTACGATCGTTCCTTCTTTGGAAGCTTTGGAAGTTAGCAGAGAATAGCCTCACTTGCTTGAAATGGAACTCACTTCTTTCATATGCTGTCATCTTTTCCATCACTTTCTTCCAGTTTTTGAAAGGCTTAGTGACCCACACCGCTCCTGTGCACTCTATTGGTCTCCCTGATTCCTTGTAAAAATGCCAGAAGACAGCTTTACTGTCCTCATGATCGATCAACCAGCTTAACACCTTTTCTGAGCACTTCCTTTTAGTGACAGAACAGCACTTCTTCACCTTATCAGTGCACTTCTTCTTTGGGGGGGAGGCTCAATGTCTTCATCAGACTCAGAAGAGGAGCTATCTGCCTCTACAGTTTTAGCACTGGTGCTAGACTAAACTTGGGCAGAGGAAGAACTAGCACTGAAGTAAGAGCAAATATTCCTGCTCATGACTACTAGGACAATCGAACAAGAAAACTGACTCTAAGAAACTTTTATTATAGTCTACATAGTCAACTAGCTGATGTGGCAGAAGTGACTCAGCACTGGAACTATTAACACTTAATACAGTCAGCTTTCTCACAATAATGTTATCTGCTGATAATGATGAGAAAGCCGACTGTTAATAGTTCCAGTGCTGAGTCACTTCTTACCTCATTATCATCAAAATGTCTGAAATGCACCAGAAGTGATCTCAGGAAGTTTAGAAAACATTACTTGGATGAGCATGCCCCCAGACACTCCTAGTATTGGGTGTGTCTTATGGCACATCAAAACTCCTGCGCCCGCTGCTCCCCTCTGTTTACAAATTACTAACCCCCTTCTCACCCCCCTTCATAGTTAATGCAAGTTAAAAAATAAATTGCAAATTCAAGTCAGAGATTGTATCTGTAATGTAATGAATCTATCTAGGGTTCTCAAACTTCCATCTAAGATTTCCTAAGAGGTTATTAATGTGTGATTGAAAGAGTCTTCCATGGATTAGGGGCACAGAAGAAAATAACCCAATCACATTCAGGGCTGCATTTAAATAGTAGCAATCTCAGGAAAAATTAAATCACTTATTTTAATTCAGCGAGAGACATGAGCCGACTATATAATCATGTCAATTGATAATTTTGCAAATAACATTTATTTTAAAAATCGAAATTTTCCATTATACTACAGTGGAACCTCTACTAACGGACATTCCCTATAGTGGACACCTACCTTACCTTATAACAGACAGGAGCACACGCACCAATTGGCTTTACTATTGAAATACTACTCAGTCACCCTCCCTGTAACGGACACCTCTCAATTCCGGCTAACGGACAGCTCTTAGTGCACCCAAAGCTCATCGTTGTAGAAATAAACCTCTTAACGGACAGTGGGGGGGGCCAGTACTGATCACGTGCGCATGCCAATTAATAATTATAATAACAATAAATTTTATGCATGAAGCACGAAACATAATTATTGTGAAATGCAGTAATATGGTAGTCTAAAGTAGGCCTCTTGCTTGGAGAGATGCTGCTATAATTATCTCTATTCTGTTAATGTAAGGCTGTGGTCCATACAAACGGTAGATAGCTGGAACTTCAACTCCATATCCCGCTCCTCTGTTGACTCTGCCTCCTGTGACCTCAACAAATGTTTTATTGCAGTCTCTCCTCAGGAACTGTGAGATTGTAGAGGCAATGTTATATGCAACATGACCTACAACTTCGCCGTCTTTGATTACGGCCACAGCAGACTGGTCCTCGGCATTATCTGGCTCCCGTTTGAGTAGCAGAACTTCCCCAATGTGAGGTGTCCACACTTCTTTGTACACATGGTGTCCTCTGATATAGGACTGAATCTCTGTCACACTCAAAGACATTGCACCACCACCAGGTCCACTACTGACTACAGGCTTGGAAGCGATCTCACGTGCCAGGTGCGTCAAGGCTATGCCCATCTATCGAACGCGTGCCAGTTTAGCAGCTGCTTCATTCGAGTCATGGCTTCTTCGAGAAAGCGTAGATATCATCTCTCTTTACAGAAGTTATCAAGGAAGCTGAGAAGAATGCTGGTACGTTCACTTGGTGAACTCTTCGGCTGTGGAAAGATCCAAATTTCAGATATTTTGAAAAACAAGGAATCTATTGTCACCTTGTATGAATCAAATGCTTCAAGCTCTTTGTCTCGTACAAACAAGAGATCTCGTGTGTCCGAATACTCGGAGATTAACGACGCTTTATATCAATGGTACCTCCTGGCATGCTCAAAGAACATTTACCCCTGTGGGCCCCAGCTTACTGAAAAAGCCAAGCAAATTGCTGTAATCCTGGACAAGGAGTTCAAGGGAAGCAATGGATGGTTGGAAAAGTGGAAGAAGCGATATAACATTAGAAGAGTGACTGTGTGTGGAGAATCAGGTGATGTACAAGGGGATACTGTTGAGTCATGGAAGGAGAGATTGCCCGAGATTTTGAGGGGATATGCAAAGGAGGATATCTATAACCTAGATGAAACAGGATGCTTTTGGAGGGCTCTTCCAGAGCAAGGATTTGCTCAGAAGGGAAAGAAGTGCAAGGGTGGGAAGAAGTGTAAGCAGAGGGTCACAGTGACTTTCATAGTGAATGGAGCTGGTGATAAGGAGACTCCTATTGTAATCTGGCAATCAGAAAACCCCAGGTGTTTTCGAGGTATGGATAAAAATAGATACCAGTCAAGTATTATCACCAGAAAAAAAGCCTGGATGACAGGAGAAATCTTGGAAGCAGTATTGACCTCTTTTAACCGTAAAATGAGCATTTAAAAAGATCAATTTTGCTTTTTATGGATAATGCTGGTTGCCACCCAGAAAATTTAAAAGAAAAATATAGTCATATAAAAATAGTTTTTCTTCCACCAAATACATCATCTAAATTACAGCCACTAGACTTGGGGATCATCCAGAACTTCAAGGTCCATTATCGTCGGCTTCTCCTTCGCTATGTGTTAGCTAAGATTGATGATTGCAGTTGTGCTTCTGAGATAACGAAGTCTATTAATGTACTAACTGCAATCAGGTGGATATCTCAGGCATGGAGTGAAGTAATACCAGAAATGATATCTAAGTGCTTCAGAAGTGGTGGTGTTCTTAATGTAGTGAGTTGGATGTGACCAGCTTAAATGAAGAAGATCCTTTTCAAGACATTGATGCCGAATTTGTACTAGGTGCACTCATTTCAAAGACAATGGGCTCCAAGGGTAGTTGTTCACCTGATGAGTATGTCAATGGAGACAGCAATCTTCCTGTATGTACTGAGTTTGATGATGATACCTGGGAAGAAAGCTTCTTAGCAACCCTTTCTGAACAGTCATCCATTGTTGAATGTGAGGAAGCACTTACAGATGGTGAAGACCTAGACCTTCTATATACCACCTCCCCCCAAATTGAGAAACTATGGAGAAGCTATACAATCATTAGAGGAGGTCAAAAACGTTTTGGAAAGCCGTGCATGTTTTACTGAAGCCTTGAGTACCAGTTCTCTAATTGATAAAGTAGCTTGTCTTCATTCACTTAATGCCAGACAAAGTACTCTACATTCATACTTCCCTGCCCTTCACACTGAATAACTGCATCAATTTATGTCTACAATTAACAACGTTCATATAATAATATTAGTATCTTATAATTATTATGTACACATATATAATATAATATGCATGTGATATCTACAATTGATGAATGAACAAACAATCCACGTTCTCCACCTATTATAATGAGATTAATGGGGGGAAAACCTCTGAATAAGGGACACCTCTGAATAATGGACAAAAGTCCTCGTCCCAATGCATCTGTTATTCGGTTCCACTGTATATATGTGGACTCATATTACATGGACTAATAGATAATATATCTAACAATGCACATGTGCTGCACATACCACTATATTATACATGTGGACTCATATTACATGGACTAATAGATAATATATCTAACAATGCACATGTGCTGCACATACCACTATATTATACATGTGGACTCATATTACATGGACTAATAGATAATATATCTAACAATGCACATGTGCTGCACATACCACTATATTATACATGTGGACTCATATTACATGGACTAATAGATAATATATCTAACAATGCACATGTGCTGCACATACCACTATATTATACATGTGGACTCATATTACATGGACTAATAGATAATACATCTAACAATGCACATGTGCTGCACATATCATTATATTATACATGTGGACTCATATTACATGGACTAATAGATAATATATCTAACAATGCACATGTGCTGCACATATCATTATATTATACATGTGGACTCATATTACATGGACTAATAGATAATATATCTAACAATGCACATGTGCTGTACATATCACTATATTATACATGTGGACTCATATTACATGGACTAATAGATAATATATCTAACAATGCACATGTGCTGCACATATCATTATATTATACATGTGGACTCATATTACATGGACTAATAGATAATACATCTAACAATGCACATGTGCTGCACATATCATTATATTATACATGTGGACTCATATTACATGGACTAATAGATAATATATCTAACAATGCACATGTGCTGCACATATCACTAATTTTTTTATTATTACTGAATAAATTAGAAGAATGCATAAAAACTATCAGCAAGTGTGATCAGCGACTCAGATAACGAGGTAGAGCAGGAAGAAAGGAAATGTTGCTGAGAAAAAATTAATTCTTTTTCTCTCGACCTTTTCTTTGCTCATCAAACAATGAACTACATGGACCCCTTAATACATGCACTAATTGGTAGTAAGCAGAGCAATGTGCATGCTCTCTACATCTGGCTAAGTTAATGAAACTAAAAATGAGGTTAGAAGAATGCATAAAAACTATCGGAAATGGAGCGATGCATGCCTCAGAAACTGAGAAAGAGAAGAAAGAAAGACGAGGATAAGAAATAAGAAGTAGATAACTACGAAGAGTACCAAAAAGTGCCCCTGAACAGCAATGCTGCCATCTGCTAAGACCAAAACAAATTCATTCCAGTGCATTCTTTACTAGTTAATTAAAGTACCTCACAAGGTCTCGATAAGTTATCACACACGTGGCACACGATGCGACTTTGACTAGAGCATCCTGCAAACGTCAGCTGCAGCTCACCAGCAGAATCATACTCAAAGATTGATGTGCAATTATCTTTATTATAAATACATCCTCTGTGACAATTACACTCCGTGTTGAAGCAAGTTTTGGCAGCAAAAGCAGTCATCTCATAAACACAGAGCACCTCTGCCAGCACATACAACCACATCAACCTACAAGTGGACACAATTGTATTGTTACATGAATATATATGTGTGGGCATAGTATATATAAGAGGATGTACGAGGTGGATTGATAGTTGGTTTGTTGACTGAGATGGAGTTCCAGGGGAAGCTTTGGTTGAGGACTTCAGTGGGTGGTTTGGGGGAACTTTTCATGGGGTCAGTTTTGGATAGGGTTTTCCCCTAAGATGCAAATCACACCACAAAAGCTAGGACTAGCACTGGTAGATATTTCAGCCAATCGGCCATTTTTAGGAAATTACCTGTGCATTAGTTTTTTATGTTCCTGTTCATAGCAAATGCCTTTTTTTTAAGTTCTTACGATAGTACACAAATAACGAAACATGGTTGCATTACCAGATAAACTATGCTAGCTTAATTTTAACTCACCTGATGCAAACAGTTTGCTAATGAGGCTGCTTCTAGCCCTATACTACTCATGTTTGATGGGTTCTACGAAAAAGCTTTTTTTTTAATGAGTAGCCAGATGTCTAGGCTCTGCTTCATGGGTAATCCAGTGTCCAGCAACTGGGTGCCTACATCTGGAGGTCAAGCTATTTGTGCCTAAGGATCCATATACTAGGTCCCTAGACCCTGCTGCATAAGGAGTGCAGCTAATGGATGCCTAGGCTCTACTTCATGGTAAGCTCAGCTACTGGATGCCTAGCCCTTCTTCATGGGAAACCCAGCTACTGGGTACTAGGCCCTGCTTCATGAGAAGCCCAATTACTGGATGCTGTTTCTAGAGCTAGCTAGTGCGTGCTTCGGCCCTGCCTCATGAGGAGTCCAACTATTGCTTCATAGGGAGCCATGCTACTAGGTACTGATGACACAACCTGCTTACTAGGCACCTATCATTTTTATAGCTGGTGTGGCATCCCGACAGACTAGCTATAAACGCAAGGTATGATCTGTTTTGCATCACCTCACTTTTTGTCTGGACAATGGCGGGTGCCCCTGCTCCTATATACATATATATATATATATATATACACATATGTATATATATATATATATATATGAGCACAGTGTATTATATAAACAGGGTGTTTCAAAAAATTTGATATCATTTCGCAATCCAATAACTTTGCCAATAATTGTTCAAATGACTTCAAATGACCTCAAATTCTAACAGCATGTGTAGAAACAGGTCAAAATTATGTTTTATGTTTTTATCTTTTCAGGTATAGAAATGCCATTCACTAGATAAGAAAAGGCATTTTGTGTGTTGGAGTGTATGCTGGAACACACGAACAAGACTGTGGCGTGCATTTGAAGAATTCTCTAAAAATGCACCAACTGCAATGCAAAATCATGCCACAGTTGAGCACGAGAGGGACGCACCAAAACTGAACGTGTTCTGTGCCATCTCCAAGAATCATCTTCATGGCTCATGGCCCGTTTTTCTTTGAGGGAAATGTGACTAGCTATGTTTATCTGCAAATGCTTCAGAACTGGCTAATGGATGAGCTCATTGCAAATGAACATGAAGACTTCATTTTTCAACAGGACGGGGCTCCACCTCACTGGAAGCTCACTGTACAGGCTTATTTCAGTGAGAATCTGCCAGGGAGATGGATCGGGCGTGCTGGTGATGAAGACAATGTGCTATTGAAATGGCCGCCACGTTCACCTGACCTGACACCTTGCGATTGTTTTTATCTTTTATCTGGGGCTATGCGAAGGGACTGGTCATGTCCCCCCTCTTCCTGTAAACCTCGAGGAACTCAAGCAGAGAATGACTACCGCACTGGAGAATGTTACCCAAGATATGTTGTAGTATGTTTGGCAGGAGCTGGACTACCGACTTGAGATGTGCCGTGTCTCAGGCAGACGCATATTGAAAATTTGTGAAATCGGTCATGGAATCCACACATCCTTGAATTTCTCATTCAAATTTGGAGGAATAAATCTTATGTTGCTCAACATTAAGCCTGTTCAGGTTCATTTGCCTAGACTATGTAGTTTCTGTGATCTTTACATCTCAAATGATACCATATATTTTTTTAACACCTGTATATAGCTGTATAGAAAAGGAGAGAAATGGGGAGATACATAAACTGCAGTGCTCAGCATAAAATGAGTGCTACAAAAGAAGCACTATTCTGGCCTACCTACTACCACTTATCCCGACTAGAATACACACTTGCAGGTCAGCTCTGAACTAGACCTCAATTAGATTGCTACAGGTGCCTAGCAGCACTTGTTCAGCTCAGCTCTTGTATTACAGTTGTATCATGACTCTTGGAAGAACAGCAAAATCAACAAAATTCATTTGAAAAATGTATTCGTATATATGCCACACCCCACAATATGTCTATTATAAATATGCATGTGGATATCCACAGACTTGACCTTTTTTCAATGAGGTGGGCATGAATCTGTAAGCATTCCAATCAGATCATATACTACCACTCTAGGGCAGGACAAAAGATTTTGCATCAAAAGGGAGTACAAAGGAATCATGGCTCGTCTAAGTCAGCTAGTATTATATTTTTAAGTAAAATTTCATCTTAATTTAGCATAAAAACATTATACTTTAGAAAAGCTTCTGTCGAGCACTAATAATACTTTTTCAGTATTAATCTAGGCCAATCACTGGTAGATATTTGTTTAACCTGATAAAAATCACACTTGCATATGGCGGTTATACGAAAAGCTCCCTCTCCCCAAAGCACTTGCTGAAAAGAGGGAACGGTGGAAGCGCAAGAAGAAAGAAGTTGCAAAATTGCCTATACAGTCTTTAAAAATGAGACGCGGGTCATCTTCGTCCATCTCAATAAAAACCGATAGAAGGGATCCAGGTTGAAAGCGTTTCGGGAACCATATCTTCTGGAGAGTAGGAAAGGGGCTCAGAAGTTTCCTGTTGGCTATCAGTGGCAATTTTTTCTGACCTTACGCAAAGCTTTACGATGATGCTCGTCCTCTTTTTTTTTTTTAAGACCTGCTAAATGGATATCAAAGCCAAAGAGAAGCGCGCCGCAAGGCTATGGATCTTAGTGAGGGTGGATCCGTGTTCGCTGAGACCGAGTAACAAATCTAGATCTGCATTCAAAAGCTCAAGCTGACCTATTTCATGACCCTTTTCGAGTATAATCTTAAGGTGCTCGGGTGAAATCTTTCTACAGTCAGTTAATCGTTTCCATGCTATTAAGGGGGTACTTTAGGTCAAAATCAAAAAAATGTTACCTCAATCTGATCATACAACTGATCATAACTTTTTTATTTCAATCTTCAATCTTCATGAACAATCTTCATGAACATAATTTTGATACCAAAAGATAGCTTTATTCATGTACTTTCTAATGATATGTATAATATATTTTTTCTTTTTATCTTCTGGCAAGTACCAAAAGTCCCTCAAAAATGCCTTCGCCGCTCCACAAGACTACTCAGATTTTGTATTGCCTTCTAATTGCTGGTGTGGGTAACGTATCTCTAGTGCTATAAAGTCAGCAATGGAAATCTTTTATAAAATTTTCTAGGGGTCATGGTGGGCTCATATGTAAAATTTGACCTTCAATTGACCCAATAACTTTGAAGATAAAGCAAGACAGAAAAATTTGATCGTTCACTTTAAAGAGTTAGGATAGAGCTTCAAAATGATACAAAAAGTTTGAGATAATTTAAATCTCAGAGTGAGTTATGGCGGCAAGGGACACTGACCTCCATGATTTTGACCAAAAAAGTTACAAGCCATGTAAACATTGAGGTTTGATGAGGGGAGACAGTTGCATTTTTTTACTTTTTTTTAAAATTGTGGTTACAACTTTAGAGCTCCGTAGATTCTGCAAACTTCATGGTATGGACTTGATATATAGCTCAAAAGATAGCTCTCTCTGTGTGCTCTCTTTTGATACTAAAATATGTTTCATAAGATAACTATAGGCAAGTTACTAGACCATAAAGTGGAGGGACCTCAAAAACCTGCATCCCAAAGTCCCAATCCAGAATAACTCCAGATTGCTAAGTGCAAAAAAAATTGAAATTGGTACGAGTGGCTAGAGGAAGCCCTAGAGCATTCAATCACCTTTTTCAATAAGCGTTAAAAATTTATTACGTGGTCAAGCACGTGGGTGCAAAATTGAGGGCGTTGATAAAATCTACGGAGCTCTAAAGTGGTAACCATAAGTTAATTTTTTTAATTTTTTTATATGCCATTGTCCCCCCTGAATTCAGGTAAGGCTTCTTGATCGCCTTCCCGGGTGGATGGTATGTGCAAAAGCCACTGTAAGTCCAGAATAGAGCATCCAAATCTTCTGTAACTTGGAATCCACCTTTCCAGTATGTTGAAGCATAGCTGGGTGAGATGGAAAAGAAAGGAAAAAAATTAAAATGCAAAATTTAAATATCTGACCTAAAGTACCCCCTTAACCCTCTCACTGGCATAAGCGACTTAAGTCGCGAAAACGGATTAACCACGACGAAACAATTCATTAAAAAATAACCGTTCGCGGTATTAACTTCAAAAATTGTACGAATATGCCCAAAGCATGCCTCTAATATACCCCTGAATATAAGGAAAATACGGAATGAGGAAAGGGAAGTAAACATGCCAGCAAACATCACTTCCGGTTAATTCCCGGTCTCGAAGAAGAAATGGCGACTTGCTTTAGAGTAGATTAGAGTCGAGACGAAGCGTTAGACTTCCTATTTGAGGATGACTTCGAGATTGACTTTAGTGAAGAAGAGGAAGAAGGTGCCTGTGCTTACCTGGGAAGTGGCGTAGTTGACGGTGATGCTATGGTAGCTATAACAGAAGCTGTTGGCACCGACCACGAAGCAAGTTTTCAAAGTATAGATCGCCCTACTCTGCCAAGCGAAGCTTCAGACGATAGTGATGGTCATGAAGACTTCCCCCAAGGTAAGAATAGATAAGAGTTGTATAGTAAAGCCTAGTAACTAGCATAATAATAAGAACTATTTCTCCAGGGAAGGTAGTTTCACTCATGGAGCTGGAGGAGGAGGATGAGGAAGCAGCAGAGGAGAAGACAGGGTTGGAGGAGAGGTTATTATTTTACAAACAGTTGTTGTTGTTGACCAAAAGTTGACCAGCTAACATTGCTGGTTTCATGCTGGTTTCATGTGTAATATGAAATTGAGATGATATAAACCCGATATAAACCCTTTTATTTTACTTCCTGTCTCTTATAACAATATTCACATTTCTGTGGTTTGTTGCTAAGCAACTAAAATTTAACATAACATCCCTTCATGCATCAGCTATCACCTGATACAGTATATAGTTGTTTGGGTAATTGTCTTCATAAGGTCCTCTATAATTAAAAAAATGTGAAATTGTGTCAATTTTTGTAAAAAGTCCTCCGTAAATCTGCCAGTGAAAGGGTTAAGTATAGAACTAGATGTCAAATAAACAGTTTTTGGCAAGAGCTAGAACTTTAGGGTTCTGGGGAGGTTGCAGCCACCGAGTGATGCTCCTAGATCGCGTTGAATACTTGGAAGGGCGTTGTTGACAATGGACCATCCATAGCAACGACGAAAATTCCGAGGCAGATTCCTAGGCTGGGCCAAAATGTCTTCCTCTTCTTATGTTAGAAGAGGTGATTCGAAAAGGAGCACATGAATATCACCCCATTCAAACACGAAAAACGCTTACAAAGTTCGCGATCATCATATCCTCTGCTCCTTCTCTTGAAGGACTCGAGGCTCTCAAAAACCTCCACACACATACCGGCAATCTCATTACAATCGACGGAAAGAACCCCCATGATATGGCTTCCTACTTTGCCCATGCCATGATTAAGCTCTTCAAAAAGGGTCCAGATGGCAAACGGGGATGGCGCTATTTGCTAAACTAGGGAAAAGTCTATTCGAAAGGTATGAAATGGCGGGCGTAGAAATCCACCATACCGAAAAAATAGGTGGTTGACTGAACTGCCTCCATAGGGCGCTTGAGGGGGCGATCACCAGCTGCTGCTGTGAGTGTTTGGTTCGAGTTGGCTAACTGTCTCTGAAGGAGCCGAGTTCAGTCTTCCAGCGAGTTATGGTGCACTTGTGGCGCCCAATGGAACGCTAACCGAGCTGACCGGAGGAAGCTTTCCCTCAACGTCTGGATTCATCATTAGTGTTGCGATCAATAGCCTAGGTGTGGGGATCATCGGAGGGATAGATCAAACGGGTGGAAATGGGGGAATGCCGTTTTAATATCTTGGATGACCGATCCCATGGGACTCGTCTCCACACCAATTGGGGTAAGGGGAGCTTACACCTATGCATGGTCCAGTCCTTCCAGATGTGAAAATGGTCAATATCAACCACCGAGAATTGTGGGAAGGGGCTGTTTCGCAACACTTTCATTCTCAATTTAAAGCAAGCTCCTTCAAAAACTTATGTGTTTCTATCATTACTTTTGGCTATAAAAAGTACAAACAATCGGAGACAATCTAATTATTTATGGGAACATGATATTTAAAGAAAAAATTAAGTAACAATCAAAATTTTCACTCCCTAATAGATCCGACCAGATCGTAGTCCAGAGCTTCAGTAATCTTAACTTGAGCTTGTGAACCTCTTCTATATTCTGAGTGATGTCTGTCACGATGATGTTGCGGGTTGCCTCGGACACTTCAATGATTGCAGATGGGGAAAGAAGAGGTCGACCCTAAAAAGATGACATGTCCACTAGAAAATTAGGCCCGCTATGTTTGCGAAATATCGTAAGCGAGCCGTAATAGCTCAGCAAGATCAACTTTGACGTAGAAAGTCTGTGTTAGAGTTTCAGTGACAAAGTATGGCTCTGGGATGGGGTATAGTTTTAACGGCGCTTAAGCGCCAATAGAAATAAAAAGAATAAGAAGGAACGCCAGCAAAAAGAGACCCTTTTGCCGCTAGAGAGGACCGAATCTGGTGCTTCTCGTGTTTTTTCACAAAAACCAGGATAACCATCTGAATGAACATGACAAAAGCTCGTCCGAGGGGTTCGAAGACCGAACAGAGTGGCCCAAGTAATATCCCCAAAAAGGACCCGTAGAACTTATATTCAGTCATTGTACACTATGCAAAAAAAAAATGTGGGTTGAGGTCAGTATATACTAACTGCTAAGTCTGTGTTGACATTGTGGCTTAACACAGACAATGACAAACCAGTTGTCTGGGAACTGTGTAAAACATGTGCTAATACAGCCTTAAGGCTGGTTCATAATATGACGATAGCTCAGCGTAGCGCATCGTCATCGTCATCGTCAAACCTATCGTCAATTATGAACCGCTACCGTTTTGACGCTGTGACGCCACGGAGGCTGACGATAGAGTAGACTTGGATTCTATTCCAACGTCTACTGCTCAGCGTCTAACCAATCAGATTATTTTAGATTTTCACGTGACAATGGCGTTAAGCGTTTCCAATTGAAGCTACCCATTTTACAATGGATGACGAGAAAGTGGTGGAGGCAGTACGGTCTTATAGCTACCTTTGGCAGGTGTCTTCGCGATCTTACAAAGACCCAGAGGGCCAAGGACAACGCCTGGATCGAGGTTTCTGGCAAGGTAGGATATTAGCTATGTAAAATTTGTGGAAGGGTAGCTTGTGGAAGGTAGTTATTAATACTAAATTTTAAATAGATTGGAGCGGACTGCTGTGTCCAGGAATGTATCAAAAGGTGGAAGGTTCTGAGGGACAGATTCGTCATGGAATTGAAAAAAAATAAAACCAAGAAGTCTGGAGATGCTGCACTGGTGTCCTGTTGGCGGCTGTTTGGCCCAATGAGCTTTATCACCGACACTGTGAAGCACAAAATGTTAGTGAGATTACCATAAGTTTGACTATGTAGTGAAGTTGAATTATATATTTGAATGTTCTGCGTCTTATTTGTATAGCACTGTCACCAACTTTACTCCTGCTCGGGCAGACACGTGTATGTTTTCTAGATATGTATGTATTCTTTGTTACACTGAATCTTGATGTGGTATAGACCTCCTACATCAGACCGCCCGCAGGAAAGCGAGGAAGGAAGTAACGTACATGTAGATGAGACGACAATTGCTATCAGGTACATGTAGGTTAGTATCCATCCCAAAATTAATATGACCGTTCTTTTATGTTCAACATCAGTACTGCAGCAAGTACCCCAGGTATCCTCACACCACAACTACTTGACCACCCACGCAAAAAAAGAAAACGACAAGTTAAAGTTGATGAAATGGACAGGGTGCTCATCGCCCTGCAAGGACAGCAGCAGCAGGAAGATGGAGAGGGTGCCTTTGGCAAACATGTTGCTGCCTGTCTCAGGCTATTAGGAGGACGAGCTAAGGCCATAGCACGAGTAGAGATAGACAAAATCTTACTTAACTCCCAATATCCCAATAATCCCTACTCCACTCCTCACTATCCCCCAAACAATGTAAATACAGGTCCTTCATCTCCCACTCACCCCAATGATACCTTTTACACCTTTCAATTGCAACAATATTGTTATATCAGTAAATGAAATTATGCTGATTTCTATATGTAATAAAACAGAATAGTCAAGTTAGCCGCACATGGTGATAATATTGCCAAACACACTACTCCAGCAGGTGAACAAAAGAACTTTTTGAAATCATCTCGGACATCAGCTGCAGATTGAGAATGTCTGTATATACATATAAATATGAGTCGGATTATGAATATAAATATATAGATAAATAGTCACTGAATAGAATACTGACTAACCTATCATTATTACAGGGATGGTTTCAAATAACTGGGTGAATATTTAACTTAACTTATACCTCTTTCAGGAGACTATCAAACCTTTCTTTCGTCATCCTGAGGTACGTGAAGTGGCTGCTTGGGTCAGATAGACGCATCTCCTGAAGTAAATTATGATATTCTCCTTGTTCCAGGCGCTGTTGGAATATTTTGCGTGCACGCACTCTCCTCAGTCTCCTATTCCTCCTTCTTCTCAACAGTAATACTAGAATTATAGCCTCCTGTTCTCGTACAAAATTTCTCCCGACCATGGCGAGCAAAAAATGAACTGGCTACTAGCGCTCAGCAACTGCAAGGTCAAAGTCCAATTGGTGGTTCGCTCTCCGTCAATAACGCCAAATTGTGAACGGCAATGACGCTGCTAGACGAAACGCTGAAGCTTGACCACAAAAGCGACGATGCGCTGCCTATATATATATATATATATGCTGCCGATATATATATATATGTATGCTGCCTATGTATATATATATATATATGTGCTGCCTATATATATATATATATATATATGCTGCCTATATATATATATATATGCTGCCTATATATATATATATGTATGCTGCCTATGTATATATATATATATATATATGTGCTGCCTATATATATATATATATATGCTGCCTATATATATATATATATATGTATGCTGCCTATGTATATATATATATATATATATATGTGCTGCCTATATATATATATATATATATATGCTGCCTATATATATACATATATATATATGTATATATATATATATATATATATATGCTGCCTATGTATATACATGTATATATATATGCTGCCTATGTATATATATATATATATATATGCTGACTATGTATATATATATATATATATGCTGCCTATGTATATATATATATATATGCTGCCTATGTATATATATATATATATATATATGCTGCCTATGTATATATATATATATGCTGCCTATGTATATATATATATATGCTGCCTATATATATATATGCTGCCTATGTATATATATATACAATTATATGCTGCCTATTTTTATATATATGCTGCCTATGTATATATATATATATATATATATATGCTGCCTATGTATATATATATATATGCTGCGCCTATGTATATATATATGCTGCCTATGTATATATATATATATATATATATATGCTGCCTATGTATATATATATGCTGCCTATATATATATATATATGCTGCCTATGTATATGCTGCCTATGTATATATATATATATATATATATATATATATATATGCTGCCTATGTATATATATATATATATATGCTGCCTATGTATATATATATATATATGCTGCCTATGTATATATATATATATATGCTGCCTATGTATATATATATATGCTGCCTGTGTATATATATATATATGCTGCCTACGTATATATATATATATGCTGCCTATATATATATATATATATGCTGCCTATGTATATATATATATATGCTGCCTATGTATATATATATATGCTGCCTATATATATATGCTGCCTATGTATATATATATGCTGCCTATGTATATATATATATGCTGCCTATGTATATATATATATATGCTGCCTATGTATATATATATATATATATATGCTGCCTATGTATATATATATATATGCTGCCTGTGTATATATATATATATGCTGCCTATGTATATATATATATGCTGCCTATATATATATATATGCTGCCTATGTATATATATATGCTGCCTATATATATATGCTGCCTATGTATATATATATATATATATGCTGCCTATGTATATATATATATATGCTGCCTATGTATATATATATATATGCTGCCTATGTATATATATATATGCTGCCTATATATATATATATATGCTGCCTATGTATATATATATATATATGCTGCCTATGTATATATATATGCTGCCTATATATATATATATATATATGCTGCCTATGTATATATATATATGCTGCCTATGTATATATATATATGCTGCCTATGTATATATATATATGCTGCCTATGTATATATATATATATATGCTGCCTATGTATATATATATTACAGGGTTTCATCTAGTGGGGGGGGGCGGGGGGGAAGCTTCCCCCCCAAACACTCCAGCTTCCCCCCCAAACATTCCAGCTTCCCCCTCCCCAAAATAATCATGACTTTTACAATAAAAAAAGAATTATTATATTAAAGTAAGATTTATAAATTGAGTTTACGTTGTTTCTGTTCTTTCCAGTGATCTATAATCACTTCCAGTTCTTCATCACTCAAACGTTCAGGACCCTCGATACACACTCGCATAGCTTGGTCTAAAGTGTCCTCACCAAGTCTGCTTCTCAGCCTCATTTTTATTAGTTTCATATCACTGAAGCTTCTTTCAACTGTAGCTGTAGTGATAGGCAGGACCAAGGAGATTGAAGCAAGACGTTCAAGATTTGGAAAGCCTGCTTTTAGAGTGTCATTTGTTAAAAGGCTAGTAAGAACATCAGAATTAGAAGCATTACGAAAATTCACGAACAATATGCGCCGAAAGATTTTCCACTCAGCCTCAGTTTGTTGTGTGTCTACATCAGGTATTGAGAATCTTGTCTGCCCCTGAAATGTAAGTTGTTGTGGACTGCCGTAGAAGTTGGTCGTTTTTGTAGCTTTTCTTCACCATATGAAGACAGGGAATCTTCTTTTGGGGGTAAATGGGATGGATTAAACACTGAAAATGCTGAGTAAACATCAGAGGAGCTTAACCTACTAGTAATATGGTCAATTACACTCTGAATGTAGGGACGATAAATCTTTGAGATAAAGAATTCTTTATCGGTTTGATGAACAATGATGTTTCACTCACCAAGTGCTGCCTCATCTGAAAATACCACTGTGTGGTCTTTAAACCAGGTAGTAGTTAGTGGGCACTCTTTAAACTCAGATAGTCTGTCAACAGTGCTTTTAACCATCACAGGAACGATAGCAAGATCAAGATTCTTAGCTTGAAGGCTTCCTTGAAGTTTGAGCAATTGTATGGAGTACACACTCCCCCACCCATTTAAAAAAAATTGGAATTGTCCATATATATAATCTGTCTTTGAAGGTTGAAGCAAGCGCTGCAGGCTGCAGCTAACAACTTTTAAGGTTGTGCATTCAACATATCATTTCATTTTGAAAGCACAAGCAACAATTTACAAATTTGTTATGTTGTTTTGAGGTGTACTGATTTTTGAAGCAGAATGATTCAAAATAATAGGAATTAGACCATAGCATAAATGGTTATTGAAGGGGGAAAATGCACAATAGTCTCAGGCCAAGCTCTACTGGATTTTATCAGTCCAATGAGGATCTGAGCAGTAAAAAGTGGGCATTGCCAGTAAAAGTGGGCATTGTGAGGTGACAGAAGGGTTCAAAGGTCATGATGTGGTTTCTTCCCCCCCCAAATACAAAATCCTAGATGAAACCCTGATATATGCTGCCTATATAATATATATATATATGCTGCCTATGTATATATATATATATGCTGCCTATGTATATATATATGCTGCCTATATATATATATATATATATATATATGCTGCCTATGTATATATATATATATATATATGCTGCCTATGTATATATATACATATGCTGCCTATGTATATATATATATGCTGCCTATGTATATATATATATGCTGCCTATGTATATATATATATATGCTGCCTATGTATATATATATATGCTGCCTATATATATATATATATATATGCTGCCTATGTATATATATATATATATATATATGCTGCCTATGTATATATATATATATATGCTGCCTATGTATATATATACCGTATTCACTCGAATAGAAGTCGCACACCGAATAGAAGTCGCTCTGAAAGCCGTATTCAAAATGTAGCACACCAAGTTAATTACACCACCGCTCTTGCACACGCGGAGTCGTAAAATCATTAGCTAAGGGTCTGAAGATGGGGAAATTCACTGCCTCAAGGACGAAAAAGTAGCTATCCCAGCCATTACGCAAGCTACTCGCCAGCTGTTGGGAAGTGACAGCAGTGGAGAAGATCCATTTGCTTCCCTGAACGAAGAGGATGAAGAACAGATCGAACATAATGAACTCATTGTAGATAACGATAGCGATTAGGAACTCTTGCCAGCCAACTACTACCTAGCTCAATATTTGAAATGAAACAATCACAACCACAATGACGCACAAAAAAATTGTGTCAGCAATAGCACAAGACTGGCTTGGCACTGCGCAAGCGCAATGCTTGAAAAGATCGCAACTTGATTTGGCTGCAATAAATACAAGTCGCGACTTCTATTCGAGTGAATACGGTATATGCTGCCTATGTATATATATATATATATATATGCTGCCTATGTATATATATATATATATGCTGCCTATATATATATATATATATATATGCTGCCTATGTATATATATATATATATATATATATATATATATGCTGCCTATGTATATATATATGCTGCCTATATATATATATATGCTGCCTATGTATATATATATATATATATATGCTGCCTATGTATATATATATATGCTGCATATGTATATATATATATGCTGCCTATGTATATATATATATGCTGCCTATGTATATATATATATATATATATATGTATATATATATATGCTGCCTATGTATATATATATATATATATATATATGCTGCCTATGTATATATATATAGGCTACCTATGTATATATATATGCTGCCTCTCTCTCTCTCTCTCTATATATATATATATATATATGCTGCCTATATATATATGCTGCCTATGTATATATATATATATATATATGCTGCCTATATATATATATATAAATGCTGTTTGCACACAGAATATTGCAGTGTGTAGACATGTCAATATGGGAGGCCATGAGAGGGAAGGAAACTGAATGTGATCTGAATCATCTACTGTATTCTTGCCAGCTGTTATTAAAACCAGCTATTGCAGTGCTCGGTAGCTATATATATGAGCAAAGTACTGGCTGAAGATAATGTGATATCATAGAAGTATATTGTACCAAAAAATGGTCAGGCATTACCTAAAAAAATGGATCTAAACTCACTTTGTCATTGTTGCCAGTTCAGTTCGCGCCAGCCAGCACACTGCAGCTCTTCAATAGGAGGCAAACACGTCAGAGAGCTTGGTCCAGAGCAGTCTGTCTACTAGGCTGCATGAGGCTATTCTGTGGTTAACCGTAACTAAACATTATTTCTGCCACCCACAAGATGCATAGCGAGTTGACTTGGCACACACCAAGTGTGCTTACGCGAAGAGACCCCTCCCTCAAGTCTTGGATCAAGTCCATCAACAAATTCGTGCGCGTTTTTTTAATTTTACGCACGCGCGGGGGTACACTCATGTTCCAGGTAAGAATCAGCAAGGGTCTACTAGGTCTTTCTTTTTCATGTTCCAGATAAGACATCACACAATTATTATACTATGTTATAAGACATCACATAATTATTATACTATGTTATACCCGTGTATAGGTGTTGTAAATCACCTAAATCAATTCGGCATGGGCTCGAAATCACACATGCTTCAGACATGGCTACTATTAATATATTGGTTGGTGAGGCAGTACCCTGTATTGGATGCAGCAGATGAGTGTGGCTGCTACAAGAAAAGTGCGATTAATGTGTACCAGTGGCTTAGGGAAGTGTGCTCTGCAGCACTAAGTCGAAACCAGATTGTGCTTGGTGGTGTTGGATCTATTATTCAAATAGATGAGTCACAGTTCACACACAAACCCAAGGTATAACTGTAACATTGATATACTTGAATAGCTGATCACTTTCGTTATTGACTGTTTAGCATCATAGAGGCCGCCCACCTACTAAGGATACTTGGATATTTGGAATGGTTGACACGGATCATACGCCTGCTCTTGGTACACTTGATAAACGTATTGTGCCTATTTCAAAGATTTCAATTCAATGAAATATATTTAGGTTACATGCAAGTTGTGGACAAGAGGGACGCAGCCACCTTGCTACCCATTATCCAGGCGCATGCTGCACCTGGATCAATAATCCATTCAGACCAGTGGGCAGCTTATAGGCAGGTGGCTACTCTGCCTGGGATTGTGGCACATGAGACTGTGAACCACTCTATTGAATACTATTGGAACAGGGTATGGTTTGTACATAATTTTTTTATAGTAACAATAATTATTGTATTGTGCAGGTGAAGGTGAAGCTAAAGAGGATGAAAGGAGTTCATCGCCACCAGCTCCCATCCTACCTGGATGAATTTATGTGGCGGGAGAGAAATGGAACAACTGTAGCTTTAACTTATAATAACATATTAACAGAAATTAAAACCCAATATATATATACCGTGTTTGATTGTATTATTATTTATTTGATATTTTTATTTGGATGATATTTCATGAAATTGGATTGTTTGAAAAGAGAAGACACAATTAAAAAGACTACACCCTCCAAATTAGCGTATGCCAAGGCTGCAATGCGATTCAATTCTTGCATCATAAATGAATCTGAAATGAACCCCCTCCCAAAACGTGCGTGCGTAAAATTAAAAAAACGCGCACTACATCAGTGAAATACAATGAACTCAATACCAATACAATAATTATGTTTAATATCAAGTTTTATTTAAAAATAAATAAAAAGGTTTACGTCAAGAAAAGAAAAGGAAAAAAAAGGGGGAAAGGGGGAAAAAAAGGGGGGGGGAAAGAAGAAAAAAAGGGGGAAAAATGAATTTGTTGATGGCTGGAGTCGTAAACGCCACTTGATCCCTCAAGTTATCGTTCTTCGCCATTCGCAACGAAGAGAGAAACTACTAGTGAAGCTCTGGCCATGAGGTCCTAAGGCAACACAAGCACTTATCAAGTTAGGGCAGGCCCAGTGTCGTGCTCTTGCCGTAGAACTCACACTTATAATAATAATGCCGTAGCCCACTTGGAGCACGTGACAACACACACACACACACACACACACACACACAATATGTAAACATCAACACTATTCACTATACATTAGTTTAGTTCTGTCAAATTTTGACACAAAGGTCTGGTCCAAAGCTCCCAGTTTCCACTGCTCCATGTCAAGATCACATAAGTAAAAATCTCCCTGTGCTTTCCTACGACAAGGCTGGTCTGCAGGTCATTTTCTTCGCACATCGGGCACGGCTTATTCCCCCTCATCAACTTTGACAGGGACTGCATTCCTTTCGTGTGTCGATGCTTGAATATCAATAGCTCGTCCCATATTTGCCGCTACCCCATATCTAATGATCTTCCTCTATTAGTGGAGCCTTTTCCTGACATTTTTCCAGTCCACAACCCTCATCAGCTCCTTCATTTTCTTCCCCCACCTTTCCTCACCTGCCAAGACTTTTACTGTACACTTCACTCCACACATTTCTTCCAACTCAATACACTCCTTTACCAGACAGCTATTCATGACTCCTCCACTCAGAGACTCTAGAACCCTTCCACTCACAGTCTCCCCTTTTCAGTCCAAGACATGCTGCAAGAATGACACCTTCCTCCCCAGGAATCCTGCTACGTACGGACTGTAGTCCCACTGCCAAAGTTGCTGCAGTATTGGAGAAGTGTCTTGGCCAACAAAGCACTCGCTATGCCAATTCTCCCTGAAAACACTCGAGTCTTTCAATCAGTTCAGGTGTCAGGACCCAATTCTCAGCACCGTATAATAGTACAGGCATGACACAGGTCTCAGCAGTGTATAATAGGACAGGCATGACACAGGTCTCAGCAGCGTATAATAGGACAGGCATGACACAGGTCTCAGCACTATATAATAGGACAGGAATGACACAGGTCTCAGCAGCGTATAATAGGACAGGCATGACACATGTCTCAGCAGCGTATAATAGGACAGGCATGACACAAGTCTCAGCACTGTATAATAGATAGGACAGGCATGACACAGGACTCGGCAGCGTATAATAGGACAGGCATGACACAGGTCTCAGCAGCGTATAATAGGACAGGCATGACACAGGTCTCAGCACGTATAATAGGACAGGCATGACACAGGTCTCAGCAGCGTATAATAGGACAGGCATGACACAGGTCTCAGCAGCGTATAATAGGACAGGCATGACACAGGTCTCAGCAGCGTATAATATATAATAGGACAGGCATGACACGTCTCAAGCACTGAAAAGGCAGAAAGTGGACTCAGGCTCCCCTGGAAAACACCAATGCTACCATATCCAAAGAATGCCTTCCTGGCCTTTTTTATATTCTCCTCCACACACTTCGTGGCCAGTAGATTCCTCCTCCACCAGAACCCCCGACATTTTCCTTCGCCACCCACTGGTAGTGTATGTCCATCTACTTCACATCTTGGATTACCACTAACCCCAACGCCAAACACAACGACTTCACATTTTTTTACATTTAACTTCAAGTAGTTCACTGCCGCAAAGTCTTTTACTAACTCAGCTTGCTGAACCAGGGAATCACTGGATGTAGCTAAGGTCCTTATGTCATCCGCATGCAAAAAAACCACCTGCATAGAAGTCATTGATAGATAGGCCTAGACTAGACTTTTGCAGCTGCTTCAATAATGGATTCATCACTTATCAAGAAGATTATTATTATTATTATTATTATTATTATTATTCCCTTCCGCCCACGCAGTCAGAAAACAGCTGCGGTATTATACTTGCGTACAAGACATAGCTGGAGACAGACCTAAAAGGTGAGATAGATATCCAATAATTCCATTTACCTATGGTGTTGATCTAACAAACTATCATTGATTTAACCGCAGTTGATTTTGAATTTTCAGGTCAGGTTATTTTAGAACAGAAAAAGACCCATGTGTGTACCTACTGAAGGTTGAGTACTATTTACAGAATGGTGCATAGATGTAACACAGTGGTTAGAGAATGCAGTGGTATTGTAAGAGCAGCATCAGTTTTATTGTCTTTGGTATGTAAATAATTCACCACCTGCTTGTGGTGTTTTCTCCACAGCTTTATGGTTCAGATTGTGCTGGTCATGTGGACATAAAGTGTCAATCCAAAGATGTCATAAGCCCCCAATACATGTATTCTACACAACAAATTAGGCCTACGCTTTACTGATTAAGATAAGTGTTTGTATTTGATACATAATTTCATAGAAATTGGAATAATTTTTAGGTGTCTTGTTATAAATGTCTCTGCAATAATGTACACAACACAACTTGTCTTGGCTATTTTGTCTATATGTGTGAAAGAATGTTCTACACACAACCAGCAAAAAACCATCCCAATGAGAAGGTTCAACGCTTGGTCCTGTTGTCAATTGATGAGCAGCAGAAAGTTTTGGATTAGACCCATGGCATCAATGGTGCACATCAAAGTCAGAAGCGTGCCTTGACACGTCTTATACAGGACTATTATTGGACCACTATGGCAAAGGATGTTTATAGTTGAGTACGTGTATGTGCATACTGATGATAAGCTGGGCTCTATGTGTTATACCTAAGTACTCTACTTAGCTATTGATGTTGAGATATATTTATTAAGCTCAGCCGTCTGCTCACCCAAAGCCCACCCTCCTGTCTCTCCACACCTGACAGTGGAGTAGGAATAGAGGGGGCAGGGGGGGCAGCTGCCCCCCCCCAATATTACCAATGGGGGGACAGTACCCCCTCCTCCCCCCCCCCCCCCCAATATATTCTCCATAAAATTATGTTCACAGAGGCTAACAGCTATTACATGTGGCTAACACTTCTACACTAATGCAGTGCAACTAGAATGTTCTATTTAGTGCACTATGCATAGCTGTAGTAGTGACTATGACTGAAAAAAGAAGAAAAATAGACAACAGTCAGTTAGACATCAAGTCCTTCTTTCGTCCCTCAGTGGAAGCACCTCCACTTGAAGGTATGTATACAAGTTAGCTATAATTATTAGTAGTTATTGCTAAGTTGTCCCTTATTATTGCTATGATGTTAAATTAAATTTGACAGAGGTTGACAAAGAAGATTCAAATGATAGTGCTGAGGAAATGTGTTCTGATACTGACATAAGTGAGTCTATTACTGGTAGCACCACCACTTCATCCAGAACCTCAACTGTGTGTAATAGTTTGTGTTGTACCAGAGGGACAATCAATCAACCAACTGATGAAGCTTTGCTAACCGAAACAGAAAAAAATTATGGTTCTGGAAGAAATCTTCAGAAAAGGCACTTTCTCTCATCATGGTACAAGTCGTTCGCATGGATTCACTTTTGCTCCGAATCATTAAAAGTATTTTGCTACTACTGTCAAGCAGTGGACAAATCAGGGGTTACAGTTATGAGCACAAAAGCCCAATCAGTCTTTAGTAGAGTTGGATATTCTAATTGGAAAAAAGCCACTACACGATTTAAAGAGCATGAGTGTTCTCTAGCTCACAGGGATGCTATAGCAGCTCATATTTCAACAAGGTCTACACCTGTGTCTGAAATGCTTCAAAGTCAAGCCGATAGTATCCAAATTAGCAGGAGACATAGTCTGATGAAGCAGTTTTCTGCTTTACATTATTTATTACGACAAGGTATTTCTGTCAGAAATGACCATGCTGGTAGCTCTAATTTGACTGTTATGCTCAAGCAGGTGCTCGATGAAAAAGCTTGGGTAGAAGCCAAAAAATATCAGTCCCCAGAAATAATTAATGAAATTATTCAGCTAATGGCTCATAAAGTGTTACGTTCAATGATTGTCGATTTACTTCCTCAGCTGTGGTTTTCGCTCTTGGCCGACGAAACTAGGGATGTTTCCAATTGTGAACAGCTTGTTATTACTCTGCGATGGGTGTCAGAAAATTATGAGATTAATGAGGATTTCTTTGGCCTCATTCAAGTTGATGCCACTACAGCTGAAAGTATCTTGTTGTCACTGAACCATTGCTTACTTTCTTTAGGAATTCCTTTTGAGCTTTGCAGGGGTCAGGGATATGATGGAGCAAGGAATTTTCAGGGTCATATTAGTGGTGTTGCCAGATGATTTCAAGATGAAAACAGGTCTGCTATTTCTGTGCACTGTCTTGCTCACGTGTCTACAAGATGTTGCCAGAAATAGCAAGTGTATAAAGGAAGCCTTAAATTTTGCTATGGAAGTCATCCAATTGATAAAATATTCACCAAAGAGGCAAGTAGTATTTTTAAAAATTCAAAGGCAGCTCACCTAAATCAGGAATTCGCAGTCTTTGCCCAACTAGGTGGACAGTCCGCACTGGAGCAATGCAAGCAATTCTTGATAATTATGAGTCACTTCAAGTAACTATGGAAGCATCCTCACATGGTTCAGATGACTGCTCTAGGCGAGCTAGTGGTATAATAGCACTTATGGACAAATATAAAACCTACTTTGTCTTGAAGCTTTCTATACTAATTTTTAGTTTTACAGAACAGTTGTCAGTTACACTCCAAGGAGTAAATACTACTGTTGATGATTGCTTTGCTGCAGTTAATGTCACCATTCACGCTCTGACCAAGTACAGAAATGATGAAATGTTCAAAACATTTTTTGAGGCTGTCAAAGAAGAAGCAAGAGACAAGTGTGATGAACCAGTATTACCTAGGCAACGACGACTTCCAAGGAGATTAAATGATGGGTCAGAGGAGCATGCTATAGAGTACCTTTACAGAAAAGAGTATTTTGAAGTAATCGATAGCATAAAAGGAGATCTCGAAAAACGGTTCACACAGAAGAATTTTCTCTTTGTGAGAAGCATCGAGACTCTGCTGATTGATAGTGCTAATGGCAAACCAGTAACTCTGTCTGATGAAATTGTTGATCTTTACCAAAGGGATATTGACATGCAGAAGTTAAGGCTCCACCTTCAGCCATGCGGTAAATATGGATGGAATTCCAGTTAGAAGTGACACGAATACAAACCATTTGTGATGTTTTTAACAAGCAACCCAGTTTGGAAAAAATTATTACACAAGTGCATAAGCCATTCCAGCTTCAGCAGAGCGCAACTTTTCTTCTCTTAAGCGTATCAAAACCTACCTGAGAAATTCGATGACGCAGCAACGCTTAAATCATTGCATGATGCTCAACATACATCGGGACAGAACTGATGCACTCGATCTGAACAGCATTATGAAAGAATTTATTGAAACTAATGAAACACGTATAAACTATTTTGGACATTTCTGAATAATTATTATATACTATAATTATAAAGAATCTTCAAACATGTTGCATATAACTAACTATCTCGGATCAGGATCTGCCCCCCCAATATTTTTTTCCTTCCTACCCCACTGTATGTGTGTGTAAAACAATACTGCACGTGTGCTCTACAGTATATATATATGTGTGTGTAAAACAATACTGCACGCGTGCTCTACAGTATATATATATGTGTGTGTAAAACAATACTGCACGTGTGCTCTACAGTATATATATATGTGTGTGTAAAACAATACTGCACGTGTGCTCTACAGTATATATATATATGTGTGTGTAAAACAATACTGCACGTGTGCTCTACAGTATATATATATGTGTGTAAAACAATACTGCACGTGTGCTCTACAGTATATATATATGTGTGTGTAAAACAATACTGCACGTGTGCTCTACAGTATATATATATGTGTGTAAAACAATACTGCACGTGTGCTCTACAGTATATATATATGTGTGTGTAAAACAATACTGCACGTGTGCTCTACAGTATATATATATGTGTGTGTAAAACAATACTACACGCGTGCTCTGCAGTATATATATATGTGTGTAAAACAATACTGCACGTATGCTCTACAGTATATATATGTGTGTGTAAAACAATACTGCACGTGTGCTCTACAGTATATATATATATGTGTGTAAAACAATACTGCACGTGTGCTCTACAGTATATATATATGTGTGTGTAAAACAATACTGCACGTGTGCTCTACAGTATATATATATGTGTGTAAAACAATACTGCACGTGTGCTCTACAGTATATATATATGTGTGTAAAACAATACTGCACGCGTGCTCTACAGTATATATATATGTGTGTGTAAAACAATACTGCACGTGTGCTCTACAGTATATATATGTGTGTGTAAAACAATACTGCACGTGTGCTCTACAGTATATATATATGTGTGTGTAAAACAATACTGCACGTGTGCTCTACAGTATATATATATATGTGTGTGTAAAACAATACTGCACGTGTGCTCTACAGTATATATATGTGTGTGTAAAACAATACTGCACGTGTGCTCTACAGTATATATATATATGTGTGTAAAACAATACTGCACGTGTGCTCTACAGTATATATATATGTGTGTGTAAAACAATACTGCACGTGTGCTCTACAGTATATATATATATGTGTGTGTAAAACAATACTGCACGTGTGCTCTACAGTATATATATATGTGTGTAAAACAATACTGCACGTGTGCTCTACAGTATATATATATGTGTGTGTAAAACAATACTGCACGTGTGCTCTACAGTATATATATATGTGTGTGTAAAACAATACTGCACGTGTGCTCTACAGTATATATATATATGTGTGTGTAAAACAATACTGCACGTGTGCTCTACAGTATATATATGTGTGTGTAAAACAATACTGCACGTGTGCTCTACAGTATATATATGTGTGTGTAAAACAATACTGCACGTGTGCTCTACAGTATATATATATATGTGTGTGTAAAACAATACTGCACGTGTGCTCTACAGTATATATATATATGTGTGTGTAAAACAATACTGCACGTGTGCTCTACAGTATATATATGTCAGTGGAGTAGGAACAGGGGGGGAAGGGGGGGCAGCTGCCCCCCCAATATATTCTCCATAATCACAGAGGCTAACAGCTATTACATGTGGCTAACACTTTTATACACTTGTGGCTAACGCTATTCTCCATAAAAACATTAGGATACTATAATACAGGCAACAGCTATTACATGTGACTAACACTTCTACACTAATGCAGTGCAGCTCTACTTAGTGCACTATGCATAGCTGTAGTAGTGACTATGACTGAAAAAAGAAGAAAACTAGACAACGGTCAGTTAGGCATCAAGTCCTTCTTTCGTCCCTCAGTGGAAGCACTTCCACTTGAAGGTATGTATACAAGTTAGCTATAATTATTAGTAGTTATTGCTAAGTTGTCCCTTTTTATTGCTATGATGTTAAATTAAATTTGACAGAGGTTGACAAAGAAGATTCAAATGATAGTGCTGAGGAAATGTGTTCTGATACTGACATAAGTGAGTCTATTACTGGTAGTACCACCACTTCATCCAGAACCTCAACTGTGTGTAATAGTTTGTGTTGCCAGAGGGACAATCAATCAACCAACTGATGAAGCTTTGCTAACCAAAACAGAAAAAAAATTATGGTTCTGGAAGAAATCTTCAGAAAAGGCACTTTCTCTCATCATGGTACAAGTCGTTCGCATGGATTCACTTTTGCTCCGAATCATTAAAAGTATTTTGATACTAAGTACTGTCAAGCAGCGGACAAATCAGGGGTTACAGTTATGAGCACAAAAGCCCAATCAGTCTTTAGTAGAGTTGGATATTCTAATTGGGAAAAAGCCACTACACGATTTAAAGAGCATGAGTGTTCTCTAGCTCACAGGGATGCTATAGCAGCTCATATTTCAACAAGGTCTACACCTGTGTCTGAAATGCTTCAAAGTCAAGCTGATAAGGTATTTCTGTCAGAAATGACCATGCTGGTGGCTCTAATTTGACTGTTATGCTCAAGCAGGTGCTCGATGAAAAAGCTTGGGAAGAAGCCAAAAAATATCAGTCCCCAGAAATAATTTATGAAATTATTCAGCTAATGGCTCATAAAGTTTAATGATTGTCGATTTACTTCCTCAGCAGTAGTTTTCTCTCTTGGCTGACGAAACTATGGATGTTTCCAATCGTGAACAGCTTGTTATTACTCTGCGATGGGTGTCAGAAAAAGGATTTCTTTGGCCTCATTCAATTTGATGCCACTACAGCTGAATGTTATCTTCTTGTCACTGAAACATTGCTTACTTTCTTTAGGCATTCCTTTTGAGCTTTGCAGGGGTCAGGGATATGACGGAGCAAGGAATTTTCAGGGTCATATTAGTGGTGTTGCCAGACGATTTCAAGATGAAAACAGGTCTGCTATTTCTGTGCAGTGTCTTGCTCACTGTGTGAATTTGTGTCTACAAGATGTTGCCAGAAATAGCAAGTGTATAAAGGAAGCCTTAAATTTTGCTATGGAAGTCATCCAATTGATAAAATATTCACCAAAGAGGCAAGTAGTATTTGAAAAAGTTCAAAGGCAGCAAGAAGGCTCACCTAAATCAGGAATTCGCAGTCTTTGCCCAACTAGGTGGACAGTCCGCACTGGAGCAATGCAAGCAATTCTTGATAATTATGAGTCACTTCAAGTAACTATGGAAGCATCCTCACATGGTTCAGATGACTGCTCTAGGCGAGCTAGTGGTATAATAGCACTTAAATGGACAAATATAAAACCTACTTTGTCTTGAAGCTTTCTATACTAATTTTTAGTTTTACAGAACAGTTGTCAGTTACACTCCAAGGAGTAAATACTACTGTTGATGATTGCTTTGCTGCAGTTAATGTCACCATTCACGCTCTGACCAAGTACAGAAATGATGAAATGTTCAAAACATTTTTTGAGGCTGTCAAAGAAGAAGCAAGAGACAAGTGTGATGAACCAGTATTACCTAGGCAACGACGACTTCCAAGGAGATTAAATGATGGGTCAGAGGAGCATGCTATAGAGTACCTTTACAGAAAAGAGTATTTTGAAGTAATCGATAGCATAAAAGGAGATCTCGAAAAACGGTTCACACAGAAGAATTTTCTCTTTGTGAGAAGCATCGAGACTCTGCTGATTGATAGTGCTAATGGCAAACCAGTAACTCTGTCTGATGAAATTGTTGATCTTTACCAAAGGGATATTGACATGCAGAAGTTAAGGCTCCACCTTCAGCCATGCGGTAAATATGGATGGAATTCCAGTTAGAAGTGACACGAATACAAACCATTTGTGATGTTTTTAACAAGCAACCCAGTTTGGAAAAAATTATTACACAAGTGCATAAGCCATTCCAGCTTCAGCAGAGCGCAACTTTTCTTCTCTTAAGCGTATCAAAACCTACCTGAGAAATTCGATGACGCAGCAACGCTTAAATCATTGCATGATGCTCAACATACATCGGGACAGAACTGATGCACTCGATCTGAACAGCATTATGAAAGAATTTATTGAAACTAATGAAACACGTATAAACTATTTTGGACATTTCTGAATAATTATTATATACTATAATTATAAAGAATCTTCAAACATGTTGCATATAACTAACTATCTCGGATCAGGATCTGCCCCCCCAATATTTTTTTCCTTCCTACCCCACTGTATGTGTGTGTAAAACAATACTGCACGTGTGCTCTACAGTATATATATATGTGTGTGTAAAACAATACTGCACGCGTGCTCTACAGTATATATATATGTGTGTGTAAAACAATACTGCACGTGTGCTCTACAGTATATATATATGTGTGTGTAAAACAATACTGCACGTGTGCTCTACAGTATATATATATGTGTGTGTAAAACAATACTGCACGTGTGCTCTACAGTATATATATATGTGTGTAAAACAATACTGCACGTGTGCTCTACAGTATATATATGTGTGTGTAAAACAATACTGCACGTGTGCTCTACAGTATATATATGTGTGTGTAAAACAATACTGCACGTGTGCTCTACAGTATATATATATGTGTGTAAAACAATACTGCACGTGTGTTCTACAGTATATATATATATGTGTGTGTAAAACAATACTGCACGTGTGCTCTACAGTATATATATATGTGTGTAAAACAATACTGCATGTGTGCTCTACAGTATATATATATATGTGTGTAAAACAATACTGCACGTGTGCTCTACAGTATATATATATGTGTGTGTATAAAACAATACTGCATGTGTGCTCTACAGTATATATATATATATATGTGTGTAAAACAATACTGCACGTGTGCTCTACAGTATATATATATGTGTGTGTAAAACAATACTGCACGTGTGCTCTACAGTATATATATATGTGTGTGTAAAACAATACTGCACGTGTGCTCTACAGTATATATATATGTGTGTGTAAAACAATACTGCACGTGTGCTCTACAGTATATATATATATGTGTGTGTAAAACAATACTGCACGTGTGCTCTACAGTATATATATATGTGTGTGTAAAACAATACTGCACGTGTGCTCTACAGTATATATATATGTGTGTGTAAAACAATACTGCACGTGTGCTCTACAGTATATATATATGTGTGTGTAAAACAATACTGCACGTGTGCTCTACAGTATATATATATATGTGTGTGTAAAACAATACTGCACGTGTGCTCTACAGTATATATATATGTGTGTGTAAAACAATACTGCACGTGTGCTCTACAGTATATATATATGTGTGTGTAAAACAATACTGCACGTGTGCTCTACAGTATATATATATATATATGTGTGTGTAAAACAATACTGCACGTGTGCTCTACAGTATATATATATATGTGTGTAAAACAATACTGCACGTGTGCTCTACAGTATATATATATGTGTGTAAAACAATACTGCACGTGTGCTCTACAGTATATATATATATGTGTGTAAAACAATACTGCACGTGTGCTCTACAGTATATATATATGTGTGTGTAAAACAATACTGCACGTGTGCTCTACAGTATATATATGTGTGTGTAAAACAATACTGCACGTGTGCTCTACAGTATATATATGTCAGTGGAGTAGGAACAGGGGGGGAAGGGGGGGCATCTGCCCCCCCAATATTACCAATGGGGGCATTGCCCCCCCCCAATATATTCTCCATAATCACATAGGCTAACAGCTATTACATGTGGCTAACACTTTTATACACTTGTGGCTAACGCTATTCTCCATAAAAACATTAGGATACTATAATACTGGCAACAGCTATTACATGTGACTAACACTTCTACACTAATGCAGTGCAGCTCTACTTAGTGCACTATGCATAGCTGTAGTAGTGACTATGACTGAAAAAAGAAGAAAACTAGACAACGGTCAGTTAGGCATCAAGTCCTTCTTTCGTCCCTCAGTGGAAGCACTTCCACTTGAAGGTATGTATACAAGTTAGCTATAATTATTAGTAGTTATTGCTAAGTTGTCCCTTTTTATTGCTATGATGTTAAATTAAATTTGACAGAGGTTGACAAAGAAGATTCAAATGATAGTGCTGAGGAAATGTGTTCTGATACTGACATAAGTGAGTCTATTACTGGTAGCACCACCACTTCATCCAGAACCTCAACTGTGTGTGATAGTTTGTGTTGCCAGAGGGACAATCAATCAACCAACTGATGACCAAAACAGAAAAAAATTATGGTTCTGGAAGAAATCTTCAGAAAAGGCACTTTCTCTCATCATGGTACAAGTCGTTCGCATGGATTCACTTTTGCTCCGAATCATTAAAAGTATTTTGCTACTACTGTCAAGCGCAGCGGACAAATCAGGGGTTACAGTTATGAGCACAAAAGCCCAATCAGTCTTTAGTAGAGTTGGATATTCTAATTGGAAAAAAGCCACTACACGATTTAAAGAGCATGAGTGTTCTCTAGCTCACAGGGATGCTATAGCAGCTCATATTTCAACAAGGTCTACACCTGTGTCTGAAATGCTTCAAAGTCAAGCTGATAAGGTATTTCTGTCAGAAATGACCGTGCTGGTGGTGACTGTTATGCTCAAGCAGGTGCTCGATGAAAAAGCTTGGGTAGAAGCCAAAAAATATCAGTCCCCAGAAATAATTTATGAAATTATTCAGCTAATGGCTCATAAAGTGTTACGTTCAATGATTGTCGATTTACTTCCTCAGCAGTGGTTTTCGCTCTTGGCCGACGAAACTAGGGATGTTTCCAATCGTGAACAGCTTGTTATTACTCTGCGATGGGTGTCAGAAAATTATGAGATTAATGAGGATTTCTTTGGCCTCATTCAATTTGATGCCACTACAGCTGAATGTTATCTTCTTGTCACTGAAACATTGCTTACTTTCTTTAGGCATTCCTTTTGAGCTTTGCAGGGGTCAGGGATATGACGGAGCAAGGCATTTTCAGGGTCATATTAGTGGTGTTGCCAGACGATTTCAAGATGAAAACAGGTCTGCTATTTCTGTGCAGTGTCTTGCTCACTGTGTGAATTTGTGTCTACAAGATGTTGCCAGAAATAGCAAGTGTATAAAGGAAGCCTTAAATTTTGCTATGGAAGTCATCCAATTGATAAAATATTCACCAAAGAGGCAAGTAGTATTTGAAAAAGTTCAAAGGCAGCAAGAAGGCTCACCTAAATCAGGAATTCGCAGTCTTTGCCCAACTAGGTGGACAGTCCACACTGGAGCAATGCAAGCAATTCTTGATAATTATGAGTCACTTCAAGTAACTATGGAAGCATCCTCACATGGTTCAGATGACTGCTCTAGGCGAGCTAGTGGTATAATAGCACTTATGGACAAATATAAAACCTACTTTGTCTTGAAGCTTTCTATACTAATTTTTAGTATTACAGAACAGCTGTCAGTTACACTCCAAGGAGTAAATACTACTGTTGATGATTGCTTTGCTGCAGTTAATGTCACCATTCACGCTCTGACCAAGTACAGAAATGATGAAATGTTCAAAACATTTTTTTAGGCTGTCAAAGAAGAAGCAAGAGACAAGTGTGATGAACCAGTATTACCTAGGCAACGACGACTTCCAAGGAGATTAAATGATGGGTCAGAGGAGCATGCTTTTAGTTCTATAGAGTACCTTTACAGAAAAGAGTATTTTGAAGTAATCGATAGCATAAAAGGAGATCTCGAAAAACGGTTCACACAGAAGAATTTTCTCTTTGTGAGAAGCATCGAGACTCGGCTGGTTGATAGTGCTAATGGCAAACCAGTAACTCGGTCTGATGAAATTGTTGATCTTTACCAAAGGATATTGACATGCAGAAGTTAAGGCTCCACCTTCAGCTCCTTCCAGATGCCATCAAATCTGTAAATATGGATGGAATTCCAGTTAGAGAAGTGACACGAATACAAACCATTTGTGATGTTTTTAACAAGCAACCCAGTTTGAAATTTTTTATTACAGAAGTGCATAAGCTACTTAAGCTATATCTAACCATTCCAGTCACTACAGCTTCTCTTAAGCATATCAAAACCTACCTGAGAAATTCGATGACGCAGCAATGCTTAAATCATTGCATGATGCTCAACATACATCGGGACAGAACTGATGCACTCGATCTGAACAGCATTATGAAAGAATTTATTGAAACTAATGAAACACGTATAAACTATTTTGGACATTTCTGAATAATTATTATATACTATAATTATAAAGAATCTTCAAACATGTGACATATAACTAACTATCTCGGATCAGGATCTGCTCCCCCCCAATATTTTTTTCCTTCCTATCCCACTGCCTGATCTTTCTCCATCATATGGTTACTAAATCTTCATGCATATGTATGATGACCTCAAACTACACTGTTCATGGTGTCCTCTGCCAGAACTCCTGAAGTTTGGGAGGCTAATTCTCTAGCTCTCATGCACACAGTTGCAGAAACAGTAGACAAACAAATAACAATCAGGGTTTTCATTTAAGCATATGCTCTGTCCCCTCGTGGTGCTCAGTTTTAAGTGCCCATTTTGTTTGTTTATGGATATAATAAGTGGACCAACTTGAGAAACAGTTGTTATAGCAGTTTTATGGTGACCCATGGATATCCCAGTCACTGCACTATAGCTGTCCATTACTTGTTGCTGCACACTGTAGCTGTCCATGGCTTGTCACTGTATTGTAGTGTCCAGCATAACTAGCACATGGTCATAACTACAAGTTGTGTGTGTCTCACTATGAAAATGTCGAGACATTTTATTGACAGAAGAAGAAGCATGGAAGTATGTGCATGGAAGTATGTGCATGGAAGTATGTGCATGGAAGTATGTGCATGGAAGCATGTGCATGGAAGTATGTGCATGGAAGCATGTGCATGGTGTTTATAAATAAACACCTTGGATGTAGTGAGGACATTGCATAGGCTAAGGGTTTATAATATAATTTTAGATATTACTGGTTGAGGTGACGAAGAGATTAGATTATATGTCTAGAACCTATAACTGGTGAACTCCAATGTACATTTCTTAAATGTCCCCACTTCACTTACTAAGAACTAGGGTAATGCACAAATTTTAAAATACAATGGACAGTGAAGATGTGTCCCCATGGTCCTGATTGTATTGGTCTATGATATGATGTACCTTGAACCATCAATCTCCTAAAAAGATCTTGTCCACATATGAGAATCAATTGTTTAGCAGCAAATTGTGACCTGTGCAATAGCCAATACTCTTATTTAAACTGATCCACGAAAAATAAAAGCAACACTGGGTCACACTGGGTCACACTGGGTCACACTGGGTCACTCAAAATAAGCTCTGCCACTGCAGATTTGTGAATCTACACTTACCGCAGGTACATGCTAAAAAATAAAAATGTCAAATCAATTAACAACATTCCTGATAGCAGTAACCCAAGTGATGAAGTCACAGGGAGTGGCCGAATGTTTATTGTGAATGAGCAATGAGTCAACTTAATTGAGTTTTATTCAATCGATGGAGAGAATGGCAACAAAACCTGGCAGCTGTACTGTACACTATAAGCACACCTGCACTTGTACTTAATTATGATCCAACAGAGCCAAGCTCTCAGCCTTCATTAAATTCTGCAGAGGTGTCCGAGTCACGAAGTACGCAAATAATCCTTTGTCAGAGTATTGTGAGTCGATGTGTTGCCAAGATACTATATGTATCCAGCTAAAGATCCAGTTTCTATTAAGAAACCAATAATTCCTCGTGGTCAAAGATTCCCACAATTGGTCCATAAATGATTAGTTTAGTGTACCACACATGAAAGCTTTTGGTAGTTATTGCCATAAGAAAAGATGTTTGTTGATGGATAAAAATGCTGATCCAGCCTTCATTGATGTTGGATTCAACAACTGGAAGAAGGCATGTGAGCATTTTGAGCAGCATAATCTTAGTAATGCTCATAATGAAGCTGTTTTGGATTGCCTTCTGTGATTACTCGACTTAACCCTGTCATGAATTGATTTTTGATTTACACAGGGTTTTCTATTTCTGTACTAATTTTACAAATCTTTTTATATATTTCCAAAAAAAACAATGAAGTACCTAGCAACTTTAGTCTATGAGAGAGCCCCTGCTTTGAGGATCATTTTGCATTTGATCATGGTTGCTTAGCAACTAACCACAATGATGTGAATATGTCTTATATGCACTACATATTCTACAGAAACCATACAAAATTTTACTGTTTGATATTTATTTCAATAACAAGATGCTAAAAATGATATAGCCCGACAGCACAAAACACTTACACACTTGACACACTTGACAAGCATGTAGATAAATTCACATTTTAGAAAAGGACACAAAGTATGTTACAGACAGAGACAAACATGCTCTGTGGATGATGTATGCCATGCACATACCACATCAGTAACAAATGATAGAAGGCTGGTAGTGTTACACAAGTGCACTGTGGGATGTGTGCATGCCATAGACATAACACACACTCACATGCACACACACTCACATGCACACACACTCACATGCACACACACTCACATGCACACACACTCACATGCACACTGTACAACACGCAAGTAAAAGAAAAATATTTGATATGTACAAAAAAAGCGGGGCTGAGGTGGTGCTCATCATCTGTGTGCAGGTGAACTTGGCAGGTAGCGCACAATGTCCGTGACTCATGTGTGTTACCACACTGTGGAAGCTGCTTCCTCCATCTGTACCCTCACACGTGACACATGGTTTAGTCAGGTATGCTAAGTATACTCATCACACTCTGAGGACATCCTGGGTGCTTCCAGGATGAAAAGCAAAAGGTGAGGTAGTCTCTCTTAACAGACACTCGTGCGTGCTCAGCTGGCCTAATATGTACCTCCATGATGAAGCTGCTCAAAATTGCAGACTAATAATAAAAGACATGCTGCCATCACCTTGCTCTTGCCGCTCGATGTTTGCAGGACTGCTCTATTTGGTCATTGTGGTCTACCCCCTCATGTAGCACTAGTAATCAGGTAAGCAGGGAGGGCAAGGCTTGTCTTCCTGGGCACCAGTGTGTGCCTCTCCATGGTGCATGTGGACCCAAGTGGAGGCTCTGCCACATGAATGATAGACAGCAATTATTTGAAAAACCTTGCCCTGTTAGGACGGGCTATTCTACAGGCATTGATGCCAAGGCTGTAAAGATGCAAATAAAGGGTGGGTGGGTGGGATATAATAGTTATCAATGTACAAGTATAAATCACTGCCTTCCAATCCAGACAAAAGATACTACCTTAGCATATAAACCTACACTACTACTGCCATCACTCCAGTATAAATCTGGAATGTCTTGATAGAGCATCAGCAAGTACATCACCTTGATGCCATGCTTGGTTGGCTTAGCTTTCATGAAAGCGAGCCTACCCTTGAACAGGATTATCACCTCATCAATGGCTGATGAATATTATATTCTGTTTAAAATTGGGGAATAAGTAAGTCTAGGAGCCTTGTGATCTCGAACAAATGGTCATGTCCAGGCTGAGCCACTGGAATATGGGCCAAGTTGTCAGCTAAGATGCAAAGACATAAACAACTGCTGAAAATGGTTGATTTTCATGACATCACATCCCACAGACATCTAGAGGAAACCTGATTGCTCAACAAAGACCTAAATAGGCTCACCTACACACTAACATCAGTCCAGGGACGAGCTATGGGAGGAGTTCCACAAACTAGCAAAGCAATAGTCTCAAGCACCAACAGGTCCCAAACCTTCATCTGTAAAAAAAGCAGGAGATTTGGAGAGGAGTACTTTCTAGCTGGTGTAACCAACAGAGATATGGCTCCAGGGGTCTCTGTGGCATGTATGGCAAATGCTTGATAGCACCTAGGCCAGTAGAGCTTACACCTGATGGACATTTTTACAGTGTAGGGTATCAGAGTCCAATCGTTTTACTGAACAACCTGTGGTGCCTCGACAAAGATGTCCACTTAGGGGAATGGATGATGGTGAGGTCCCACGTTCATTTGATGATCCTAACTTTTAGACAGCATTATTCTGAAGGCCATAAGCTTGATCAAACCCATGCAGGGCTGTGCCATTAGCAGCATTAGAAAGAGATGCTGCAAATGACAGAAATGGTCTTCCATTTATGATAAAGATGTACAGCCGAAAGGACTGTTTCTACTTTATAGAGATTAAAGAACTACATGTGGTCGACCATGAGTCGACCACATCTCAACAAACCACTTCTTGACCATACTGAGAAACAAAGAACAGTAATTCTACCGCCAACACTCATGCGCACTATGGACCAGGACCAATGAGAACCAGAAAAGATGTGCATTCCTACAGAATATTCACAGGTTGTTTGTGATTTGTGCGATCCAGACTGTGTTGAGGGTAAATGACAAATGCCTACCATGCAAACAGCTTGTCAGTAGCAGAGAGTTATCCACAGACTTTCTCATAATTCTCCAATCTGGAGCATGGTTAGAGGACACCGACATTAATGAAGCACAACCCTTACCTCATGTACAATTTCCAAAATGGATTGCCTTCAGTCAGTTCAATATTTCATAATTTGGCACAGAACCAGTAAGGCTTTGTGTTTAAGCTCTGTCTACTAAAATCCGTATGATTTTTTTTTGTATCCTTTGGCATGTTTTCTTCAAGTTGGGGAATGGAGTTGAGGACTGTGCACAGTAATATTTGATATTTCACCATTTAGTACATGTACCATATCTTATGCTTTAATATATCATTTCACCATTTAGTACATGTATCATACCTTATGCTTTAATATATCTGTCCACAGTAATATTTGATATTTCACCATTTAGTACATGTACCATACCTTATGCTTTAATATATCTGTGCACAGTAATATTTGATATTTCACCATTTAGTACATGTACCATATCTTATGCTTTAATATATCTGTGCACAGTAATATTTGATATTTCACCATTTAGTAGTACATGTACCATACCTTATGCTTTAATACATCTGTCCACAGTTATATTTGATATTTCACCATTTAGTACATGTACCATACCTTATGCGTTAATATATCTGTTTTTACAGAATGGATATGCTGAAAGGCCTTGCCTGGATCGAGCATTGTGCTGGAAGCTATCTTACCATGAGAAACTAGCAATACAGAGACAGGCTGGAGGCAATGATTGTGGGTTATTTACTATTACAATTGCAGCAGCTTTATGCAGTGGGATAAATCCATATTTGACCACAGCAAGATGCGACACCATTTATCAAGGTCCTTCCAGATAAGAAAATAACTACCCTTCCCATTGAAAAGTCTCAGATGGACACTAACCTACAAGAAGTTGGATGAAAGAATAGCACTTATCTGCATATGTAGGCAGCCCGGTATGAATAGCTAGAGTGGGTTTTCCTCTATACATATATATATATATCTATCACAACACTTGACAGAATGGGAGTAATATGACAGGTCTGATCACATGCCACATAACTATTCCAGTAAATGCTATATTGCTATATAAGAATAATTCACACATAGTGTTAGAGAGAGAAAAGAAAAACAATTCAAGTGCAAAGTGAAATTAGAATGTGTAAGCAGCAGATGAATGAACAATGGCCCTGGGGCTGAGCTAGTTACCCACCCTACTTGGGACATAGTCACACAGAGCTGGCAAGGACAACAAAAGATAACCAGTAATGAAATTTGTATGTACATGTATATATAAGTGACTGATAAATATTAATAATGGCGAGAGAGTTGACAACTCACGGCATCTCTAGCTCAGAACATCACACAGGAGCATGCAATTGCCGCTTTCCGACCATCATCAAATAAAACAGTATCTGGTACTTCAAGAGCTTGTGCAGGATTCTAAAACCCAGCGAGGGTCTAATAGAATGAGTGATCAAGAGTCCCATTTCCATGGTCATAAGACTTCTTGCATCTATACAATAATTGATGATTGCATTTCTCAGCTATTCCCCAACACAGCTTCCTCCTGCTAACTATTGGCATGTGATTTCTGTGGGCATTTTGTATGCATATCAACTGAAAATTTCATGCCTTTTTCAGATAAAAGATATAGGTGCTGTGGAAGATATTGTACTGTGAGAAGTTCGCTGGTGATTGAGGAAGATTATTGGATATGGTCGAGGGCATTGAAGGGTGGGCGATAGAATGGAGAAATGAAGATGATGAAGGAAGAAGGGTATTTCAGTAGCAGGGGTGAAAGAAGAGGTATTGGGTAGATTAGTAGCAAGGGTGAAAGAAGAGTTGTTGGGTAGATTAGTAGCAAGGGTGAAAGAAGAGTTGTTGGGTAGATTAGTAGCAGGGGTGAAGGAAGAGGTGTTGGGAAGGTGAGTAGCAGGGGTGAAGGAAGAGGTGTTGGGTAGGTGAGTAGCAGGGGTGAAGGAAGAGTTGTTGGGTAGGTGATTAGCAGGGGTGAAGGAAGAGGTGTTGGGAAGGTGAGTAGCAGGGGTGAAGGAAGAGGTGTTGGGTAGGTGAGTAGCAGGGGTGAAGGAAGAGGTGTTGGGTAGGTGAGTAGCAGGGGTGAAGGAAGAGGTGTTGGGTAGGTGAGTAGCAGGGGTGAAGGAAGAGGTGTTGGGTAGGTGAGTAGCAGGGGTGAAGGAAGAGGTGTTGGGTAGGTGAGTAGCAGGGGTGAAGGAAGAGGTGCTGGGTAGGTGAGTAGCAGGGGTGAAGGAAGAGGTGTTGGGTAGGTGAGTAGCAGGGGTGAAGGAAGAGGTGTTGGGTAGGGGTGTTGGAAGAGGTGTTGGGTAGGTGAGTAGCAGGGGTGAAGGAAGAGGTGTTGGGTAGGTGAGTAGCAGGGGTGAAGGAAGAGGTGCTGGGTAGGTGAGTAGCAGGGGTGAAGGAAGAGGTGTTGGGTAGGTGAGTAGCAGGGGTGAAGGAAGAGGTGTTGGGTAGGGGTGTTGGAAGAGGTGTTGGGTAGGTGAGTAGCAGGGGTGAAGGAAGAGGTGTTGGGTAGGTGAGTAGCAGGGGTGAAGGAGGAGGTGTTGGCTTATAATAGCTCAAGTTGTGGTAGAAGAGAAAAGAGGAAATCCTTAATGTTTAGCACCTTGGCTCCCATGTCTTTCCCTCTTTGGCACACCTCCCCTCCCCACTCCCCTATCACTATTCCATTTCTAATTCATTATTTTCTTGTAATTTAATTCATGTTTTTTGGTTCTCTAGTCAGCCGTTCAATGTTTGTAATGGCCTATATAAAGGCTCAAAAGAATATTAAAATCTACATTACCATTGCCAAAATCTTAAAAAAGACAAATAGAGCATAATACAAAGCACACTGCTACTATCAGTTTTGGATAATAAAAAGTGCATTATTAAAAAATAACAAAACGACTGCATTATTATCGAATAAGTTCAGTGTAGCCACCTACCGCACACACCGCATAGTTTACACATGTGAAACATCATTATCCAAATTACCCAACCCATCCACTGCTGTATTGTCAGCCAGTCTTTCTGGACTTCTGGTGGTTGTTCTCTTCTCTGCTTGGCACAGTTGTCGAGTCTGCACTGCAAGTACCTCTGTCGGTTTTTCATCCATTGCCTCTCTCAATACTCTCTCAAAGGTATTCAGTTCGGTGCCCAAGAGAGCATCATCATTGATGCTGTCTATCAGGGCCAGTCACCTGGAACTTCTTCCTTCCAATGTGTAGCTGTACATTTGCCAGGCGGTATGTTCTTGATCCCATTCACTCCCTCGATGGCCAGCATGCCTTCTGTCTTAACTGTCTCAGCAACCAGGTTTGCATTGACAAGAGTGTGCTGAGCTCCAGTGTCTAATTTGAACCATGCCTTCTACTGTTACCATCACCTCTGCATAGTAGGACTTGCCACAAGCTATGTCTTCACCAAGTGGACATTCTTCAGGCATGCCTTGGAGAGATGACTCCACTCCTTGCAGTGGAAGCACTTTGCCACTTTGGTGTCGTCTTGTATGTTCCCATCCTTCCCTGTCTGAAAGAGCTGCTTCCTCCTGTCCAGGTAGCGGACATAGGACGATCATCCCAAGGTGGTTCCTTCTTCACTTTCCCAACATCTCAATCTCGCCTATCAGGTGGACATCCTGTGACTCCAGTCTGGTGTCGATCTGTTTTCCATCCTTTTGGCTTTCCCAATGCCATGAGTCCAGATGTCTCTCCCAAATGTACTGGCCAGCTCTACTGTCTCTTTTGCTGAGAACAGCCTCAATTCCTGAATGTGCGCATGGGGCAGAGAACGGATTAATAGCTCCATTCTGAGCAAGTTTCCCGACTTCTTCGACCATCGTGATTCTTCCTTTGTAGGTCCATGAATCTGGCCAGCATCTGAGCTGGTTTCTCTACTGCCCGTCTTATAGCATCGAGCCACTGCTATATGTATATCTGAGTCATCATCTCCTCTACAGCAAAACTTCCTTTACCATGGTGTATTTTCTTGGCTCCTCCCTGGGCATGGCTGCAAATGCTACCCCTGTCAGCAAAGAGCAGAGGTGCAGCATCCAGTCAGCCTCTGAAATCTCGTAAATCTGCATATACTGTTTGAAGTGTTGCAACTCATCATCTAGTCTAGGGAGTTGTCTCCATTGATAGTGTCGAGTTTGGCTGGCTGGAGCCTAGGCTTCATGGTTTTCTTCTGCATGGATTCGATCAACCTCTGAGTGTCTTCCTGATGACATAAATCCTGCAGCTTGAGCTCCTCCTCCTGTAGTTTCATCTCAATCTCTCTTTGGGACATTGAGCAGGCCCACCATCTGTTGCTGCTGCAGCAACATGCTCAGCAGAGTAATCATTATCTAGTCAGCCATCTGTGGGGCTGTAGCCTGTGAAGATGCTTGCCTGATTTCGTCACCTTGCCATTTCTCTCTCCGCCGGGATGAAAACTTCTTCTGCCACACTGTCCTCATGACCACTTCAACGAGCATGCACGCATGCACACACACACACATCCCATAGATGGGGTGAGAGTTATAGAACTGTTGAAAGTGACTGCTGCCACCAGATCTTAGGTGTGTGGAGTTATATTGGTCGCATTGTCTGTTCCACCACCTAGCATTAACTTCCTCAGCTAGAGCTCAATGTCATAGCTAAGAAATTGGTTAGTCTAATTTATTGAAAATACAGCATACACTATACTGACAGAGCTCAGAACTAAAAAAAAAAACTCTCTCACGCCCAGAGGTGAGCTGCCCTTAAATAGGCTGGCTCAGGCCATGACCATACAAGATAAATGATACACACATCACTACAACTACCCAATCATATCACAGATAACAAATCCCATGTCATCTTTATCAGTTGTTTATTGTAAAGGTTCATGAGTCACAGTTCTATTCATTTCCTAGATAGAATCACAGCTTGAACATCGATCTGGTCTGGAACCGGTATGGGATCGCTACTACATGAAATTTGGGAGCCTGAAAACCATTGTAAGATGGTCATAAGGCAATTTGAAGATGCATCACAACCTATGCTACTCTACCTAGTAACTGGCAGAGCATTCTCTGCAATGGTGAGAACAAAGAGTAACTTACTGCCAGAATAGGATGTACAGTATTTGGCAAAGCGGGCAAGCAGCTGGTGGTCACAGACAGGGAGCAGGCACTCAGTGTATATACCACCAGGAAGACAATATACAAACTTGGTCATGCAACCATGAAGAGGCCGACACCCAGTTGATGGTTCATGCAAATGACCATTGACACAGATCAGATCCTCCTTGCAGTTCCTTTAGCACAGGAACAGTGATGGCTACAAATAACTGCAGCTGACATTCCACAGGTAACACTTTGCTTTACATAGCAGCACATCAGATTGTGAAGGACCTGTGACCTGAGAGCTAAGAGTTCTCCACATGTTTCATGCAATAACTGGCTGCAACACAGTGGCTGCCTTTGGGGAGCAGAGCAAGATGACAGCTTGTGCCATGTGAAATACATTCCCGGAAGTGAGAACCATCTTTCTCAGTCTGGATTCCACCTCAAATGAATTTCCTGGTAATTTTCTGTCAACATGTAGAGACCCATTGTGCTGCTCTTGACCATATGATGACTACATGCTGTCATGTTAATTTAAAACTCTTCTCAAGAAAAGCAAGATCAACTGGAGGATATCTTGCCAACATGGCCAGTTCTGGAGCAGCAGATCAGAAGAGCTGCTTACTATCTCGAGCAAGCAACAGTAGTTTTCATCAGCTTGCCTTTGTCATCTCTATAGAAAGGTAATTTTATGTGGAATCCAAATCTGATTATATTTTAAGTAGGAGCAATTTGAAGTATAATAACCTTTTGACCTTTACTTTGATCTTGTGGATCACGTGACCTGAGGTGAACTTGGGTGAAAATTATACCCCAACATGTTCTCAACAAAATATAAAAAATTGGATGTGACTGTGGGCTGGAAACACCCCCTGGCACTCCCTGAAGCATGTGTTACAAGCTCATCTGTTGCAGAGAGTATTGTGTTAGAAGTGTAATTGTAATAAGGCCTTTTAAGGGTAAACTTCAGTAAATTATGGACTAAATAAACCTGGATGGTGATGTAATTTACATGTTCTATTTATAATTCATTTTTCAATGCAATAAACTTGAACGAAGTCTGTAACTCTAAATTAATGATATTAGCAGATCCTGAATGGTGGCAATCTTCCAATATAAGGCCCATGGAGATGAAGTTTCCAGTGGTGTGATATATGAAAATATTTGTAGCAACACTTTAGATAAATTTCTGTACTTTTCGATCATAAAAAGCACAACTTTTGGAGTATGCTGCAGGACTAGTACATATAAGAGTCCAAATATATTCTGTACATTTATATACTTTACGATGCCCAACTGAAGTTGCATAACAGGTTACCTACAATACAATAGGCTGGCTGGGTGTGAATAAGAACCGTATGTGTAAAATATTGGCATAAGCTGGCCTCAATAACCAGAAATATAGTCGCTTGACGTTTGGACAGGATGCTCTTGCCTTCCGCTAGTTACCTTGTGTTAACAATCTTATAATCCAAATGTTTAAAACTTGAGAGAATAGGGGGGAGGCACATGCATGAGGCACATGCATGAGGCACATGCATGAGGCACATGCATGAGGGGCATGCATGAGGTGCATGCATGAGGCACATGCATGAGGCACATACATGAGGCACATGCAAGAGGGCTTGAACGCGTGAGAGAACTTTGTTGTGGCTGGATAATAGCTTCCCATGAATATGGATAAAGCTGATGCAATGGGGAATCTATAGGACATGTTTTTGCCATAGCTATAATTTTGGATAACCGACACATCATTCCTTTCCAGACAAATCCATAGCCAACATAAATTAGAACCAGCATCAACTCAAATCTGCTGACAAAACTTGGCTATTTCTAGCCAACTCTCAATGGACTCTCAGTTGACATAATAAGCATCTAGTCCAAGTGTCAGAGTGAATACAATTTGAAGTTGATTATTGAAAAGGTAATTATATAATATTTCTCCATGTTTCTGAGAGAGTTCATGAAATCCTTTGCTACTTTGTCCTAGCTACCTAGCTATATACATATTCAAAATATTAGTGTTCAAAATAAATCATAATATAGTTTCCTGTTTATTACCTTCATTACTAACATTTGCCAGCATCCGTGATTGAGAGGCTTCCTTAGGTTCAGGTAAACCTACACTTGATCTGCCTACATTTCTATAAAGACTAATACTGTGTCAGGATCTGCCTGACAAAATAAGAAAGAACATTCCCTTAAGGTGAACCAGAACAAGGCATGTGTGACTCAACCTTTAAATAGTTGGTTAATGTGTAAACGAACCTTTAGACAGTGTATTTGTGTGTTTCTATTTTTGTGAGGCAGCTAGTGCTGTCCAATCTCATTGGCCAGCTGTCTTAACACATGTATCCTTTTGTCCATATTTGGTCATGATCAGAACAAACAGGGCCAGCCTATTTAATTAAGGGCAGCTCTTAGTAGTGATGACGGATTGAGACTCGCAAGAAGGCATATGTTTGAATTAAAGTTTTAAAAACTCTTACTAAACTAATTGTGTGTGTTAGTTCCAGACAGTGTCCACTGGAACCTAACAAGCTGACATGAATGGATGGTGAAATTTCATTCTGACTCGGCCACTCGTTTCATAAACACTCTCTAACTATGAATATGTTTGATTAATGATCGTCATGGATAATGTTGCTTGTTTGTTTGTATTTTGTTGCTTTTTGCTGTATTGGAAAAGATCGTCGCTGTCAATATTTATCATATCTGAGCTGATGCCCACCCTTGCACAACTAGAACTGTGGTTACGACTTTGAAGCTCCATACATTATGCATACTTTACTCTATGAACTTGATATATGGCTGAAAAGATAGATCTCTTTGTGTGCTCTCCTTTGATAATAAAAACTATTGCATAATTACAACCATACCCAAGGTATAGGCAGTCAAATTTCAGGACCTCATAACCTGCATGCCTAAATTTTCTGCATTTCTAACTCCTAATTGGAAATTGCAAGAGAGTTGAAATTGGTACTAGTGCCTAGAAGAAGCTTTGCTCTATATAATGAGTGTTATCATGATGCTAAAACATAAGTACATGATCAATCACATGGTCAAGCATGCGGATGGAAAATTGAAAATTCCATCCACGCCTGGTGTGGATAAGGGAGAACTATATGCATACTATATATAATACTAGTAGTGGGAGGAGCAGTTGTGGGTATGTGGATAAGAATGGAGCCTCTGCACACTATATATAATACTAGTAGTGGGAGGAGCAGTTGTGGGTATGTGGATAAGAGTGGAGCCTCTGCACACTATATATAATACTAGCAGTGGGAGGAGCAGTTGTGGGTATGAGGATAAGAGTGGAGCCTCTGCACACTATATATAATACTAGCAGTGGGAGGAGCAGTTGTGGGTATGAGGATAAGAGTGGAGCCTCTGCACACTATATATAATACTAGCAGTGGGAGGAGCAGTTGTGGGTATGTGGATAAGAATGGAGCCTCTGCGTACTATATATAATACTAGTACAGGGAACTGACATTTGTGCGGTGTGGATAAGTGAGGTGTCTCTGCAGAGTATATGTAATACTGTGTATAAGTGGTGAGGTACAGCACTGGTAGGAAACAAATCTGGTGTAAGTGATAGCTAGAAGTAGTTGAATATAGTCAGTGTATTGTGGAGAGGATGTCCTTGAGTGAGTGAGGGATGGTGGCAAAACTGGTCATGGTGGAGAGGATCTCCTGGAGTGAGTGAGGGATGGTGGCAAAACTGGTCATGGTGGAGAGGATCTCCTGGAGTCAGTGAGGTATTGGTGGGGAGGATCTCCTGGAGTGAGTGAGTGATGGTGGCATAGCAGGTATTGGTGGAGAGGATTGAGTGAGTGATGGTGGCATAGCAGGTATTGGTGGAGAGGATCTCCTGGAGTGAGTGAGTGATGGTGGCATAGCAGGTATTGGTGGAGAAGATCTCCTGGAATGAGTGAGTGATAGTGGGGCAGAGTAGATCTTGGTGGAAATGAAGATCTACATTATCGATTGAGCCATACTTAGCCACGCCCCTCCTGCCCCCTCTCCCCATGATGAATATTGTAGTTATTAATATTGTAGTTATTGCATAATAGATCTGCATATGCATGTTAGCCAAGCCTGGCATCTTCAATTATGCGAGAATGAGGTGGGCTAATGTCATGGCAATGGCTAATTATGATGTGGTTGAGTAACTTAAAGGTGCTGATACAGCAGGTCTGGTCCCTCCCATTAACCACACAACTCATCATTAGAGGGTGTGGCTGAGCTAATTCAACCAGGAAAAGGCATTACATAACTTCAGACAGAGAGTGCTGGCTGGTCGGTGTAACTGGACCTTAAATTGGAGCTCTACATTATTTTGCAGTTATTTATTTGTGCAACACCCAAACATATTGCAAGTATATATGTCCATATCTAGGATAGGCTCACCCAAACATATTGCAAGTATATATGTCCATATCTAGGAGAGGCTCACCCAAACATATTGCAAGTATATATGTCCATATTAGGAGAGACTCACCTAAAAATGTAGCCGGAACATGCAGCACAAGAATAGTAGTCTCTCCTAGATATGGACATATATATATACGCTGTGCTGTTATATATATACATAAACACTGTACTGTTATAATAATAAACACTGTACTGTTATAATAAT